>CM060962.1:198050215-198065215 GCA_030765045.1 Tenodera sinensis | reverse complement strand
GGCCCACGACGACTGAAGGACAGATTGCCACCATCGCTGTGCACACCGATGTCTCACATAAACTCCTTCAACTTGGATACGTCCGTATTGGCTGGTGCTCCTGTAAGATTCAGGAACGGGTTACGATTCCTCGCTGCTTTCGGTGTCAAGGGTTTGGTCATCGTGCCAACAAATGCAACGGACCTAATCGAGGCGCTGTCTGTCTGAGATGCGGGAAAGAGGGTCATCTGTCTGCGGCTTGTACCAATGACCCTTACTGTATTACGTGCACCCGGCGGGGCCATAGTTTGAGCACCTATAATTGCCCTAAATATCGTCAACTACTCAATCAGGCCCGCTCCCGGCGTCTATTAGATCCCAATGGCAGTCCTTCAATGATATGATCGCCGAGGCTTGCATCGCTCTCCTGCTACCCCTGACCCTCCTAGACGTTCTTTTATACGCATCCTGCAGGGTAACATCGACAGAGGAAATGCAGCTATGGATCCCATGGTGCAGACGGCCTTTGAGCGCAATGCGGATCTGATCATAATGGCGGAACCTACCAAACAAAAAGTTGCCCATTCACAATGGTATACGGACCGTAATCTTGACGTTGCTTTACGCATTTGCAGTGCTGCTATTCAAGTAGTACGCAGCGGCAACGGTGATGGCTTCGTGTGGCTGGAGACCCCGTCACTAGTTATGTACGGCTGTTATATCTCTCCTAATGTGGACTTGAGGGCCTTCACTGCCTTTTTACATGCATTGCGCCTGGATATGAGGTGTCAGAACAAGGAGATCTTGGTGGGAGGAGATTTCAACGCTAAATCTCATCAGTGGTCCTCACCTGTGGAAGATGCCAGAGGACGCGCACTGGCAGAATGGCTGGCTGAAGATGACCTGGTGGTCCATAATCATGGGGTTGCACCCACATTTGTCCGGCGTGATAGCACATCTTATTTGGACATCACGTTCAGCACCAACCCTCTGGCTAAGTGCATCCTTCATTGGGAGGTACTGGAAGAAGAGACTCTTAGCTATCACCAACACATTCTATATGATGTCCAGATTGCCTGTTGCTCACGACAGCTGGGCAGACGTCTGCGCTCTACGGGCTGGCGTGTGACGCCGGACTCACTTGATCCCCTGGTAGCAGAGGCTCGCCGTCTGCTGCAAAGACCAAACTCACCAGCTTCAATAGCTCAGGCTTTTTCTCGCCCTCTACAGAGTGCCTGCGATAAAGTCCTTCCTAGGAAGGCCACCCGACCTTTTCGCAAACCTGTCCACTGGTGGTCCGCTGATATAGCAACCAAACGTCGGCAGTCTCTGCAACACCGGCGGGCAGTGGTTAGGGCCAGTAAGAGGGGTGACGATGAGCAGAAACGTTCCTGCTTGGAACAATACCGCGAAAGCAGGGCCTTGCTTAAAAGAAGTATAATGGAAGCCAAACGTATAGCATGGCAAAAACTCCTTGACGAAATTGACTCTGATATATGGGGCCAGGGCTATAAACTGGCCACCAACAGATTTCGCTTGCCGTCGTCTACACCATTGACGGATGATCGTCAGCTGGAGATTGCCCGTAATTTATTCCCTGCTTATGTTCCTGTCTGCTGGATTAAACATTCTGTGCCTCAGGATGAGGTACCTTTATTTTCAACCAAGGAACTCCTTGAAGCTGTCGCCAAATTGAAGGACAACAAATCACCTGGACCGGATGGTCTTACGTCTATGGTCGTCAAAGCGGTCGTCAGAGCCTATCCAAATGAATGTCTGGCAATGTATAATCACTCACTATTGTACGGTGATTTTCCGGCTGTGTGGAAGATTGCCCGACTGGTGCTCCTTGCGAAACCTAAACAGGAATTGGGTGTCACCACATACCGCCCCATATGTTTATTAAACGTGTTGGGGAAACTATTTGAACACATAGTGCTGCGTAGGTTGAACCTAGAACTGGAAGGTAGCGGCGGATTTGCCACTGCTCAACACGGATTTCGGGCAGGACGGTCCACCCTCACTGCCCTGAGGAGGGTGCAGGAACTCGCAGAGAAAGCGAAGTCCAGACCACGGGGTAGGCGGCCTCTCTGTGCCCTTGTCACCTTGGATGTTAAGAATGCCTTCAACTCTGCCCCGTGGGGTGGCATTCTTTCAGAACTCAGTTCTCGGAAGCTGTCTCCTTATCTTTATAATGTACTTGCCAGCTATCTGCAAGACCGGACATTGCTTGTGGGTACACATAGCCAACTTAACATGACATGTGGTGTACCACAAGGCTCAGTCCTCAGCCCTACTCTATGGAATGTATACTTCGATGGGGTTCTACGTCTACCTATGCCTTCAGGCATCACACTTACAGCCTATGCTGACGACCTGGCACTCGTTGCCATTGCTAGGGACAAGGAAACCTTGGAGAGGACAACCAATCAAGCCTTGGCTTCGATTAATGCGTATCTAACCAGCAGGAAATTGACGCTGGCGCCACATAAAGCAGAAACATCTCGGCATCCATTTCGACCGCAACATGTTCATGGGCGTTCACGTAAGGACCGTAATCCAGAAGGCGGAAAGTGCCATTGCCCATCTGAGTCGCATAATGCCGAACACCGGAGGTCCCAGGGCACGAAATCGACGGCTTCTCTTCTCTGTTGTGGTGTCCATTCTGTTATACGGCGTGGGTATTTGGAGAAAGGCGCTAGATCGGAAGTTATATTGTACATTGCTGCTACGAGTACAACGCAAGGTGGCCATTAGAATTACCAGTGCCTATAGAACTACGTCTACCAAGGCGTTACTGGTTCTAGCCAACACTCCACCTATCTCCTTACTGGCTACTGCGCGTCTCTTACGCGAGCAGACCGACATCGGTAAGGCGGAAGCTCGTCAACAATTATTAGAAGAATGGCAGACTCTTTGGGACTGCGACGACGGGACTGCTCACTGGACAAGGCGCTTAACTCCCCAACTGACTCCATGGTGTAATCGCAGACACGGTGATGTTAACTTCTACCTGACACAATTTCTTACCGGGCACGGCTGCTTTCAGGCATATCTTCATCGTTTCGGACCCAACCCCTCCGCGGAATGTATATACTGCGGCGCCACTGACACCGTAGAACACACCTTCTTTGGCTGCGTACGATGGCACAGCAACGTCATCAGGCTGCATCTAAACTGGGCATATTTACACCGGACCAAGTTGTCTCCCGAATGTTAATCTCTGCTAACCACTGGAAGGCTGTCAGCAGATTGGCTCACGATATCCTATCTCCCAAGCGTCGAGAAATGGACGACCTTTGACACTATAGTCGACCCATAATCACCATCTTATGGCCATCCTCTTCTTGAAGTAATGCCGTTTGGGCAGTTCCAAGAAGAATCACACAAAGGTCCTCGCAGAGGTTTTTTAGTTGGCGGGAATCCAACTCGCCTGAGGCGTCTTTGTAAGATTTTTCCTCTGCGCAAAAAAAAAAAAAAAAAAAAAAAAAAAACTACTACTACTACTACTACTACTACTGCTGCTGCTGCTGCTGCTGCTGCTACTACTGTTACTACTGCTACTATTGCTACTCCTACTGCTGCTGCTGCTGCTACTTTTGCTGCTGCTACTACCACTACTACCGCTATTCCTACTGCTGCTGCTACTACCACTACTACTACTACTACTACTACTACTACTACTACTACTTCTACTACTACTACAACTACTACTACTACTACTACTACTACTACTACTACTACTACTACTTCTACTACTACTGCAACTACTACTACTACTACTACTACTGCTACTGCTACTACTACTACTACTACTACTACTACTACTACTACTACTACTACTACTACTAATGCTGCTGCTGCTGCTGCTGCTACTACTGTTACTACTGCTACTATTGCTACTCCTACTGCTGCTGCTGCTGCTACTTTTGCTGCTGCTACTACCACTACTACTACCGCTATTCCTACTGCTGCTGCTACTACCACTACTACTACTACTACTACTACTACTACTACTACTACTTCTACTACTACTACAACTACTACTACTACTACTACTACTACTACTACTACTACTACTTCTACTACTACTGCAACAACTACTACTACTACTACTACTACTACTACTACTACTACTACTACTACTACTACTACTACTACTACTACTACTACTACTACTACTACTCATCCTACTTTCAAGGAAGGAAAATAAGAATTGACAAAGAAGATGTAGAAATAACAGCGGGCGTGCCACAAGGTTCGATTCTTGGACCAACTCTTTGGAATATATTATACGACGGTGTTCTCAGGCTGAAATTGACAGACGGCGTAATGCAAATTGCTTTTGCAGATGATCTTGCCTTAGTAGTTACTGCCGAAGACAAACAAGAATTGATATTCAGAGCAAATGAATCGCTAAGACGTATTGATAGATGGATGACTTACAATGAACTAGAGTTCGCACCACACAAAACAGAAGCAGTCATCATGAAGGGCCCTAGAAACCAGTTTACTGGCTGTTTTACACTGAAGGGAACAGAGATGGTTCCTAAGAAGGCTGTTAGATACTTGGGAGTCATGATAGGCGAGAATACCACCTTTGGTAAGCACATCAAAACAGTTGCTAAAAGGGCAGAACAGAGAGACTAACAATTAGTCAAAATAATGCCCAATATAGGAGGACCGCAAACAATCAAACGGCAAATGTTATGTGGGGTGGTTTATTCAATTATGCTTTATGCTGCACCAATTTGGCATTCAGTATTAGAGAAGAAGAAATATGTAAAAGAAATAGAGAGAGTCCAGAGGAAAGTATTGTTAAGAATGGTGTGCGCCTATAGGACAGTATCTAATAGGGCACTACAGGTAATAGCGGGAGCCATTCCAATTGATTTATTGGTGAAGGAAAGGCGACTGACAACTGACCCCAATATACGTATTTCCACCGAAGAAAAAGAGACGATTAGAAATCAAATCATCAACGAATGGCAATCAAGATGGGATACAACAACACTGGTGGGACAATGGACCAAAAGATTAATCCTGGATGTGAGACCATGACGAAGGTGCTCACATCGACAAGTGGATTACTTTCTAACACAAGTTTTAACCGGACATGGAAGGTTTAAGAGTTACGCTCTTAGAATGGGAAAGACTGATACCATTAATTCTATATATTGCAACGATGAGTATTCAGTAGAACATACTTTCTTCCACTGCCCACGTTGGGAGGGTAAAAGAAGGGAAACATATGCAAAACTGGATATGCACTTGTCAGTAGATAACCTCTGTACTGTTATGACCCAGAAAAAAGAGGCATGGAAAATGGTGAAACAATTATCAAGATACATCCTTGAAACCAAAGAGAGTGATGAAAGGAAGATTGTAGAGCAAATACGCTAGAGCTATTTTAAACACATATGTACCGGTTAATTGCGGCATCTTTTAATGCTACCATCCTGAAGTTATGCACTTTTGCGATTCCAGATGGTATGCCATGTGAGTAAGGGTTTTTTAGTTGGTAAGAATCCAACTCGCAGTGGCGTCTAAGAAGATTTTTCCCTTACTATAAAAAAACTACTACTACTACTACTACTACTACTACTACTACTACTACTACTACTACTACTACTACTACTACTACTACTACTACTACTACTACTACTACTACTACTACTACTACTGCTACTGCTACTCCTACTGCTACTACTGCTACTGCTACTACCACTACTACTACTGATACTGCTACTGGTACTGCTGCTACTACTACTACTACTACTACTACTACTGCTACTACTGCTACTCCTACTGCTGCTGCTGCTAATTTTGCTGCTGCTACTACTACTACTACTACTACTACTACTACTACATTGTGCTATACATTGGCTTGTGTTATATGCTCCGAATTTCTTTCAAAATAGACTCAATTTGTGTGTATTTGCGTATTTATAGTGCTATTAATTAATTATGTTATGTGTTTAATCAACGGAAGTGATGGTAGTTTGTGTTATTTGAGAGTTATCGCTATTTGACCATCTTAAAAAGGAAGTACGTTTTTGTTGGTTAAACACGACATATTTGAACTTCTTGCGCGTATATTACGCTAATATCGTTATATTTCTGTGCATAATCTTTTCAATCTGCAAAGGAATTACTAGAATTGTAAGTGGAAGTGAGATATTACACCTGTTGGGTGTTGAAGACCCAAAAATAATATCTTTTACGACGCATTTAGCTCTAACAAGGCTAATGAAATGGATGATGATATTTTACACCCATTAGTTGCGATGGAAAATTACGAAAAAACAGACTTACAGAAGAAGGATTCTATGCCGAGTGCAGCAATTAAAACATCAAGTGAAACTGAAGCTAAAACCAAAGGAGAAAGTACTACAAATTATGATAAAGATAGTACTAACCTATATGATACATCCTTGAAAAACACAGATGAAAAAACAAATGAGTATCAAACATATATGGATGAATTAAGAGCATTAGCTGGACAAATGTTTAAATACTGTAACGATCTGTCAGAATTGGTGAGAAAGACTCCAAATACCAAAGCAGATATTAAACATGGTATAAGAAGTGTTGAGCAAATGGCTGCAACAATATTGGAAAGGTGGAAGGAAGCTGATAGTAAGAAAAATAGTGTGCCACTAGCTAGTTCGAAAGTGAATGATACTCCCATTCGGTCACAATCCATTGGAGTGCAAACGGCTCCTGAATTACTACTAGCGGATCTATGTAATTTGAATGCAATGTACCGCTCGGAGATAGAACAGCAGATTGCCTCTGACATTAGAACGTCCTTTTCCACCGTAGACAGTCCAGAATCTCTGAAAGGATTGATGGATCGATTCTGGCCCCCTTGCACATTCAAGAATGTGGAAATTATGGAAGGGAATCCTCTTTTGGCAGGTACAGAAGAGGACTTAGCCATTATCTCAGATGACCCTTCCATGAGCCAAGGCATCAATCGACTCTTTAAGGAACGTTATCCAGAAATAATGGATCTAGTGAGCGTAGATGAGGATTACGCCAATGCGACTTACTTCTCCTCCATTTCTAAAGTACCGGTGGAGGGAGGCTTCCGGAGTACGGAACGCTACATATTTAAGCTTTCTGTGGCTACATCGCTTGAGAAAGGAGATACTCTCCTACTGTTAAAAGAGCGCTTTGAATGTTTGTGTGCCTTGGCATACAAACATGGGAGACGAAAGATCCGTCTTCCTCTACCGATTGGGTGTGATGTCCACGTGACTAGGAAGTTATTGGAATATGCCTTTGCAGACACCGATATCTCAGTCTACTTACACGTCCCTCGACCTCGGAAAATGATAAATGCCGATGGGAAAGGAAGACCCCATTCTGAATCAACCCCGACAGCCTCACGGCCAGAAATAGGAGCGATTATTATAAATCCTGGAAACAGAACATATGCTGAACTTCTGAAGGACGTTAAAAATAATGTCAAATTGGAGGATGTTGGTGTAGAGGTGCAGCGAATTCGCAAGACCCGTGGTGGAGAATTACTTCTTACTGTTAATGGGGGAGCTGACAAGGCTGAACCACTGAGGAAGGCCATTGCACAATCCCTTAAAGACACGACAGTGCGCTGCTCCCGACGAACGGACCAAATACTCCACATCCATGACATTGATGCTATTACCACTACAGCAGAGGTTCAGACATATATTTCTCAGGCTTTGGGAATAAATGCCGCAGACGTGAAGGTAACTTCTCTTAGACCAACCATGACAGAAGGACAGATAGCTACGGTTGTCTTACCTTTGGAATTGGGACGCCGCCTCACTCAGTTAGGATCTGTGCGCATTGGTTGGTGTCAATGCAAGGTCCAGGAACGGGTTTTTATTCCACGGTGTTTTCACTGTCAAGGATTTGGACATCGTGCACATACCTGCAACGGCCCTGATAGAAGAAATGCCTGTCTCAACTGTGGAAAAGATGGCCACTTAGCCGTGAACTGTACCTTCGACCCCTATTGTCTAATGTGTGATATTCCGGGACACAGAGTAGGCACACAACGTTGTCCCAAATATCGCAAGTTGGTGAATGCTGCTCGAGTCCAACGTCTCCGTACGTCACCATGACATCTTCCCAACTGATGCCTGACTCACAGAATGTGGCCCCCAACACGGTCAAGTTTCATACTGCTGCTAAACCGCCAAATATTATCCGAGTATTACAAACTAATATCGATCGTGGTCGCGAGGCCATGGACTTACTTTGTCATGTAGCATCAGAAACTAATAGTGACATCATTATCATGGCAGAGCCTAACCGACTCAAAACCGAACCCACTCTATGGCTTACTGACAATGATGCTGATATTGCTATACGCCTGTGTAATAATTCTTTATCTATAGTGAACAGGGGTGCAGGACCAGGATTTGTCTGGCTAGAACTACCCTCATTCCTCATTTATGGTTGTTACATATCACCCAACATCGATCTAGCTCAGTTCAATCGTTTTCTTTATAAATTACGCACAGACATGCGTCGCCATTCTAAAGAAATTATCGTGGGTGGCGATTTTAATGCCAAATCACCCATATGGGGTTCACCAGTTGAAGACGCCAGAGGCCGTGTATTGGCTGAATGGCTTGCTGAAGAGGATTTAGTTGTGCACAATTGAGGAACAACTCCCACCTTTATCCGACGCGACAGTGCATCCTTTATTGATCTTACTTTTAGTACCCATACCCTCTCGCAAAAGATTCTACACTGGGAAGTTCTGGAAATGGAGACTCTAAGCTACCATCAATACATCATGTTCGATGTTACCGTAGCTAGTCCTCCTCTTTCGAGAAACTCCACGCATATCGGATGGCGGATTTCGCCGCATAAGATTGTCACACTGGTTGAAGAAGTCGGCCGCCTACTAATTCCTTATGAAACAGGAACTCTTACAGCTCAGCAGTTCTCCCGGATTATACAACAAGCCTGTGACATCACATCTCCTCGAAAGTCGACCAGACCATTTCGCAAACCTGCATATTGGTGGTCAAATGATATTGCTGATAAACGTCGACAAACTCTACAGATGAGAAGAGCGATGGTTAGAGCGAATAGGAGAGGTGATGAAGACCGCAAACATCTATGCTTGGAGCAGTACCGTGCCAGCCGAACACTTCTCAAGGAGGCCATAAAGGAAGCCAAACACAATGCTTGGCAGGCCATAATTAACGAAATTGACAATGACTTATGGGGTTTCGGCTATAAGCTTGTTACCAGGAAACTCCGAGCATCGTCACAGATACAGTTAACCGATGACCGTCAACTAGAGATAGCCAGAACTCTCTTTCCTACGCATGCTTTTATCTCCTGGGCTAAGTACCCTGTGACCCCAGACGAGATACCCCCGTTTACCATTATGGAACTGACAGAAGCTTTGACCAAAATTAAAGATAATAGAGCGCCAGGACCGGACGGTGTGATCCCTTCAGTAATAAAGGCGATCATCCGGAAATACCCTAATAGATGTTTGGAAGTATTTAACAACCTCCTGAAGACTGGCACTTTCCCGTCTGAATGGAAGATGGCACGCCTTTTATTGCTAGAAAAACCCCATCGTGAGCATGAACCTTCTAAATATCGGCCGATTTGTTTGCTCAATGTTATAGGCAAAGTATTTGAACGACTTATATTGGGACGACTCCTCCCTGAAATTGAGCGAACAGGTGGATTTGCTGATGCACAACACGGCTTTCGAGCAGGACGTTCCACTCTCTCCGCCCTGGACACAGTCAAGAAACTCGCGGAGCAAGTCCATTCTCAGCCCCGCTACCAAAGGTCAAAATGTGCTCTAATCACTCTGGACGTCCGAAATGCCTTCAACTCTGCACCGTGGGGAGGAATTTTATCGGAGCTTAGTTCTAGGCAAATAGCTCCATACTTGTACAACATATTGGCAAACTACCTAGATGATCGGCTTCTACTAGTGGGCAATTATAGTAAGATATACATGACATGTGGTGTCCCTCAGGGCTCGGTCTTAAGCCCTACCTTGTGGAACGTTTATTTTGATAAAATCCTACGATTACCCATGCCTCCAGAAATAACTCTTACAGCATATGCTGACGACCTGGCATTGACCGTTATAGCCAAGGATGGGGCCTCATTGGAATTAGCAGCTAATGTCGCTCTAGCTACCCTAGATCGTTCCCTGACATCCAAGAAACTGGAATTGGCGCCAAATAAAACTGAAGCAGTAATTCTGGTAGGTGGTTGCAAGCTTCAAACAATCCACCTTCAGCTTGGCACTTTGCAGATCCAGAGTCAAAATTCCCTGAAATATTTAGGAATCCATCTGGACCGGAACATGTATATGGGTATTCACGTGCGCTCCACCGTCACAAAGGCAAACAAGGCTGTAGCTCATTTGAGCAGAATTATGCCAAATATTGGAGGCCCTAAAGAAAGCAGTCGTAGGCTGCTCTTCTCTGTTGTCACATCCATCTTGCTTTATGGAGTGGGGATCTGGCGCAAGGCACTGGAGAGACAGATTTACATCACACGGCTCCTCAGCGTGCAACGAAAGGTTGCAATTAGAATAACCAGCGCATATCGCACCACCTCTACTAAAGCATTATTGGTCTTGGCCAGAACGCCTCCAATAACTTTGCTGGCTACAGAACGCCTCCTAAGAGAGCAGAACGACATCAGAAGAGATGAGGCCAGACAGCAACTATTAGATCAATGGCAGCAAGCATGGGACTCGGATGACGGAACCGCCCACTGGACTAAGCGCTTAATTCCAGACATCAAACCCTGGTATTCACGTCGGAGAGGATACGTGAACTTCTACCTGACACAGTTCCTCACAGGTCATGGATGCTTCCAAGATTATCTGTATCGCTTTGGAATAAGTGCCACCGAAGAATGCATTTACTGTGGCAAAGTTGACACAGTGGAACACACATTCTTTGAATGTGTCAGATGGCAACATCTACGTATACCTGTAGAATTCAAGCTGGGAACGTTCACGCCTTCTCAAGTAGTTACTCACATGTTAACATCTCATGAGAATTGGAAGGTGGTTAGCAAATTGGCCCAAGAGATTTTATCCCGCAAGCGCCGGGAAATGGGTGATATGTAAGACTTACTCATACCACTGAGACTTTGGTTACCATCTTGAATCTCCTCTTCTTGAAGTAATGCCGCCTGGGCAGTTCCAAGAAGAAGTACTCAATTTGATTCACACAGGGGTTTTTTAGTTGGTTAGAGTCCAACTCGTTAGAATAACGTCCATGAGGGATTTTTCCCCTAGGAAAAAAAAAAAAACTACTACTACTACTACTACTACTACTACTACTACTACTACTACTACTACTACTACTGCTACTACTACTACTACTACTGCAACTACTATTACTACTACAGCAACGACTACTGCTCTACTACTACTACTACCACTACTGCTGCTGCTGCTACTACTGTTACTACTGCTACTATTGCTACTCCTACTGCTGCTGCTGCTACTTTTGCTGCTACTACCATTACTACTACTGCTACTGCTACTGCTGCTACTTCAACTGCTGGTCCTGCTGCTACTACTACTGCAACTACTACTACTACTGCTACTGCAACTACTACTGCTACTACTACTACTACTACTGCAACTACTACTACTACTACTACTACTACTACTGCAACTACTACTGCTACTACAACTACTACTACTACTACTACTACTGCAACTACTACTGCTACTACAACTACTACTACTACTACTGCTACAACTACTACTACTACTGGTGCTGCTGCTACTACTACTGCAACTACTACTACTACTGCAACTACTACTGCTACTACTACTACTGCAACTACTACTACTACTACTACTACTGCAACTACTACTGCTACTACAACTACTACTACTACTACTACTACTACTGCAACTACTACTGCTACTACAACTACTACTAATACTACTACTACTACTGCAACTACTACTGCTACTACTACTACTACTACTACTACTGCAACTACTACTACTACTGCAACTACTACTGCTACTACAACTACTACTACTACTACTACTACTACTACTGCAACTACTACTGCTACTACAACTACTACTACTACTACTACTACTACTACTGCAACTACTACTGCTACTACTTCTACTACTACTACTACTGCTGCTGCTGCTGCTACTACTGCTACTACTGCTACTACTACTACTACTACTCCTACTGCTGCTGCCACTTTTGCTGCTGCTACTGCTGCTACTACTACCACTACTACTACTGCTACTGGTGCTGCTACTTCAACTACTGCTACTGCTGCTACTACTACTACTACTACTACTACTACTACTACTACTACTACTACTACTACTACTACTACTACTACTACTACTACTACCACCACTACTACTGCTACTACTGCTACTACTGCTACTGCTGCTATTCCTACTGCTACTACTGCTACTGCTGCTATTCCTACTGCTACTGCTACTACTGCCACTACTACTACTAATACTACTACTATTACTACTGCTGCAACTACTACTACTACTACTACTACTACTACTACTACTACTACTACTACTACTACTACCACACCTACTACCACCACTACTACTGCCACTACTAGTACTACTAATGCTACTACTATTACTACTGCTGCAACTACTACTACTAATACTACTACTATTACTACTACTGCAACTACTACTACTACAACTACTATTACTTCTTCTACTACTACTACTACTACTGCTGCTACTACTGCTACTACTGCTACTACTGCTAGTCCTACTGCTACTACTGCTACTGCTACTGGTGCTATTTCTACTGGTATTGCTACCACTACTACTACTACTACTGCTACTGCTACTACTGCTACTCCTACTGCTACTACCACTACTACTACTGCTAATGCTACTGCTACTGCTACTACTACCTCTACTACTACTAGTACTACTACTACCACTACTACTACTACCTCTGCTACTACTACTAATACTACTACTACTACTACTACAACTACCGCTACTACTGCTACTACTACTACTACTACTACTACTACAACTACTACCACCACTACTACTGCTACTACTAGTAATACTACTACTACTACCTCTACTACTACTACTAATACTACTACTACTACAACTACCGCTACTACTGCTACTACTACTACTACTACAACTACTACTACCACTACTACTACTGCTAATGCTACTGGTGCTGCTACTTCAACTGCTGCTGCTGTTCTACTCCCACTGCTACTGCTACTACTCCCTCTACTACTACTACTAATAGGAAAATTTGGAAAATTTGGATTCCGATCTCCAGTACGACTAAAAGACGAAGACCAGCTAAAGATAGCGAAAACTCTATTTCCAGAACATAAAATGAACATATGGCTAGAAATAAAGGTCAACAGAGAGGAAATACCTCTGTGTCAAAAAAATGAGATTATAGAAGCCGGTAGAAGAATAAAAGGAGGAAAGGCAGCAGGACCTGATGGAATCCCACCAGAGGTATTAAAGGTTATTGCAACACAGAAACCTAATGTTCTAGAAAAAATAATAAATGAACAAATAACTAAAGGGATATTTCCCAAAGAGTGGAAAATAGCTAGATTAATACTAATCGAAAAACCTAGGAAAGGCGTTGGAGATATTTCCTATAGACCCCTGTGTTTAATAAACGTTATTGGAAAACTTTTTGAACAAATAATAAACATAAGACTTATCAAGGAGATCGAAACCAAAGAGGGATTCTCAGAAAGACAATTCGGCTTTAGAAAAGGTTTATCAACACTAGATGCCCTTGAGACCATAAAGAGCCATATAAAATCAGAACTAGAAGAAAAGAAGAACATATATGCCATTATGGTCACGCTCGATGTTAAAAATGCTTTTAACTCAGCACCATGGATGGGTATAATAGACGAATTAAAAAGAAGAAAAATAGCTCCATATTTAATTAAACTTATATGTAGTTATCTGGAGGATAGAAAAATCGAGATAGGAGAAAAGATGAGCTTGGACATGAGTTGTGGCGTCCCACAAGGCTCTATATTAGGACCAACTTTATGGAACGTATACTATGATGATGTACTAAAGCTGGACTTACCAGTAGGAGTCAAAACAATAGGATATGCAGATGATCTGGCCATGGTAATACTGGGTAAATCAAAAGGGGAGGTGGAAGAAAAAATTTTGTGGTGTATGAAGAAAATGAATATATGGATGCTCCAGAAAGGACTGCGATTAGCACCAGAGAAGACAGAAATTGTCATCTTAGAGGGAAGAAGAACAATAAAGGAAATGAAAATAATTTTTGGAAATCAGGAAATTAAATCTAAACCGCATATAAAATATTTAGGAATACAAATGGGACATAATATGAGTATGTGGGCGCACATTAGATATGTTACAAGCAAGGCAGAAAAAACCGTTGCAATGTTAGGAAGGTTAATGCCAAACATTGGAGGACCTAAAACAACTAAAAGAAAGATACTGGGAAGTGTGGTAAACTCAATTATACTGTACTGCGCACCAGTTTGGAATACCTGGTTACAAAAAAATACCTGCAGAAAATTGATAGAAAGGGTCCAGCGAAAGGTAGCTATAAGAATTGCTTGTGCGTATAGAACGGTTTCCACAAGGGCAATCCAAGTTATTGCGGGTACTATACCCATACATCTACAGGCTATAGAATCTACATACGGCACAGAAAATAGAAAAACGGAAAAGAAATTAGCAAGAAGAAATACCATGAACAAGTGGCAAAAAGAGTGGGAAATAGAAACTGAGGTGGCACAATGGACAAAGAGGCTCATACCACAGATAAAACCATGGATTAACAGAAAACACGGAGCACTTGACTTCTATCTAACCCAGTTCTTGTCAGGACGCGGGAGGTTTAAAACCTACTTGCACAAAATGGATATTGTGAACAGTAATAATTGCTCATATTGTGGAGAAATAGATACTCCAGAGCACACTGTACTTTGCTGCTGTAAATGGGATGACATCAG
>CM060962.1:198045215-198047715 GCA_030765045.1 Tenodera sinensis | reverse complement strand
TGTTAAGAGGGGTAGAAGAAAAAATGAAGATATTATAATTGTAGAACCAGTGGCAGGAGTATCTTATGCGGATGTCATTAAGAATATGAAGAAAGAAGTAAGCACAGAGGGAATAACAGTGGAGCGTTTAAATAGAACAAAAAATGGGAACATACAGTTAAAGATCAAAGGAAAAGAGGAAAATAACAGACAAGAATTCCGAGAAATGTTAAAAACAAACCTGATTAATAAGGCAAAAGTAAACTTGAAGGCAGAAATGCAAACAGTAATGCTTTTGGATATAGATGAAACGATAGAAGAGGATGAGATAAGAGAAGTACTAAAAAGAGAAACTAATAGAGAGATGGACACCCTGCAAGTAAGAATGGATAAGAAAGCAAATACAAGAGGATTCAAGTACGCATTTGTAACAGTAGACTTGGAATCTGCAAATATTCTAATGGCAAAAAAGAAAATAGGGAAAGGATGGGAAAAGTGGATAGTAAAGGAGGTTATTAATCTACCTAGATGTTATAATTGTCATAAAATAGGGCATATAGCCAGGGAGTGTAGTGTAGAGCAAACTACTAGAATTTGTTATAACTGTGGGAAAACGGGTCACCATAAAAATGAATGTACAAATGCGCAGTTCTGTCATATGTGTAAAAGGGAAGGACACAAAGCTGAGTCTATGCGATGTCCCATATATAAGGAGCTAGTCGAAGCAAAAGTGAGCAGGAGGAGGAATAGCAGTTATAATGAAGATGGTTCAAATTAACACTGATAGATGTAAACGGGCAATGGACCTCCTAAGGCATACATGTGACTCTAAAGCAGTAGATATTGCTTTGGTTGCTGAACCGAATAGAAATATGCTAAAGAATAACACTAGATGGGTAGTTGATAGAAGAGGAAACGCGGCTATCTATGTATCGAACAACGACTTTAAAATTCGGAGAAATGGAGGTGGTGATGGTTTTGTATGGGTCGAAGGTGAAAATCTCATAATATATTCCTGTTATATATCCCCAGCACGAAATCTAGAAGAGTTTCAGAAATACTTATTCTCAATGCAATATGCCATGCAGCAGCATACTGGGAAAAGAATAATGATAGGTGGCGACTTTAATGCCAAAGCGCTCTGTTGGGGGTCACCAAGGGAAGATAAAAAAGGGAGTCTCCTATCTGAATGGGTCAACGAAAATGACTTTATAATATTAAACGATGGGGAAGTGCCTACATTCGAGAGGAATGGTGGAGTATCGTGCATAGATTTAACTATGTGTACACAAAGTCTTGGAATAAAAAACTGGTATGTTAGCGACGAAGAAAATCTAAGTTACCACAAAAGTATATATATAGAGCTGGAATCAGCCTCAATATATAAACCAAACACAAATCGAAAAGGTGGTTGGATATATTCAGAAGAGATGAAAGAGGAGATAATTAAAAAGGTTGTTGAGTATACAAAGAATAATAATCACCAGAATTGTGAGGTGCAGTGCCTAGACTCAGCTATAAATATGGCATGTAATACAACACTGAGAAGGAAGAAAAGATATAGGTATCATAGCAGCACTTACTGGTGGAACCATGAGATCGCAAAACTAAGAACAGCTTGTACTAAAGCAAAACGGATAACAACCAGGTTAAATAAAAAGAAAAATATCACTAACGACCAAAAAGAGGAAGCAAGAAACAACTATAGAAAGTGTCGCTATGAACTGAAAAGAGAAATACAAATAGCTAAAAGCAATAAGTGGAAGCTTCTATGTGCAGAAATAGATAATGATATATGGGGTAAAGCCTATAAAATAGTAACTAATAAACTAGGACAGAGGTCACAAATAACTCTTGCTGATAAAGAACAAATACTCATAGCGGTTGAACTGTCCCCTAAACACGAAAGAGTAATATGGGAAAAAAGAATTATCCGGGATATGGAACATATACCAGTATGTACAAGAGATGATATCATAACTGCTGGACGTAGCATAAAAGCTAAAAAAGCAGCAGGACCCGACGGAATACCGCCAGAGGTGATAAAGGCTATAGCTATGCAAAAACCGGAAGTACTAGTAGATACAGTAAACAAGCTCCTTAAATCAGGAGAATTCCCTAAAAACTGGAAAATAGGCAAATTGGTTTTGATAGAGAAGCCTAGAAAAAATGAAGGGAAAAAGTCTTATAGACCTATATGTCTATTAAATGTTATTGGAAAACTATTCGAACGAATAATAAATATAAGATTAATAAAAGAAATTGAGCAAGGAGAAGGACTATCGTCTAAACAGTATGGCTTTAGACGGGGAAGGTCTACAATAGACGCAATTCAAGCTGTGCTACGCATAGCAGAAGAGGCAACAACAAGAGCAGATAAATATGTGGTTCTAATAACATTAGACGTTAAAAAAGCCTTTAATTCTGCACCATGGAAGGGGATTGTTCAAGAATTAGAGAGACGAAAGGTAACACCATATCTGATTAACTTAATCTGTAGTTATCTGGATGACAGAGAAAT
>CM060962.1:197902715-197905215 GCA_030765045.1 Tenodera sinensis | reverse complement strand
CTACTACAACTACTACTACCACTACTACTACTACTACTACTACTACAACTACTACTACCGCTACTACTACAGCTACTACTACAACTACTACTACCGCTACTACTACAACTACTACTGCTGCTGCTACTACTACCACTACTACTACTACTACAACTACTACTACCGCTACTACTACAACTACTACTACCACTACTACTAATACTACTGCTACTACTACTACTGCTACTACTACCGCTACTACTACTACTACTGCTGCTGCTACTACTACTACTGCTACTACTACTACAACTACTACTACTACTACTACTACTACTACAACTACTACTACCGCTACTACTACAACTACTACTACAACTACTACTACCGCTACTACTACAACTACTACTGCTGCTGCTACTACTACCACTACTACTACTACTACAACTACTACTACCGCTACTACTACAACTACTACTACCACTACTACTAATACTACTGCTACTACTACTACTGCTACTACTACTACTACCGCTACTACTACTACTACTACTGCTGCTACTACTACTACTACTGCTACTACTACAACTACTACTACCGCTACTACTAATACTATTGCTACTACTACTACTGCTACTACTACTACTGCCACTACTACTACTACTACTACTACTACTACTACAACTACTACTACCGCTACTACTACCACTACTACTAATACTACTGCTACTACTACTACTGCCACTACTACTACTACCGCTACTACTACAACTACTACTGCTGCTGCTACTACTACTACTACAACTACTACTACCGCTACTACTAATACTATTGCTACTACTACTACTGCTACTACTACTACTGCCACTACTACTACTACTACTACTACAACTACTACTACCGCTACTACTACCACTACTACTAATACTACTGCTGCTACTACTACTGCCACTACTACTACTACCGCTACTACTACAACTACTAGTGCTGCTGCTACTACTACTACTACTACTACAACTACTACTACCACTACTACTACTACTACTACTACTACTACTACTACAACTACTACTACCGCTACTACTACAACTACTACTACAACTACTACTACCGCTACTACTACAACTACTACTACAACTACTACTACCACCACTACTACTACTACTACCGCTACTACTACTACTACTACTGCTGCTGCTACTACTACCGCTACTACTACTACTACTACTACTACTACTACTGCTGCTGCTACTACTACTACCGCTACTACTACTACTACCGCTACTACTACAACTACTACTACAACTACTACTACCGCTACTACTACAACTACTACAGCTACTACTACTACTACTGCCACTACTACTACTACTACCGCTACTACTACTACTACTACTACCGCTACTACTACTACTACTGCTGCTGCTACTACTACTACCGCTACTACTACTACTACTGCTGCTGCTACTACTACTACCGCTACTACTACTACTACTGCCACTACAACTACTACTACCGCTACTACTACTACTACTGCCACTACTACTACTACTACCGCTACTACTACTACTACTGCTGCTGCTACTACTACTACCGCTACTACTACTACTACTACTGCTGCTGCTACTACTACTACTGCTACTACTACTACAACTACTACTACTGCTGCTGCTACTACTACTACCGCTACTACTACTACTACCACTACTACTAATACTACTACTACTACTGCTGCTGCTGCTACTACTACTACTACTACAACTACTACTACCGCTACTACTAATACTACTACTACAACTACTACTACCGCTACTACTACTACTACTACTGCCACTACAAACTACTACTACCGCTACTACTACTACTACTACTGCCACTACTACTACTACTACCGCTACTACTACTACTACTGCTGCTGCTACTACTACTACCGCTACTACTACTACTACTACTACTACTGCTGCTGCTACTACTACTACTGCTACTACTACTACAACTACCACTACTACTGCTGCTGCTACTACTACTACCGCTACTACTACTACTACTACCACTACTACTAATACTACTACTACTACTGCTGCTGCTGCTACTACTACTACTACTACAACTACTACTACCGCTACTACTAATACTACTACTACTACTACTACTGCTGCTGCTGCTACTACTACTACTACTACAACTACTACTACCGCTACTACTACAACTACTACTACAACTACTACTACCGCTACTACTACTACTACTGCTGCTGCTACTACTACTACCACTACTACTAATACTACTGCTACTACTACTACTGCTACTACTACCGCTACTACTACTACTACTGCTGCTGCTACTACTACTACTACTACTACTACTACTACTACAACTACTACTACCACTACTACTACTACTACTGCTACTACTACTACAACTACTACTACTACTACTACTACTACAACTACTACTACCGCTACTACTACAACTACTACTACAACTACTACTACCGCTACTACTACAACTACTACTGCTGCTG
>CM060962.1:197892715-197895215 GCA_030765045.1 Tenodera sinensis | reverse complement strand
CTACTACTACTACAACTACTACTACCACTACTACTAATACTACTGCTACTACTACTACTGCTACTACTACTACTTCCGCTACTACTACTTCTACTACTGCTGCTACTACTACTACTACTGCTACTACTACAACTACTACTACCGCTACTACTAATACTACTGCTACTACTACTACTGCTACTACTACTACTGCCACTACTACTACTACTACTACAACTACTACTACCGCTACTACTACAACTACTACTACCACTACTACTAATACTACTGCTACTACTACTACTGCCACTACTACTACTACTACCGCTGCTACTACAACTACTACTGCTGCTGCTACTACTACTACTACAACTACTACTACCGCTACTACTACTACTACTGCTGCTACTACTACTGCCACTACTACTACTACTACCGCTACTACTACAACTACTACTGCTGCTGCTACTACTACCACTACTACTACTACTACTACTACAACTACTACTACCGCTACTACTACAACTACTACTACCACTACTACTAATACTACTGCTACTACTACTACTGCTACTACTACCGCTACTACTACTACTACTGCTGCTGCTACTACTACTACTACTACTACTACTACAACTACTACTACCACTACTACTACTACTACTACTACTACTACTACAACTACTACTACCGCTACTACTACAACTACTACTACAACTACTACTACCGCTACTACTACAACTACTACTGCTGCTGCTACTACTACCACTACTACTACTACTACTACAACTACTACTACCGCTACTACTACAACTACTACTACCACTACTACTAATACTACTGCTACTACTACTACTGCTACTACTACCGCTACTACTACTACTGCTGCTGCTACTACTACTACTGCTACTACTACTACAACTACTACTACTACTACTACAACTACTACTACCGCTACTACTACAACTACTACTACAACTACTACTACCGCTACTACTACAACTACTACTGCTGCTGCTACTACTACCACTACTACTACTACTACTACAACTACTACTACCGCTACTACTACAACTACTACTACCACTACTACTAATACTACTGCTACTACTACTACTGCTACTACTACTACTACCGCTACTACTACTACTACTACTACTGCTGCTACTACTACTACTACTGCTACTACTACAACTACTACTACCGCTACTACTAATACTATTGCTACTACTACTACTGCTACTACTACTACTGCCACTACTACTACTACTACTACTACTACAACTACTACTACCGCTACTACTACCACTACTACTAATACTACTGCTACTACTACTACTGCCACTACTACTACTACCGCTAAAACTACAACTACTACTGCTGCTGCTACTACTACTACTACAACTACTACTACCGCTACTACTAATACTATTGCTACTACTACTACTGCTACTACTACTACTGCCACTACTACTACTACTACTACTACAACTACTACTACCGCTACTACTACCACTACTACTAATACTACTGCTGCTACTACTACTGCCACTACTACTACTACCGCTACTACTACAACTACTAGTGCTGCTGCTACTACTACTACTACTACTACTACAACTACTACTACCACTACTACTACTACTACTACTACTACTACTACTACTACAACTACTACTACCGCTACTACTACAACTACTACTACAACTACTACTACCACCGCTACTACTACAACTACTACTACAACTACTACTACCACCACTACTACTACTACTACCGCTACTACTACTACTACTACTGCTGCTGCTACTACTACCGCTACTACTACTACTACTACTACTACTACTACTGCTGCTGCTACTACTACTACCGCTACTACTACTACTACCGCTACTACTACAACTACTACTACAACTACTACTACCGCTACTACTACAACTACTACCGCTACTACTACTACTACTGCCACTACTACTACTACTACCGCTACTACTACTACTACTACTACCGCTACTACTACTACTACTACTGCTGCTGCTACTACTACTACCGCTACTACTACTACTACTACTGCTGCTGCTACTACTACTACCGCTACTACTACTACTACTACTGCCACTACAACTACTACTACCGCTACTACTACTACTACTGCCACTACTACTACTACTACCGCTACTACTACTACTACTGCTGCTGCTACTACTACTACCGCTACTACTACTACTACTACTGCTGCTGCTACTACTACTACTGCTACTACTACTACAACTACTACTACTACTGCTGCTGCTACTACTACTACCGCTACTACTACTACTACCACTACTACTAATACTACTACTACTACTGCTGCTGCTGCTACTACTACTACTACTACAACTACTACTACCGCTACTACTAATACTACTACTACAACTACTACTACCGCTACTACTACTACTACTGCCACTACAACTACTACTACCGCTACTACTACTACTACTACTGCCACTACTACTACTACTACCGCTACTACTAC
>CM060962.1:197852715-197875215 GCA_030765045.1 Tenodera sinensis | reverse complement strand
TCTTTCATAACTGCCTTACCGGCAGGGATAGACCAAATCTTAGTATACAAAAAATATATATGTTGCCAATACGCACAATTATGTCCAAATAAGTTTCTTTTTGTTTTCTGTAAACCATTTCGGAGCTTTTCCTTGTCGTTTATATGAGTTTTGAAAAACCTATGCAAATATATAAGGATGTTATGGGAATCTACTCAGAAGATTTTTTTCATTCCGAATGGTTTTTACACAAATGGTAAACTGAGAGAGTACGAAAAGCTTACTAAATAAAACATGTGTATCTCATTAAAGCACATAACTTATTCAAATGCTTCGTTTCTTCGAGTGAACCGTTTTCGAGATAATCTCATTCACGTGTTGAACTTACGAATACTCATCCCTTTTTCAAATAGAAGTTTGTTATTTGCCTTTTATCTCTTGACCTTTAAATGACAACCGGATTTCAAGGATATCACATTATCAGCCAGTCGTTAAAATATTTCACCATCGCTTAAAGCTTATCTACTGTATTCCCATATTGCTGTTGCACCTACAAGGTAATTAGTAATAAGGTACTTTCTGAAAGTGCTCAAGTCGATTAAAATGAAGTAGATGAAGCAATAAGGAATCGCAAGAATATTGTGTACAACTGTGCGTATAGCCCTACATATATTTGGGAACAGCTTCTCCAAATTGAACTATGTTAAGTGTCTGTACCGCGACAGCTTGGTGGACCTACTAAGGCTATGCACTTAGACTTTGTCGCCAAATATTAATTGACTTCTTAAACGTAAGCAGTTCCAATGACTCACTAAGGAGCAGTTGTGTAGCGCATTAGATTTGCAAGTGCTTTCCTAAATCAAACGCGATGTACTTGTAACCAAAACTCCACTACCATATTATACACGGTTGCGGGTTCAAGGGAGGCAAATTCAAAGTATAATGGAAGGAGGTAAACCCCAACTCCCCTCCTTCGCAAATGTTGGACCTCGCTGCACCAGACGCTCACGAGAAATGCTTCAATCGTGACGAAAACTAAGGTACCACAGAGAGGAGGAGATTAATACTCCATTGTTACAAACAACCAGTTAATCTGTGGGAATTCTGTCAATACTCCATAACCACTGTCTTTAGTCCTATAAGAACGTGCACTATGTTGACTTTAACTAAGTATATAGTTCCTTTGGTTGGACAGGAATGGGCTAAAATCCCAAGGGAAGCCCAGGATAGACCAAGAGCGCCGTGGCGCTCAACACTAGGTCTTACTGTCCGACATTAAATCTGTGATTCTATAAAAAGAAGGTTTCTAACTTTATTATATGAACATAAAAATCTGATTAATATGGATGAGACAGGGGTAAACGGTTTTAGAAAATAGGGCGGTGCTTGTGTCTCTGTGCCAAACCTAGAGGTTTCCACCCCCATGGGATGGTACAGGCCCCAGAGGGGCGGAATACAGGTTTAAGATCCCGCGCCCCCTTTGGGAGTACGAAACCGAAGGATTGGGGAAGGAACTGGGCTGATCTAGGCTCCGCTGGGATGTTTCTAACTGGAAAAATGCGGGGACCCAGATCTCTGCTCTGTCGTGGCAACGTTCCGTCCGCCCTTGGGATCCATTCGCTTCATCCATCCTCCTCCCGAGGGAGTCCCCTCATGGGCATAGGCAGAAAATATCGCCTTTCGGTCGAGGTGCTAAGTCCCCTTCCGCAAGTGGTCATTGAGTTGTAGTCATAGGACCTATACTAGGCATACAAGTTTCACATAGAGCACAGAACGCTGATTTACCTGTAGGGGATTGAGTATAAGGATAACAAACGTTTTTGAAATTTGAAGCTTAGCTTGTCATTTTTTCCGCATTTTCAGATCCATATGTACAAAGCTTTGCTAAAATCATAACAAAAATTCTCCTTGATAATAAGGTTCAGCGAAATGTGTTGATAGGAAAACGACTTACCTACAGCTATTTGTTTCGATAATTTAATTTCAAAATACTTTAGAGCTTCACATTCGTCCCTTTAGGCTTGAAGTAAATAAAAATCTGCTTTATATTTAAAACAGTGAATAAAATAGACTTTGAGCGACAGCCAAAACTTTTAAAGCTTTAAAGTGCCCTTCTCTTTGCTGTGTTAACATATAAAAAAGCAACAATGACTCTGCATTTGTCTAAAGTTTAAGTTTTCCGAAAGTGATACAACTCATAACGAATATCTCCGAAATGGTTCACTCTACAGAAACTTGTATTTGGAAGCTAATTGTGCGTTTTGACAAAATCTACATATTTATATACTAAGTTGTTTTCTAGGTCTTACAGTTTACGAGTTAGTACGTGGGCGACCGAGCTACGCTCGGCGTCTTTTGCCTCTGTTTTTGTGAAATCTTGTTTTTTGTGGGAGAAGATACTTATTTAGATAAACCTGAAAGGCAAAACGTTAACTAAATAAAACTACTTGTGGCAATTGCTAAGAGTAATGTCCGAGATACAAGAGATATAGAAATACATAAAAATATTTCATAAACACCATCATTTCAGCTGTAATACGAGTACTGCTGAAAGCAGGCCTCCCCCATAGATATCCACCCAGTTTGAGGTTTTCGTCGAGCATTTGTTCCATTATGGAGTTCAGTTCTTTGCTGCTGTGATTGACTCCAGGACGTTAACACGTTGGCCAAGGTCCTTCATACTTCCGTCGAGTTCTTCCATGGCTTCCTTAACCCCGGCCATTTGCTCGTTAGTATTTTTCGATAGACCTGTCTTCATATTGGAATTCCCGTCTTCATCTTTTCCATTTCGGAGTTTACATTTTCAATTTGCCTTCCATTTTTGTTCCCATATATTCTATTCCGTAGTTTACATTTTTCTAATTCGGTTTTCATATTTGTTTCCTCTGCCGCATTCCGGAATTAATTTCATTTGCCATTATGTCCAGCTTGGCTAACATATTTTTATCAACTGTTCCATATCGTGCTTTTCGTCGCAATCCGGACACCAATTGTGATTACTTTACTTTTTTAACAATTTATTTATTTTTTGTTAAAACACCGGAGTGACACTAAGCAAAAGCAATGTTGAAGAATAACAAATAGTACAGAAAGAAAAGCTGGTTGATAAAGCCATGTGAAATTACTACGCATTTATGTTTCAAACATATAGAAGCTTGTATGAATTGTTCGTAGTTGTTCGTCGAAGAGGGATCTAGTGAAATAAATGTGATTGTGTTTTACTAAAGAAAAATTAGTAGAAAAACCGTGTGAATGTTATACGTTGCACTTATATTTCAAGTGTATGGAAAAATGTGTGGATTGTTTGCAGAAGCGGGAATAGTATGTTAGGTAAAAGAAAAGGGAGTAGAGAAAACCATGTGAACGTAATACATTGCGTGGTAAAATTGATTGCATGAAAACCTTCGCCATGAAACAAATTAGATATGTCACCTTTCATGGCGATCGGTCAACCTATTTTGGAATTTAATCACACTTCAACATAAGATATGTATAGGCCTTGGTATGTATGAAATTGATAAACCATACGGAATGACATGTGAATTGTTACGTAAAACAAAAGTGAGTAGAGAAAGTAATATGAATGTAATACGTTGTATTTGTTTCAAGCATATAGCAAATTGTATGAATTATATGTTGAAGGGCGAATAGCGAAAGAAGGCTGATTGTGTCTCGTAATGGAAGAATTAGTAGAGGAAATCGTGTGAATGTAATACGCTGCATTTATATTTAAATCCTATTACATTATATGAATTGTATGTTGAAGGGCAAACAGAGGATACATGAATGCGCTACGTAAATGACAAGCGAGTAGAAAACCATTTGAAAGTAATATATTGTGTAGTAATATTGTTACCATAAAAACTCTCCATGAAAAGAATACATATACGTGCCGAATTTTGCGGTGATCGGTTGAGCAGTTTTCGAGATTAACAGTTAGATATATACAAACATTCAAGTTGTATAGATGAAATGAATTGCTTGTAGAAGAGTGAGTGGAGAAATGCATGTGAAGGTGTTACCTAAAAGTGAGTAGAGTAAACACTGTTAATGTAACATACAGCATTTCTATATCAGACATGCACAAAATTGTATGACTTATTTCTAGAAGAGTAAGTAGAGAAACAGTTATGAGTGTGTTACCCAAAAGCAAGTAGAGAGAACAGTATGAATGTAATATGTACCATTTATATTACAAACATGCGCGAAATTGTAGGACTTATTTGTAGAAGAGTGAGTAGAGAGAGATGTGAATGTGTTACCTAAGAGTGAGTAGAGAAAACACTATGAATATAATATGTAGCATTTCTATTTGAAACATACAGAACATGGTATGACTAAATAAAAGTGTTTTTTGGTGCAAAATCACGTTTTTTATGCACAATTGTTTATAGAAGGGTGAGCAGAGAATGAGATGCAAATGTGATAGCTAAAAGTAAGTAGAAAAACCACTGTGAATGTAATATGCAGCATATCTATTTCAAACATACAGAAAATTGCATGACTTATTTGTAGAAGAGTGAGTAGAGAAAGAGGTGTGAATGTATCACCTAATAGTGAGAGGAGAAAACAATGACAATGTAATAGCACTTCTGTTTCAAACATTCAGAACATGGCATGACTTATTTTAAAAGTGGGGATAAAAGTGTTTTTCGGTGCAAAATCGCGTTTTATATGGAAAAATGTTTACAGAAGAGTGAGTAGAGACAGAGATGTGAATGTGTTACCTAAAAGTGAGAGGAGAAAACAGTGTGAATGTAATAGCATTTCTATTTAAAACATACAGAACATGGTATGACTAATTTTAAAAGTGGGGATAAAAGTGTTTTTTGGTGCAAAATCACATTTTTTATAGAAAATTATTTATAGAAGGGTGAGTAGAGAAGGAGATGTAAATGTGATACCTAAAAGTGCATAGAGAAACCGCTGTAAATGTAATATGCAACATCTCTATTTCAAACATACAGAAAATTGCATGACTTATTTGTAGAAGAGTGAGTAGAGAAAGAGATGTGAATGTATCACCTAATAGTGAGAGGAGAAAACAGTGTGAATGTAATAGCACTTCTGTTTCAAACATACAGAACATGCTTTGACTTATTTTAAAAGTGGGGATAAAAGTGTTTTTCGGTGCAAAATCACACATTTTATGGAAAATTGTTTACAGAAGAGTGAGCAGAGAAAGAGATGTGAATGTGTTACCTAAAAGTGAGAGGAGAGAACAGTGTGAAA
Source organism: Tenodera sinensis (assembly GCA_030765045.1). Classification (NCBI taxonomy): domain Eukaryota; kingdom Metazoa; phylum Arthropoda; class Insecta; order Mantodea; family Mantidae; genus Tenodera; species Tenodera sinensis. The sequence continues at coordinate 197,870,004 of CM060962.1, read as the reverse complement.
GTAATAGCATTTCTATTTCAAACATACAGAACAACGTATGACTTATATTAAAAGTGGAGATAAAAATATTTTTGTTGCAAAATCACGTTTTTATGGAGAATTGTTTATAGAAGAGTGAGTAGAGAAAGAGATGCGAATGTGTTACCTAAAAGTGAGTAGAGAAAACACTGTGAATGTATTATGCCTGTGTGCAAAAAGTTAACCATATATTTAGAGCCGTTTCTGAAATACCGGGAATATATACAAGAATTGCTCTGTAGCAGCGGGAATACAAAATGTTATTTTTTATTTAAAATCACGTTTTTTCGGGAATTACACCTATATAGAAGAACCTAAAAAGCAAAACCATATCTGAATACAAAATTTGATCGAAATCGTTAGAGCCCTTTCCAAGTTTCGCGGAATAAATATGTATGTATATATATAGTACCTGGGCGACCGAGCTTCGCTCGGCGTTTCTCACCTCTGTTTTTGTGAAATCTAGTTTTTTGTGGGAGAAAACACTTATTTAGATAAACTGAAAGTCAAAACGTTAACTAAATAATTTTTGTCGCAATTGTGAAGAGCCATTTCCCGGATACAAATATGTCATAAACACCATCATTTCAGCTGTAAAACGTCTAATGCTGAATGCAGGTCTCCTCCACCCAGTTTGAAACAGATGCGAATAATAGCATTTCTATTTCAAACATACAGAACATTGTATGACTTATTTTAAAAGTGGGAATAAAAGTTTTTTTATGTAAAATCACGTTTTTGTATGAAAAATTGTTTTTAGAAGAGTGAATAGAAAAAGAGATGTGAATGTGTTACCTAAAAGTAAGTAGAGATACCACTGTGAATGTAATATGCAGCATCTATTTCAACCACACAAAAAATTGTATGACTTATTTGTAGAAGAGTGAGTAGAGAAACAGATGTGAATGTGTTATCTAAAAGGCAGAGGAGAAAACAGTGTGAAAGTAATTGCATTTCTATGTCAAATATACAGAACATGGTATGACTTATTTTAAAAGTGCGAATAAAAATGTTTTTTGGTGCAAAATCACGTTTTTTATGGAAAATTGATTATAGAAGAGTGAGTAGAGAAAGAAATGTGAATTTCTTACCTAAAAGTAAGTAGAGAAAACACTGTGAATGTAATATGCAGCATTTCTATTTCAAACATACAGAAAATTGTATGTATACTTATTTGTAGATGAGTGAGTAGAGAAAGAGGTATGAATGTGTTACCTAAAAGTGAGAGGAGAAAACAGTGTGAATGTAATGCCATTTATATTTCAAACATATAGAATATGGTATGACGTATTTTAAAAGTGACGATAAAAATGCTTTTTGGTGCAAAATTATGTTTTTTATGGAAAATTGTTTATAGAAGAATGAGTAGAGAAAGATATGTGAATGTGTTACCTAAAAGTGAGTAGAGAAAACGCTGTGAAGGTAATATGCATGTATACAAAAATTTAATCAAATCTTTAGAGGCGTTTCTGAAATATCGTGTGTATATACAAGAATTGCACCGTAGAAGCGGGAATAAAAAATGTTATTTTTTATGTAAAATCGCGTTTTTTCGGGAATTACACCTATATAGATGAACTTAAAAGGCAAAACTCTATCTGAATACAAAATTTGATCAAAATCGTTAGAGCCGTTTCCAAGTTTCGCGGAATAAATAAATATATATACACGAATTGCTCGTTTAAATATATCAGACATATATAAGATTCAAAGGTCATCAACTGTAAACAGAACTACATGGGCTGTAGCTTGTCATAAAATGACCTTAATCACAGTTCATTTTGCTCAAAATCGTTAGAGCCAGTTTCAAGAAAATCGAAATTTTCGACAAACTTTACATGTAAAGGGTAGTTTAGCTTGGGGCAATATTCACCAAAATCTTCTGGAGATTAAGCCTTAGATACATTACCCTTCCGAACCAAATAAGTTTAATAACCGACTTTTCGTTATGACACACACACTCACACACTGACACACACACACAAACACACACACACACACTCACACACATACACACAGACTGAGAGACACACAGATAGACAGACAGACCGACCGACAGACAGATATAAATACACAATGGACCTTTTTCTAAAAATGCTTTTATTGGATTAAGGGGGCTTTCAAATATACACTTTGGGTTATATCTCGAAATCGAATTTTTGGGTGGAATACAATATTTCCTCTACTTTCCAGTAGAGAAGGCAAAAAAAAGGAACCTCACCATCTCCCACTTCTATAACTTTTTGGAAACATTATGTAGCAGGACCGTCTGGAAGATTAGGACTTTTCAATCGTGAAAGAATTATCGATACAAATGGTTGTTTTTAAGTTATACGCACTCACGCAGGTACACACGCTCGCGCGCACGCACACACACATGCACGCGTCCGTGCGTGCGCGCGCACACACACAGACACAGACACACACACACACACATACTGTTTTATCTTTATAATAGCATAAATTTCACTCTAGGTACAAGAGTTTAATCATATTGAATATCAAAAAGCAGGACAATATGTGATGTCTTTGAAGTTCCTCTCTTTAAATGATCAATAAAATAAATCACGAGAAAAAAACGAATAGCGACTTAGAAGTTCAAAAATGTACAGGTACCGAATGGTTTGAAAATTCAAACCAACAGCAAAGATTATCTCGAAAATGATTAGTGCTTCCATCTGTTGCGTATTTTAAACAGTGGTATATCTTTTATAGTAAGTTTCTGATTTACAAAATGATGAGAAATTCGCCAAATGAAGAGGAATTCACAGACCGTTCACAAAAGATTCCAGATTTAAAATTTATTAAAGAGTTAATATATTAAGGCTGTTATTTTAATCAAAACCACTAAAGCTGTTTTTGATACAATCCAAAGTATCGAAATCGCTTGAATGCGAAAGAGAGCTTAGAAGGGTGGGGGAGACTTTTCTAACAAATCTCTGTCTTGCATGTGCCCTGTAAAGATGCTGCACTTAGGGTCCAGAAGTATTTCCAAGTAATAACTACAAGTAGTTATGATGATGTACAGATGGCCTTAGTTGCATAGTCGCGTTGCATAGTCGCGTTTCATAGCATTCGTTTTTATTTGCTTCTTTAAATTGTAGCCGGAACTTAAGGTATTGAATAATGTCATACAGGATTTAGGCTATTATGATTTGGTATGCTGTTCGCACATGCACCCTGCGTGTGTGCGCCCGCACACGGCGGTTTTCTTGCCTTTTTATTTGCTGTACCACGTACATATTACAAAAATTATATTCCTTAGGAAATACACGTTTTGAGGTCCTCTGAATCCCCCCTCCGAAGGAGTGTCGCCTTGTCGTGGCGGAGGGGTTCATTACCCGAACCAGACGGCCTACTAAGTGTCATTTTGATTACTGGCAGGCAAGAGGTGAAGGGAAGCAAAGAACATTCCAAACGGGTAGATGAGGCTCGTTAGTCTTGGTCGACGACTCATCTAGGAGAAGAGGACTCCAAAATCAAACTCCCCCAGGGGCTCCTACTACGGTAGAGACGGGTTTGGCGTACCCGGGGCCCCGAGCCATACTCTCGATTGGGTTCCTCCAAGAGGTGAGAGGGCACCCGCCAAACGCCCAATCAACTTAGGTCCACTTTGGTGTTTGACCTCCCTCCTGATGCCTCCCTGTACACAGTCTGATGGATAACCTACGCGCGGGTTGTAGGAGGAAGGGGTGACGCAAGGGGTGACTGGGTAGTCGCGTAAGTCCCAGCCCCTGGTTATCATGTAGGATCTGTGTGCGTATCCGCTGATAAAGGTCAGTCCCGGGGAGGGGCCATTGCATGAGCTGATGCACTCCTGAAGGCGATTGGGTCCCTCTGTCTATACATTGGGAGGTGAGACCCTAGGGTGAGCAAGGTCCAGGCCAGGACTCTCACCTAAGGCGGGGTGGCGCCCAGGATGTGAGCATGCCATCGGAGACATTTGCAATGGTGGAGGATATCATCGCCATGAGTTCTTTTAAAACTCAAAAAACAAAACATGCCAAAGTCAGAGAAAAGGAGGTAGCAGAGTTCAGTGGTCCTCGCTACTTAGTGATAACAAGAACAGAGGAAGGTAAAACATTCAGATCGGTGAATCCTTTCGTGATACAGAAGGGTCTCGATAAGATAGCTGGCCCAGTGAAGAACTGCACAAGATCTCGAAACGGCACGCTGCTTGTTGAATCTATTTCAGCAGCACAGGCAGCTACTATCGTAAAAGCCAACATGTTAGCCAGCTATCCGGTGCGTGTAGAGATGCACAAAACGTTGAACTCCTCTCGTGGTGTTGTGAACACACGCGCATTGGACAATATGTCCAATGATAAAATTAAGGAGAACTTAGCAGATCAAGATGTGATATCTGTTTATCGGGTTCAGAGAAAATATGGAGGCGAACATCTGCCTACGCTTTCCATCTAAGGCGATACACCCCAGTACGGTGTGATGTTACACCAGAAGAGGGTGTTCCGGCACATGGCGGCGCTATGATAATTGTGAGAGATGACATATATATGCAATCTGTACCAATACAGTCGGATATCCAATCAGTTGCAATAAGGATTCTACTGCCAGACATTCATTTCACCATCTGTAATCTATATTAGCCTCCGTCCCATGACTTATCGCACATTGATTTAGACGATCTAGTTTCCCAGTTGGCAACACCGTTTCTGTTGGTGGGAGACTTCAATGCGCACCACCCACTTTGGGGTTCAAGTCGCGCTTGTGCGAGAGGTACGCTCACTGCCGATTTCTTGGACAGTCACAACCTAGCTCTCCTCAACACTGGAGAGCCTACATTCATTTCTGACTCTCACAACAGCTTCTCACACCTTGACCTTGCAGTTTGTTCACCTCAGTTGGCAGTCTCCTTACAATGGAATGTCATCTCTGATTTACACTCTAGTGACCACTTCCCATGTCTTATTAGTCTCTTGACACAACATACATTTTCCACACGTATGTCCAGATGGCGTTTGGACCATGCCAACTGGAACCTTTACACCCAGCTGGCTGTCTTTACGTACAACGAGCACGACTCAGTGAATGATTTGGTGCAGCATCTCACGGAGATGATTCTCTCTGCTGCTGAACAATTAATTCGGCGGTCGACTTCACACCCTCGTCGATTTTCCGTCCCCTGGTGGACTGAAGAATGTCGGAATGCCATTCGTGCTCGAAGGCGTGCTCCAACATCACCCTACTTTGGAAAACTTAATCGAATACAAGAGAATGCGCGCCATGTCCAGACAAGTCATTAAGGATGCCAAAAAGTCATCATAGAGCAAATTTGTAGCTTCATTTAACCGACACACACCTTCCTTGGTTATGTGGGATAGATTAAGGCGTGTTGCAGCTAAAACGACCCAAATACCAATAGTGGGACTAAAACAGCCACAGGAGCTGTTGTTGATTCATTTGAAGTGGCCAATACCTTTGGCAGTACTTTCGCACAAGTGTCTAGCTCGGAAAACTACTCCCCTGAGTTCCTTGCAATTAAAACTCAGGTGGAATCTCAAGGCTTCTCGTTTCGTTCTAGAAACGTAGAAGATTACAATCGCCTTTTCACCATGGTGGAGCTGGAGTATTCCCTGAAATCTTCGCGATCTTCAGCACCAGGACCGGACGGTATTCATGTACAAATGTTACAACAGCTCTCTCCTGAAGGTAAGGCATTCCTGCTCGAGGTCTATAATCTTGTTTGGGTTGACAGTATACTCCCAGAAAATTGGCGGGAGGCCACCGTTATTCCCATCTTGAAGGCTGGAAAGGACCGTCATCTTCCCTCCAGCTATCGTCCTATTTCCCTCACCAGTTGCGTTTGCAAGGTGATGGAACGCATGATCAATGGACGATTGGTATGGTGGTTAGAAAGTCGTAACCTACTGACTAACATTCAGTGTGGTTTTCGACGACGCCGTTCAACTGTTGACCATCTTGTGTCAATATCGACACAGATAATGGACGGCTTTATGAAGAACTGTCAAACTGTTGGCATATTTTTCGATCTTGAGAAGGCTTATGATACGTGCTGGCGAGCAGGGATTCTACATTCCCTGTATGCCTGGAACATACGTGGACGCCTACCACTTTTCATTCAGGAGTTCATGAAGGACCGCTTTTGCCGAGTAAGGGTCGGCTCGGTTTTTTCTTATTCTTTTGTTCAGGAGGAGGGAGTACCTCAGGGTTCGGTACTAAGTGTCACGCTCTTTGCTATAGCAAGTAACTCCATCTGGAAATGTTATCCACTTGGAGTTTCGTCATGCTTATTTGTAGACGACTTCGCTATCTATTGCACTTCTCAGCGCACGGCGTTCTTACAACGGCGCCTGTAGTAATCTTTGGACAGCCTAAGAGAATGGAGCGTGAAAAACGGCTTCAGTTTCTCAACTGAGAAGTCAATCTGTGTTAATTTCTGGCGCCGTAGGAGACGATTACCACCTTCACTCCGTTTCGGTCCAGATGTACTTCCCTTCACAGAAGAGACGCGTTTCCTGGGTTTGATCTTGGACAAGAAGCTTAGTTGGTCGTCGCATATTGCACAGCTAAGAGCGAGGTGTGACCGTTCCCTAAATATCATGCGAGTACTAAATGGCAAATCATGGGGAGCGGATCGGACAATTTTGTTGCGAATCTATCGCGCACTCATCCGATCCAAGCTAGACTATGGGTGTGTTGTCTATTCCTCAGCACGACCATCTGTGCTGAGAAGATTAGACGTGGTCCATAATAGGGGCATCCGCATTGCAACAGGAGCTTTCCCAACATGCCCAGCGGTTAGCCTTTACGCCGAGTCCGCAGAACCTCCTCTGCAATACCGGCGTGAGATTCTCTTGGCAAATTATGGTTGTGCGCTTAGATGTATACCTAAGCACCCGACGTTCGCTTCTATTTTCACCACCACGCTAAGAGAACGATACAGGAATAGCACCCTTAGTCCTAAGCCTGCGGGATTCCGTTTCCAAGACCTTCTAGTGAAGCTTGGAGTGGAACTGCCTAGGATGTTCGCCATGGGCTAGAGGCTTTATCCCCCTTGGCTATCTGGCACGCCCCATGTAGATCTTGGGTTGACCGTACACCAGAAGTCCAAGATGCCTATTTCAAGTATCCGCACGTGTTTCTTAGAATTTTTGTCAGGCTACACCGTCCGTCGATATATTTACACCGATGGTTCAAAGAGCACCAACGGTGTTGGATGTGCTTATGTTTATGGAACCGAACCATATACATTCGGTTTTCCAAACAGCACCTCCATTTTTACTGCAGAGCTTTTTGCAATTTATCGAGCCGTTTTGTATGTTCGCCGTCGTAAATTAGGCGACTGCCTGATTTTGAGCGATTCCCTTAGTGCACTGCAGAGCCTTTGTCAGTTGTACAACTCCCACCCTATTGTACAACGTATCCAGGATGCCCTCCATGTTTTACACGCTTCTGGTGTTGACGTGGTGGATTCCTGGACACGTAGGTTTGCCGGGGAATGAGATGGCAGATTTAGCAGCAAAGACGGCAACTACAGAACCCAGTATTACCATCTCACGTGTTACTTCGGAAGACTTTAGGCTTGAAGTGTGGAGAGCGGTGCTGTCGTCCTGGCACGACGAGTGGTCAGCTCTCCGCGGTAATAAGCTTAGAGAAGTGAAAGAACTTCCGATAAACTGGGTAACTTCCTGTCGCACATCTCGTCGCGAGGAGGTTAGTTTGGCTCGATTAAGAATAGGGCACTGCAATTTTTCGCATGATTGCCTATTTAAAAGGGACCCTGCTGCTATATGTCCGCTGTGTGACAACCTTTTGTCGGTTCGCCACGTGCTGCTGGAGTGTTGCTCTCTAGCACACCTTCGGGACTCTCTGCAGCTGCCTGCCAGACTTGCAGAGGTCCTAGCTGACGACAAAACAGCGGTTGATAGAGCTTTTATTTTTTTAGTGGAGTGCAATATCAATTTGAGGATTTAAAATTTTAATTACCTGTTTCTGCTTTTGGACATATTTATCACCTTGTTTCATATCTGGCTATTCCCACTGTTTTTTACCATTGTATATCTTTGTTGTTGCTGGTATTTTTATTTTTTGAGTGAAATTTATATTTGGCTATTGCCATGAATCTCTTAAGGGCGCTGATGACCTAGAAGTTGAGCGCCCTTAAACCAAACCAAACCAAAATACTCTGAATCCAAAAGAAGACTTATTAGTAAGAGGTGCACAAAAGCGCGAGCAGCATTATGTGTGTCCGTTAACAGCCTAACTCAAAAGCCAAACGTTGGTTAAATACCAAACTTGGTATTTGAGTTCAGCATGTTCCAGGCATGTGAGGCAAATATTTGAAAACCTCTCCTTCCCAAATCACCCTTAAATGAAACATTTTTCAAAAAAATTGATTTTGTCAAAAACGGCTCTAAGAATGTGGATTAAAACACCACATGTATAAGATATTTTCGTGAAATGAGTTGTCTACGATGAACTTTATAGCAATGGCCTCTTCATTCTGAGTAATGTGCATAACTAGTAAACTGTAAGAGATAGACAGAATCTAACTGCACGAAAATGTAGATCTGGTTAAAACACACAATTTTTAAATATTACTTTTTGGAGATAACTATATAAAAGACGTTGCCTGTTATTGTTTGTATTTTCAAATAGTTATGATTTTCTCATGTAGGAAGTGTTATTCGGGTTTTATTATCCTGACCATTCAAAGAGAATGGAATATCAGCGACGTGCTGTTTAAGGAACAGAATTTCAAAGTAATCATATGGTGACCACTCTTAAAGCAGCTAACACACAAAGCCTATTGCATTGCCATATTTCCCTTACACATACAAGAATATGAACAATAAAATAATTTCTATAAATCTCTATGTCGATTAACATGGAGCAGAAGGAGGAACAAGCGTTTGTAAGAATAGATTGTGCAAGAGTCTAGAAAGTCGTGTGAGTGCAACACATCAGATTTTTACTATTTCTATTACGTACAAGTAGGGGATTCTGTATGTTTGTGTATGTTTGTGTATGTGTGTGTGAGCATGTGTGTATGTGTGTGTGTGTGTGTGTGTGTGTGTGTGTGTGTGTGTGTCCGTTTGCAATATATGATTAAACATATTAAGAGTTAGTTAATTACCCAACTTTGTTAACTGAAAAATATGTCAATAGTTGTAAACACATTCTGCTCCAACTTACTTAAACCAGGACATAAAGTACTTATGTTTGTAAGTCACCCTTAGGATAATCATCTCTGATGAGAGATTTCCTTGTGGTCTACCGGGAAATTACGAATCAGATGGGGAGTTTAATGTCACACTGGCAAGTTGGCTATGACAGCGTAGTGATAAGGGCATCCGCTCCATTAGCGGAAGATGCCCACTATGGCATAGAATTTTTCAGTCCTGATTCCACCACTTATTCTTATTTATTTCTTGAATTTGCGACTGCTTATGCCTTTTTTCGAATAGAAATGTGTTACTCGTTCTTTTTGTCTTCTGGCCTTGGAAAGAGAGCGGTATTTCACAGGTATTGCACAGGTACAGACTTATATACAGTTTAAAAATCCACGAAAGTTAAATTAGTTTGTGGTTCAATATTAGCAGTTTTCTCACTGAGTTATTTAATTACAGATATGTGATCTATCGTAGAAATTTATATTCTCTTCATTTCTCTGTTATCTGTTGTACTATAAATATGCAATCCATACAGGATCTCCCTCTTCTGAATCCATGTTGCTGGTCACTTAGTAGGATTTCACATATATTATTTAGAAGTTTAGTTAAAATTTTAGCAAATATTTTGTAGCCCACATTTAAGAGGCTTATACCTCTATAATTATTTAATTCACTCCTGTTTTCTTTCTTGAAAATTGGTTTAACCATAGCTCTTTTCCATTCATTGGGAATTTTTAGGGCATGCCAACATATGTTTAAAATATTTAAATATGTGTATTTGATTTTGGGCGATGAGTATTTCAATAAGTCCAGATTTATCTCAGCACATCCTGGTGCCTTATTACTTTTGAAGGTTTTCATTGCTTCTAAGAATTCGCTCATTGTGATGGAATCAACCTCAACGTAAGTTTTACTTGATCCTTCATGTTCTTCTTCCCCTGGGTGAAACCATAATTCTTTAAAATATTTTAGCCAATCATCTTCAGAAATATTGCTTAGTTCTACAGTGTCCTTTTCTGTTATATTTAGATGCCTCATTATTCTATATACCTGCCTTTGGGCTCCATGTACATCCTATTCCAAATTGCTAACATATCAATCCCAACTCTGTTGTAACTTGCACATTTCTTTTTTCACTATGGCACTTCTCTTATATTCAATTCTGTTTTCATTGTTAGGTTAATTTAATAGTTTTAAATAGGCTTCTTTCTTATCTCTAATTAATGAAGCAATATTATTATTCCAGATATACAATACTCGCTTTTTGGATCTTATTTTCCTCTTCCCTAGTGCTTTAGTGATAACATATTTCAAATCTTCCCATTCTGAGTTTACGTCTAGACTTAATGGTCGATGATCTATATATTCATCTAGACACTGACAGTATAATCTCTTTATACTGTCTTACCTTAATAAGTGAGTTAATACATTTTCATTCTTCCTGTTTGCTTTATACCATCTTTTCAGTTGTTTAACTTTTGTCATTAACATAAAATGATCTGATGATATGTCATAGCTTCTATACACTCTTGTGTGTTTTATCAGAGGTGCCAATTGGTTATTGACTAAAATGTAGTCTATAATACTTCTTGATCGTCTACTGGCCCACGTATATTTGTGTATATCTTTGTGTCTGAAAAAGGAATTCATTACTTTTAATCTATTGAAGTTACAAAAGTGTCTCAAGCAGTGTAGGTTCTCCATTATCCTTTTATGGGTGATATCTTTTATAGGTAGTTTCCTGATTCTGATGTTGAAGTCTCCGCCCACTATTACTTGATTATTCTTATTTGGGGAATCTAGATAATTTTGCAAACTCTTGTAAAATTGTTTATTTTTATCTTCTTTGCCCTCTTCAGGAGCATATATACTTACAGTTGTTAGGTACCCTCCGAGCATTTATCTGCTTTAGCTCTGCTTTCTTGGGCTACTCCACTATAAAACAACATATATTTTAACTCCTTAGAGCCCATCAACATGTTTTTGGTTTCCAATAATAGGGCACTGTCCATCTGTGCTCTTTTTAATTCTCTTTCTGTTTCATTTTCTTTGCTGGATATCCCTCGTACATTCCAAGTGACTATGTTTAATTGTTCCACAACGCCTTTTACCATTAACCTTTTACATTTGGCTGAGGTCGACTTCATTAAATCCATCAACCTTTCCTTTTTCTGAGCTTTATGAGTAGGACCTTTTCAACATGGGAGGGGCACCAACCCATTTACCATAACCCCCAACCTGGAGGACCAGAGTTTAATTTGGAGTTCTCTCTCCTAGGCTTAATATCATCCAAGGCTTTGGAGTCTCGCCTGCCCCTCTATTGTATAAACCCCAATAGATGGGTTGCCTCATCCACCAAACTCGCCGTTCCAAAGGTCATCGTCTCTGCCTGTTTGCTGTTGAGGACTTCACACATAACCCTGCGTAAGGGGCCCTTTGACCAGGTACTACACACACACAGGTCAGTATGACCTGGAGTTAGCGAGGGAATGGACACTACCCCCATTGATGGGACAACTGTTCCACCCACTGCCCGGTATTCATTGAGAGAAATATGAACTGATATGGCTACATTGGTATATGGAAAGGCAATTTAAAGAAGAGTACCAAGAAGTTTAATTTAGTTGACTGTTACACTTCCAGCAGGACATACTGCAGAGATTGCCCATTTGTGGTTGCCATATAATACTCCACACCACTAAAAACACCTGCACAATCTACAGATCTCAACCTCATTGAGAACCTCTGGAGAGAGCTGGAAGACAGAATAAGAAAGCACCTCATATCCACCAAATCTCAACTAAAGCAGCTGCTTGTGACAGAATGACATATTATTGGTTCATAAACAACTAGAAAACTTGTCTATTCAATGCTTAAACAGTTGACAGAAGTAATTCATAGAAGAGGTTAGCATACAAAATAGTAGAAAAACTTAAATTTTTGTTAGTGTGTGTATGTACATACAGGGTAAGGTTGCGTAATTCTGTGGTAGTTTTGAATAAGTGTTGTGTAATGGTCATAAATGGACAAAAGTCATTTAAATAACAATCCAAGAACACAATTAGAATGTTCTACAGCATATGTTAGCTGACTGAGCATTCAAAAGTGTATAAATACATTAAAAAATTGTAGAAATAACTTTTGTGATGATGGCTCCTAAATGCATAATAATATTCCTAAATCCATGATGGTGGTGTCCTAATTCATCCTAATTCTCTGATATCAAAAACAATGACAACATACGTGCATTGATTCTCTTGATCTTCATCTATATTACAAAGTACAACTGATTATTAACATTATTACCTTTATATTTACCTCCAATTAATTGTTTGAAACTAATTAGAAATGCTCTTTTGGCAAGGAGTTAAATGCCCAAAAAATCTTGACTGTTTCATCAAATTCATTAAACAATATATTCTATAGTCATTTCCTTTCTCAGTAACTGCTGAGAAATGAAAGTAGAGAAGTTCAGCTATCCGTTGGATACCCCTGAACAACTATTGCAGAATAAAACGGCAACTGAACGTTGTATCACGGTATTAGCGGTATCAGAATTAGGCATTTAGGAATTTATTTTGTTGTTTGATGATGCTGTCAATTGACAGGATCACATCAGTGTCCCCGGTGTGCCAGAATTTGGTCCCGCGGAATTCTTTTACGTGCCAGTAAATCTACTGACATGGAGCTGTCATTTTTAAGCACACTTAAAATCCATTGGTGTGGACCAGATTTGAACCCGCAACCTTGGGATCAGTAGGCCAGCGTCTAACCCCTGAGCCACCCAGACCGACTTCTTCACCCTACCAATGTAATGCTCTTGTATGAATAAGTATGTCCTCCTTAAAATTCAACTTATGAGAACAAAGACTTTATATATTAATGCAGAACAAAGTAACTTTAATTCCATTATATCTGTACTTTAACAAGGGGTGTGAAGTCCATATTGTGAACCTTGTTGTAAGTTTTATGACCAGCGAATATTCTAAATAAAGATTTTTAGTGTGTATTTGCAACTGTGCGAATACTTATGTCCAGGTCTCTAAGCCAAGAAACCTCCATTTCCACACTTGCCATGTCCTACTTCCCAGCAGTCAGCCAGTGAGGAGTAACAAGGGGAACCTTGTAATCCTAGTTTAAGTTTATTTCATGTGTCATCAGAAGAGGTAAGTATTTTTGGTCGCCCTGGCTTAGCTCGAGATTCAATTCTATCTTCATTTTTATACCGGCGAATTATGTCACCAACTGTACTTTTACTAAGATTCACAATCTGTGCTATTTCCCGGTATGTTTTCTTCTTTTCATAGTGATAGATCACTGTCTCTGTTCGAAGGTACTCTGCTTACCTCTGGGCCTCATACTATGCTCTTGCCTTCTTCTTGATTCACAGACTTCACGTACTTCTTCTACAGTGTTGTTTTGTCTACTGACAGACCTTACCTGTTCATTTCTATAGCATTTCATTGGCGCTGTCCGATTCTTTTTGTGTCGTGAACTCATGATGTAAATAAGGTTGAATGGAGAAGCTCTTAGTTTAACCACATTTTCAACCTCTAAAATAGATATTCGTAGCAAATGATTTTTGTTTAACACAGAGAGTACTCTGGGTTTGACAGACATAATCAATCCTGCTTTATACAGTACCCCATAGTAAAATGCAAAGTCTGTCCCATTATTTATGGTAGTCACTGATATGGCATTAGAATAGAACAGAAATTTATTTATGCAAACATAATCATATTTATACCACAGTATGCTAGTACAAACACAAAGACAATAGTTGTATACATGTTTACACTACAAGTATTACAGTATTTAAAAATTAATTCTAACTAAACAAATATATTCTTAACCGGCTTTAACACAATAGGAAAAAATAATTAATTCTAATATTTCCCACAATTACCTTAGCTACTGGAAGCCAGCAGCTATTCCATCTGGTTGCCAGCTGGAAATTTACAAAATTTATACCTCCCTCTTGGAGTTGCTTTTTCTATTACTTCCTCTTATATAACATTTTGTTTTATATTGTATGTATAATGGGGAGGTTTATATCCAGTATTTACTTTTACACCTCATTACCCTTTTCAATACATTATTTTTATTCACACTTCTTTTAACCATTTTAACCTTACTTTTTTTCTAAATACTTTTCTGCTTTCTTGGTATATTCATCTGATCTTGAGTTAAATTTTTTCCTAACTTTTAACTCTATTGGAAAATCTTTCCATTTCTTGAGTACCTATAAAATTTTCTCTCCCTTTTTCCATACCACTACATTTCAAAATATACTACCAATTTTCACACAATCTACCACATTTCATGCATCGCTGCCTCCTTTTTCATCCCTATCATACTACTCAGATTTATTACACCTGTCCTTGCCAATGCTCACCCCATTCTAGTCTCTGCATACCTTTATGTGTTTGTTTCTCCTTCATTCCATTTTTAAGAATCTATGACCTGGTGAACTTTGTACCACCTAAAATTGATTTGATTGTAACTCTTCATTAGTGATGATCAATCATAATCAACCTTCCAGCTCCAGTTAATTGAGATTTACAATATTAGACTCATTGTGTATGGTTTGAATGTTGTTTGGTTATTAAATAAATCTCTTTGCAATTCAAATGAATTTAATGTCTTTTATTTGCATGAAAGATAAATGCAGTTAACATTCAATGCAAAGCTTTCTTGAGAACTTTACATAATTGAAATTCCCAAATTAATTCCTTGAGTTAGTTAAGGAAATTGAAGCTATTAGCAGTGAAGCAACAAGATTCTAAAGTAAGAACAAAATTAGAAACTAAAAACTTCACTTATCTTAATAATATTGCAAGTCCTTTGGTACAAAGCTGACAATGTTTCGCATTGACTCAAAAAGCTTTGAGAATGAGTTGGAGTTAACTCAAAACATTGTCAGCTTTGCACCAAAGAGCTTGTAATAACTAAGATAAGTGAAGTTCTTAGTTTCTAATTTTGTTCTTACTTTAGAATAATTCCTCGAGTTTTGCTAAAACACATTTTGTAGTTATGTTTATGCCTGCCCTAATTCCTCAAGTCTCGTTAAAACAAAATTGAATGAATTTTTTGTTTATTTCTGAGCCTCCAAAGTCAATTTACTTTAATGGAATGTTTGCAAAATTAAATTTGATTTAACCAAATCTATTCCCAAAACCCACTACTTTTCTTTGCACAAAAAAAAAAAAAAAAAAAGATTTTAAATATAATAGATGCAGCTGTCAAACAATAGGTCCACCACAAATGCCATATTTTGAAAGTAATCTGAGGTGGCAATTCGCATACTACAAAATTACCAATTTTATTTATTCGATTTTTTGACTGTTCCATTGGGTTTTTCTTGATGTTCTTTCTTCCTAAACCATCCCAGCATTAAAGTAAACAAAACAAAAACCAAATTATTCAAATTGGTCGAGCAATTTCCTAGTTTTTCTGAGACTAACAGTTGGCAATTGATTATTTTTTTTATTTATTTTTTAACAAGCAGTGTACATAAGAATGTTAAATAAATCTTAAAACAAATAGAAAGATATATACAAACAAAAAATGATGAATATAAATAAGTAAATAAATAAAACAAATAGAAATATATAAATAAAAAATAATAATAATAATCAATAAGAAAGACAGTGCAATATAGACCATAAAATTTGCCAAATTTTATCATATATATGTATATAGATAGATTACTGACTTCATTAGAACTACTTACAATTTATTTTTTATACTTGTTCTAATTTCATGCTTGCTGAACAAACTCACTCAGCCCTCTCAGCCCCCTCAGCCCCCCACTTGCTGCCACAACATAGCCAACAATCTATCCATGCATAGCACACCCTACCATAATACTATATAATAGGAAATAGTAAATAGCATAAAAAATCTTTAAGGTCATTAATAAATGGTTTCTTTGAAAAGAAAATATTCATAAATGACAAAAAAGACAAAACAAAATATTATTAACGTTAACCCAGCATTTTCAATATCAGTCAATAACAATGACACCTACATCCCTGGACATCTATACTTCCTTGTCCACCAGCGCCACAGAATCAGGAAACAGTCCACCTAGAGCACGAGGAGTACCAATGACAGCAGCAGCAATTGCAAGCACTCCCCTCAGCCCCATTATATGTGAACCCTGTTGACATATTCTATGGCGTAGCTGCTGCTGGCCAAACATATCCTGCTATGATGACAATTAATGAAGGCATTATCTGTGAGACTTCTCTTCACACCGAGACCTGAAGCAACCATTCTGCTGAGGTTTGGTTCTGTCCTGGCACCCACCAGAAAACCATGTGTTACTGTGGATCCTCAAATGGTATTTTTGTACCCCTACAGTTACCAGTTCCTTCCCGTCAGAGTATGACCATTTCCTCTCCACAGTGTTGTCAAAGGTCCGGCAGCAGTGTTTCCAGCTCAGGCAAAGAAAGAGGCAGTGACGGTGGTGGCAAGTGTACCAAGAATATGGTAAATGGTTTGTTAACTTCAACTGGATACTCCCAGTCTTAGAGTTGGCTAAAGTAGATAAAGTCCCATTGGTAGAGCAAGATATGTGCCACACTTGACACCAAGGACTTCTTCCAAGACACCATAGTGCAACAGCTCAGTTGGGATAAATGGTTTGTCTCAAAATCAAGACCAAGTTTTGCAGGAAACATGTCCTCAGATGCAGGTTCTCTTTCCTTGTAAAATGCTTAAATGAGCTAAAAGGGAAACTAATAAAACATTACTAGCTCTCTTCCCTTAGTTTGTGCAATAATTATTATGTTGTTACATAAAGTTGTACTTATTTATATTAAATATAAGCTAACTAGTTCTAGTAATACATTGTCCCTTATGCAAGTGATGTAAAAAAGTGAAGATTACTATTAGAACAGAGCATTAAATATAAACAAGATGTAACTAACTAAAACAATTGAAAAGAGAAAAGAATGTTTATAACCACTGCATTTGCTATGCCAAACCTATATTTCATATTCCTTATTATACCCCTTAATTGGATTATTCAGCCAAACCTGTTGTTCTCCTATCCTAGCATTAAAATCCCCAGCAATTATGATCCCCACTTTATCATATTTAGTTCTAAATC
>CM060962.1:197835215-197845215 GCA_030765045.1 Tenodera sinensis | reverse complement strand
ACCGCCACCGCCACCGCCACCGCCACCGCCATCGCCACCGCCACCGCCACCGCCACCGCCACCGCCACCGCCACTGCCACCGCCACTACTACCACCACTACCACCACTACCACCACTACAACTACCACTACCACCACTACCACTACTACAACTACCACTACTACAACTACCACTACTACAACTACCACTACTACAACTACCACTACTACAACTACCACTACTACAACTACCACTACTACTACTACCACTACTACAACTACCACTACTACAACTACCACTACTACAACTACCACTACTACAACTACCACTACCACAACTACCACTACCACTACCACTACTACTACTACCACAACTACCACTACCACTACCACTACCACTACTACTACTATTACTAAGGCTAGCACTACTCCTGCTACTACTATCACTGCTACCACAGTTGTTCCTTTTCATATTTTTAACAACAAGTTAAACACAATAAGCTTCTATAAGTATAGTCTTTAGGAGAATAGAAAAATTCGCGTTAAAGCTGCTTTCTCTGCAATGTTACTAATAACTTGGAGTTGAATTTAAACTCATGTTTTTATTTATAGACGCTGTTTAACAGCTGTGATGCTAAGCGTCCCGTTCTATCATGAGCGACTAAGAGACATTAATATTCCTCATAGGCCTCTTAGTTAGGCTTTTGATTCTTTACTACAGCGTAAATCTACGATACGGGAGCAACGGCTTTACTTCCCTTCCAAAGGAAGCCATGCTAGGCAGTTTTACACCTGGAAAAGTCAATCGTCGTCCGCTGGGATTTAGCGTGCTACCCTGCAAGCCAGGGTTTAGCATTCTACGCCTAAATAACTCGGGACGACCCCTTGGCACGTATCTTTATTAAGTGAAACTTCTATTTGTTGACAGTAGATAATTTATGACCTAATCATTGCTATTTGCAACACTCTTAACATACACACTCTCATGCGCATTTCCAGAATCTGTGTAGGGCGGAGTAAGATTTAAATTAAAAAAAAAAAAAAAAGAAAGAAAAAAAGAATGTGCCCGCTCTAATTAGAATATGAACCTGGTACTCGACCTCAGAGACGCGCATGTTAAATTCGTGGTTCATAAAGCGACATTCATGAATGTTTTCCTCCGCCACTCATTCCTCCAAAAGCTCCATCATCACCTGCATTTCATTTTGCCTACATTCCATATCTCCCTCTTCCGTGCTCTCACATATGGTTTCTTAGCTGATCTCCCACTTCCAGGTCTTCACTCTGTCCGGTCCATAGGTGTGTTTGCTCCCTAACAGGCAACTAAGACTAGGACATGGCTTGTAAGTCTCCCATATGGGGAGGGTAATCAGAAGAAGAAGAAGAAGAAGAAGAAGAAGAAGAAGATGAAGAAGAAGAAGAAGAAGATGATGAAGAAGATGAAGAAGATGAAGAAGATGAAGAAGATGAAGAAGATGAAGAAGATGAAGAAGATGAAGAAGATGAAGAAGATGAAGATGAAGAAGATGAAGAAGATGAAGAAGATGAAGAAGATGAAGAAGATGAAGAAGATGAAGAAGATGATGAAGAAGAAGAAGATGAAGATGAAGAAGAAGAAGAAGAAGAAGAAGAAGAAGAAGAAGAAGAAGAAGAAGAAGAAGAAGGAGGAGGAGGAGGAGGAGGAGGAGGAGGAGGAGGAGGAGAAAAAAAAGTCCAGTTTTGTTTCTCTCATACTGCATAACCAAAACTATTACTTATTCCGGTGCCCTTTTTACTTGCTTTTCTCCGTACGTAGTGGAAATTTCATCCCAAAAATTGGATATCCAGATTTCACCCGAAATACCTGCATGGTTTCGGAGCATCTAAAGGACATACAACGAATGTTTTACCGCTGGGTGTGGTAGGTTGCGCAAGAATACCATTACTTCCGAAATTTCGCTAGCGATCGTCTTTGGAACGTTTAACCTATTCAATCATATTCCCATTGTACCTGCAAAAGTTAGCAATAAGGTAAATTCTGTGTACGTGTATCTCGATTAATGTGTAGAGCAATTAGCTTTTGTAAGAATATCTTTCAAAGAACTAGACAGTCATGTGAACATTATACTCGTACACAAGAAATTTTCCTTCTCTACCATGCACATGGTAGTAGGTAGAGAATGTATTACATACCACACAAAAATACTATACAGAGGCTTCAGTGGAAATTCACGTTTGGAGGTCTGCTGAAAAGAGAAGAATTTTACAAAAAGGCCAGCGCACTTGTTTGTGCATGAGACGGTGGGTTGTGAGGGTGGGCGAGTGTATTTGTGAACAGCATAACTCAAAAACACAATGTTGGTTAAATAACAAACTTGGTACCTTCATATGTTCGGCCAATTCCGAGGACGGAGACAAAGATTTGCAAGAAAACCTCGCACCCGAGACTACAGCTTCCATGGAACATATTTCAAAAGTTTGGTTTTCGGCAAAATGGCTCTAAAGATTTTCATTAAAGTACCATATGTTTAAGATGTTTTCATCACAAAGGAAATTTGCAGCTTGCATTATTTGGAAATGACAGAGTTTCTCTTCATTATGCATCACTCTTGTATACTCGTTTATCTACCGTAATGTGTTTGTAATACTTCCACTTGTCTCCAATGAGAGGGCGTGATTCATTTTTGTTTTCTCTACTACGTATAGTAAGTATATGAAGTATTGTACTCTGTGTAAAAATTCGATGTCGAGATTTCCCGGAAACATATATCTTTTGAGGATGCCTGAATACGAGAGGGCATTTTTAGAAAAGAGGTCACTGTGTGTGTGTGTGTTTGTGTGTGTGTGTGTGTGTGTGTGTGTGTGTGTGTGTGTGTGTGTGTGTGTGTGTGTGTGTGTGTGTGTGTGGCAGCATAAATGAAAAACGAAAAGTTGGATAAAAGCTAAAGTTGGTACTTAAACTAATATCCTTTGAGGATGCGACACGGAGAGTTTGGAGAAATTCATTTTCGCAAACTTTGATTAAAATGCCACATGTTTTTTGATATTTTTAAGACAGATAAAATGGATAATTTGAATTTTCTGGCTATAGCCTATGCAGTAATTTTACTCCGCATAAATCTTCCATAACTGCCTTACCGGTAGGGATAGACCAAGTCTTAGTATACAAAAATGTACATGTTGCGAATACACACAATTTATGTCCAAATAAGTTTCATTTTCTGTTCAGTAAACCATTTCGGAGATATTCCTTGTCGTTTATATGAGTTTTGAAAAACCTTTGCAAATATATAAGGATGGTATGGGAATCTACTCAGAAGATCTTTTCATTCCGAATGGTTTTTACACAAATGGTGAACGTAAGAGAATAAGAAAAGCTTTCTTCCCTTTTCACTCATTCACGAAACACAACTATATTTCTTTCCATATTCCCACTTCTACAAATAATATGTAACTAAGTATAATTTTCTGTACGTTTTGAAATACAAATACATTGTATTACGATCACACGATTTTTGCTATTCTTCTTTTATTAATCGCGTATTTTTCTCTACTCTCTCTTCAGTATACAATTCATAGAGAATTCATATTCTCTATGACTAGAATACAAACGCAAAGTATTACATTCATATACTTCTCTTAACTCAATTATCTTTCAGATAACACATTAACATTTACTTCTCTTCCCACTCTTCTGCCAGCAATTAATACACTTTTCTATATACTATATACGCTTTTCCATCAGAAGAAGTTCCACAATGATTATTGCAATACAGAACTTCCTGTATAAACTTGATTTGTGACATTCATATGATTTCTCTTCTCTTGCATCTACTTCAAATTAACATAAATTAGTTTCAGTAATTGTGTTATCGCTCATTTCTTCCTACATAAAAAGGAATACAGTAAGATTAAGCGATAGTCACATTTTAAGATCTGGTCGCCTCGTGAGAGCTCTCAAATGCTGTTCTATTTGCACGAGACTACAACAAACAAAACAACTGCGGCATCCTATTTGTGAAAATTGTAAGTATTTGACAATTCAAATCAATAACAAGAAATACCTCAGTGACGGTTAACTCAACAGAAATATATCTGACATCTGTATGGTGTAAGGAGATTTTAAATTTTTTGCGTAATAAGGTTTTGTTTACTTTACATAAAAATCAGAAGAAAACATGTTTGAGGAATAAATTTCATTTTATTTGTATATAATGTTTCAATGTCGACACATCTCTGCGCCTAAAATCTCTGATGACGAACTCATGAAAATTAGTTGATTAATTAACGGAAACTGATTGTAGAAAGCAGCACCACACAATTTCACAGTGCAAGAGCTGGGCAGTTGCACAGAAGTCTTGAATGACTTATAGACCAAGTTCTTCCCAATGCTTATGGAAGTGATCTATGTATTTTGGTAACAGCTCTCTACATAACTACATTTATGATTCAAATTGCTGCACTATCGTTCACCAGCGTTTTTCTCAAATTACCTTCGAGTTTATCCTAAGGTCCAAAATCTTACAGCAAGTACTATAAGTACTATAATAACGCTTACGTGTAAAAGCTCAGACGTAAATGAGGGAATTCAAGAAAACGTTAATAATTTCTGACTTGGGCATGTTCTTCTTCAAATCAAAACCCATTTTAAATCTAATTTCAGGGATCACAGAAAAAAATGTGCTCTATTAAGTGCGGTTAAAACAATTTTTGCAGCAACACAAATAAAAAAAAATATATTTTCATTGGTTCTGCACGTTCAAAATAGCAATTTTTCTCCCTGATAAATTGTATGTTAGACTGTTTTAAGTTGAAGAAGAATCCGTAAGCATATACTGTTTTTCATAGAACACTTTTCCAAATTTTTGCTGTGGTCTCTTAATGTAAATGTAAAACTGAATAGCAATCTTGAACATCTTTACTTGTGACAAGTGCTAGTGAATAATAATCCAGCCGATTCACATGGTCCACCGCCTTCGTAGCGCAGTTGGTAGGGCGCTTGCTTCTGGCACGGAGGACACGGGTTCGATCCCCGTTACCAGCATGGGAATTTTATCCCACCTGGGAGGTCTGGCACTGGGTGCACTCAGCCTCGTTAATCCCGGGGGGAGGGGACCAATTGAAGAGCTGGTTGATGGAAAAGTAGACGTTCCAGTTCTGAAAACCGCATAACTGGCCAGAAGGGATCGGGACGCTGACCACGTACCACCCTCCGGTACTGCACGCCACCAATAACGCCAGTAGTGGGCCAAGGTGGGGAACGCAGCGGCTGGGCGGTAAGGCTTGGCTCTTCAGAGACTGAAGTGCCGGGGCTTAGTTAATGCACATGGTCATCTGTAACCCTCTCTCTCGCTCTGTCTCCTTCTCTCCCACTCTCCCAAGCCCTCCATACGCCACCCCTAAAGCAGGTGGCCAAATAAATTACGACCTCTAGTGATTCTGGAAATAAAAGTCATAATATTTCAAACCTTATATATGCCAATAGGCTCTTTCTATTGCATGTATAAATAAACAATAGGTGTTAAGTGTTCATGAAATAACTTAATTTCCAGACGAGTACAGAGGTTTATGACATTGACAGAGAAGGTCAACTGTAAAATAATGCATGTTTATACACAACGCTGTGATATATCTAACTTAACGCATTGAAACCACCCGCCTAAGGAAAAACTCGAATGCCTGTATCATAAGCGTAGTAACTGAAGTAGTAAACAGAAGACAAAATACATTTCGAATTTCGTGGTGAAATTTGGAAATATTTTTATTGATAAATAAAAGTGGAATTTGGACACAAAGTAGTGGTGTGACGTCACTCCAACCCTCGCGGACGAAATGCCTACCTCCAGTTTCTATATATACAGAGCGCGCCGCCTGTTCAGTTGGGGTGGTCCCATGCTACGAGGTATTTGATTTCCTTATAATACACACTCGCTGTAGGCCTTCATATATACATCTCCTGAACCTGCGTAGTGACCATGACTACAGTTTTGACTATTTCTGTAGCAAACAGTTACTTCAATTGCCTTTCAAAAGCTATTTTTACGTTCTCTACTTTGTATATTAACGTCTTGACTTGCGGTTTACAAATTCGATACCGATATTCCACCATAAATACGAGTCTCGTACTTGCTTCGAGAGAGGGAAAAAAATTAGTATTAGAAAATAGGACGTTTCGTCTGTCTCTGTGTCTAGGCTAAAAGTTTCGGTCCCCTTGTGCTGGTACGAGCCCCAGGGGGGCGGATAACCGGTTTAAGAGTCCCGCGCTCCCTTGGCGAGTACGACGCCGAAGGATTGGGGGAGGAACTGCGCTGAGCTAGCCTCTACTGGGATGCTTCTAAATGAGAAAATGTGGGAACCGAGTTCTCTGCTCTGTCGTGGCAACGGCCGCCCTTACGATCCATTCGCTTTATCCATTCCATGAGGGGGCATGGGCATAGGCAGAAAATATTGCCTTTCGGTCGAGGTGCTAAGTCCCCTCCGCAAGTTGTCATTGAGTCGTAGTCATAGGCTCCGTACTAGCCATACAAGTTTCACATAGATCACAGAACGCTGATTTACCTGTAAGGGATTGAGTATAAGGATAACAAACGCTTCTGAAATTTGAAGCTTAGCTTATCATTTTTTTCACATTTTAAGATCCATATGTACAAGGCTTTGATAAAATCATCCCAAAAATGCTCCTTGATAATAAGGTTCATCTATACGTGTTGATAGGAAAACCTTATATCTACAGCTATTTGCTTCGATAATTAAATTTCAAAATACTTTTAAGGCTTCACATTTGTCTGTTTGGGCTCGAGGTCATTAAAAATCTGGCCTTTCTTTCAAAAAAGTTAAAAAAATAGACTTTGAGCGATAGTCAAATACTTTAAAGCTTTAAAATGCCTTTCTCTTTGCTGTGTTAACATATTAAAATTGAACAATGATGCTCCATTTGGCGAAAGTTTAAGTTTTTTCCGAAAGTGAAGCGACTGACAAGGACTACCTCCTAAATGGTTCACTCTATAGGAACATGTATTCGGAAAGTAATTGTGTGTTTTGACAAGATCTACATATTTTAATAGTAAGTTTTTGTCTATCTCTTACAGCTTACGGGATATCCAAAAGTCATCAAGTGTAAATGGAACTACATGGGCTGTGGCCAGAAAATTCTAAATATACATTTCATTTGTCATCAAACGACTTTAATCACAGTTCATTTTGCTCAAAATCGTTGGAGCCATTTTCAAGAAAATCAAAATGTTCGAAGAATTTTCCATGTAAAGGGTAGTTGAGTGTGGGGTAATATTCATCAAAATCTTGTAGAGATTAATCCTTAGAGACATTACCCTTCAGTACCAACTTAGTTTAATAAGTGACTTTTCGTTTTCAGACAGACAGACAGACAGGCAGGCAGACTGACAGACAGACTGACAGACAGGCACACTGACAGACAGGCAGACTGACAGACAGATAGACTGACAGACAGACAGACCGACCGACCGACAGACAGACAGACAGACAGACAGACAAACTGGCAGCAGACAGACAGACAGACAGAGAGACAGGCAGACAGACAGAAAGACAGACAGACAGACTGACTGACTGACTGACTGACTGACTGACTGACTGACTGACTGACTGACTGACAGTCAGACAGAAAGTCAGATAGGCAGACAGACTGACAGACAGACAGACATAGAATTTTTCAGTCCTGATTCCACCCCTTATTCTTATTTATTTCTTGAATTTGCGAATGCTTATGCCTTTTTCCGAATAGAAATGTATTATTCGTTCTTTTTGTCTTCTGGCCTTGCAAAGGGAGTGATATTTCACAGGTATTGCACAAGTACAGACTTATACACAGTTTGAAAATCCACGAAAGTAAAATTAGTTTATGGTTCAGTATTAGCAGTTTTCTCACTGAGTTATTTAATTACAAATATCTGATCTACCGTAGAACTGCCAGACCTGAAGCCTTCCTGTATTTTAATATCTTTAACACAATTTTCCATTACTCTGCTATTTCTTCACCATTTATGGACCTTTCAAATATATTTCTTGACTATTTCTATTATTTCCGTATATAATTAATTCAGTTGTTCTCCTCTTTCACAACACATGGTTCTATTTTACAAACAAGCATTTGGTATTTCTGCTGTCTCAAAGTGTAATATATTTTGGTTTTATTTTCATCATCTTCATTTCTTTCATTCATCTTTCATTCTTTGCTATGTGCATCCAATAATTTATTAAAATACATTTTTCATTCATTCAAAGGAAGTCTGAACATCTGTTTCATTATGTCCTATATTTCTGAATTGTTTTAAAGCTCTGAAAACTTGGGAACACCTTTTTCCTCCGAATTAACTCTGAATTCGTTGACAATTATGTTCCCAATATAATTCCTTACTTCTGCCAGATTTCGCCTTTAATTAGCCTAAGCTTTCTTGTATTCTGTTTGATCTGATAAATTTTCAGTATACAACCAATCAATATATTTATTTCCGCATGCACTGTAATGCCATTTCACCTTAGACATTTATGGTATAATGTGGAAAAAAGGCTCGGTGTGCTTTACAAGGACAGCTGAGGATCTGTGTACTTGGGCAATAGTAACAGCCATTTTGTTAATCCTAAGCCCTCTATAGGTGGCCAAGGAGAATGGATCACTTCAATTTTGTTACTGCAAGAGTAGATCAAAGAGGGCCTTTTCTTAATTCGCTTCTTATTTGTTTTGTCAACAAACTTTTGTGTCTTAAGTATCAAAATTCTCTGTCCAATGCAAATTGCTGTGGAAGAACCCACATATTTTGTGCAGATAAAATTAAGAGTTTATATAAAGCAAGATGACCGAAACAAGAGAAAAGTTACATTTTGATTGCAACTATAACATGTTTGTGGTAAAAAGCGCCATGCGCAGTCTACAAAATCCTTCGGATCGCAAGCTTGTACTGCTGTGGTTAAAGAAATTGACATCGTGTGATGAGAACATTAGGGAGATGAGCATTCGCAATGACTTCGTCTGCCACCTGGCTCTGGATGTACAAAACGGTTTACTGAGGCCTCCGTTCAACCAAGTGCCTCCCGCTGAACTAGTGAGGGAGCTGGAGCATCTCTTACCAGGAGCAAATGTAAAACATCGAGGATCTGGAAGGGCCCGGAACAAACCCTCGCCCGGAACAAACCCTCGCCTGGACCAAGCAGAGACCATCTGTAAATTTTAAAGGTAGAATGGATTTTTTCGCATGTATTTTTCAAAAAATCCTGGCTAAAATATATAAGTGCAATAATTGCATTACAAAAGTGCTTAGTGTTAAAGCAAATTATTTGAAGTGAAGTAAAGGTCATATTTTATTTCCCTTTTAGTTTGCGCAAGATGTTCGAGTCCGACGGACAGGAATAGAGCCCTATGTATTTCACTTTCGGTGGCGCTAGTATCTTTCCATATGTAACGAGGTGGTTGCAAACCTGTGCATGGAAAACGGCGCGATCTTAGCAATCGTGATAGCAAACGTGTCTATGATTGGGTGAAATGTATTGTAAATGAAGCGAAAATGACGTCAATCAGAAAACTAAGCTTATACAAACATTGGGATCCCTAATCACAATCATTTTTAAGGGAACGCACGCTTGCTTTGTGAACGGTAATTTGTGAGTTGGAGTCCCCTGAAAATTCTCAAATACCAAACAAAACGTACCATAATATCATTATGATTTTTACGTGATACGGGTACGGTTGTGTTTATTGTCGGACTCGAACAAATGTGCTTTTTTTTTCAGTACCAGCAGAAGATTGGATACAAAGACCAGTGGAAATACATGTTCTGGTGTTCCCTGTATAAGAAGCAATTTTTAGAATACGGACGCTCTGTGTGGATGTCTGTGTTCGTGTATGTGAGAGAGTATGAGCTTATGTGTGTGACTGCATTACACACAAATTTTGATATAGGGTTTTTGCCTAAATATGGGTATTGAGAGGATCGGAATCCAAAAAATAATATTTAATAATTTCTGTATGTGTGCGTATGTGTGTGTGTGCGTGTGTGTGCACTCATGCGCGT
>CM060962.1:197780215-197830215 GCA_030765045.1 Tenodera sinensis | reverse complement strand
TTGTTTATCCCTCTCGCATACCTTTTGCTGTTACCATTACTGCCCACACTCTCCCTCTCCATCATCCACAGTCTCTCCTTATCCATCTATCCTTACCCGACTGTCAGCTCCTTTAATAGCGGCAAAAAAAGTTCCTGTTAAAGGTGTATTTATTTCGGGACCTTAGGAATGAAATTTCAATTTTCCATATTTTTATACGTATGAAATCACAAGTTTGGACATTTAACGGTGGTTTTTATAAACCCCTACACAAAGGTCCAGCACAATCTGTTTTATACTTTTGAGGGAACTGTTTATTCTTAATTTAGGCAAAATATGCCAAAGTATTCAATACGTATGAAAAAATAGAATGTCACAAGTAATGAGACCACTTCCTTATCGCAGAGTAGCCATAGTGTTATTTTTTAACTGTCCAATAAACACCTTGAATCGTTGGCAGGAAGAAAAGTAATTTACTTCTTTGGTTTGATGGTCATTGAAAATATTGGGTTTAAATTTCTTGAGTACTTAATTTTTTAAAGCTAAGTAAACTTTCAGATTTTGAAACCAAAGACTGAAGTTGACGTCACATAAATGGAGCATATGCCGGAAAAATTCTACTGCTGTAACACAAAATATAATGTGCAGGGAGTAAATAGTGTATTAAAAATGAAAAATCAAGGAAATTCTTGTTAATGATCATGAGTCAGATTACCTGTATTTTTTCTGGTAGTCCCTCTCCTCATAGCTTTTCTTCTGTTGCGAGATGCCGCTTAGCTGCCCTTTTATGTTGAATTCATCTGTTTTGAGCCCTTTTGGCCCATATTTTGTTCAAATACTGCCTAATACTTAAGCAGGAATGTAGCGCTGAAGTCTACGCTAGAACTTTAAACATGGCGTAATAGGGAAAATTCACTTAATCGATAACTGAAGGTTTGGAGAATAATTATGTGCATCAACCTACAACTCTTCTAGCATTTGCTACATTCATGCGATCTCAACGTCAGTTTTTGGTTTCAAAATCTGAAAATGTATTCAGGAGTAAATAACTTAATACTAAAAAAATTATTTTAGAAACTAATTAATATTTGTTAATACCAGCTTAGGGTGCTGTTTTTGTGCAATTAGAGTTTATAAAATAATAAAATGTGATATTTTACTTTTTGATGCGCATGAAGTATTTTTAATGTTCAAGCATTTTTGCATTGTGAATAAATTTAATAATTAACTCCCTCAAAACTATAAAAGAGATTGTGCTTGAACTTTGTGTCGCAGTTGATAACATAAACTCCCTTAAGTGTGCAAAGTATTGATTTAATATCTGTAAAATTATAAAAAATACAAGTTTCAGTGCCAAGGTCTCCTAATATGCCATAACGTTATTATGTCATTCAAATGTTCGCTTGAGAATTCACACGTAAAAATTTAGCATGACGTCACACTGAACAAATGAGTAACGTTGTCAAGGTGAATCAACACCAGAAATTTTGTAGATGAACACAAGATCTACAACGCTAAGTATTACATCGAAAGCAGAAAATCAAATGTCGTGTCTCCAAAAGAGCAGAAAGGGTTCACTGCACAATACAAGAATGAAGGTATTTATTTGTGTAATATTTATGAGAAGAACTAACTGAACCGGGAAATGAAATTGCGATTAACATACTCACGTTTTGGAAGACATAAGTATGTACATACATAGCCGTTGTACACTAAAAAGTTAATTGCAGATAGAAAAATGGTTATTGATTATTTCTTTATATTTATTACTGTTAATGTTTGAAACCATATTTTTTAAATCTAAGAACTATTGGAGTTAATAAATCCATAAGGCAAGGTAAAACGGAATGAAATACTGGCTAAATATTGCTCTGCGTAGTAACACATTTCAAATCTCTACTCATATTAACATTTATAATGCAAGTATAGGCAAATTGAATACTCTGCGAATAATCCGTTAACTCAGCTTCCCTCTGATTTCTTCGTGTATAACTTTACGCCGTGTGCAACGCCTTACACACAAATTATGTACATCTCTACGTAACATATAACTTAATTCAAATATCTACATATATTTTTACAGTACTAATAATTGCCGAGATATACGTTGCTATCGTGTTAAACATTTCACTACTTCACTTGCGCTTTTGAAATGGCAGGTCATCGTATTTTTCTTTCTTATGATTGAATTCGAACAGCATAGTTTCAAAACCAGTATAATTATAATAACCCGTGTTTTCAAGATTTGATTAACTTTACATAATTCTTAAACTTGCTGTAAATTAATTTCTGTTAACGTATAACGCGATTAACATGAAACAAAAAGAAAAGGAGTTTGTGAAGAAAACAGCATTAACTTGACTGACACAACCGATATATTCAGCCATCCACAATCATTTCATAACCATGGATTCTCAATTACTCAGGTTTCGTTTACAGAATTATAGGTATTAAAAACTGAAATCCCTTGGCGGAATGGATTATTTGATGCAGACAGGGTTTGGAAAATTCGCAATTTGGAATGACGATTATTTGAAAGATTTATTCTAAATGTAACAACATATAACGTGTTTCATGTATGAATTAAAACAGATGAGTTAACCCTAATATATTTCAGTTATATGATTGTATTGCTACTTTCAAAATTAAATTTAATGTAAAACTGCAGCATCACATTACATAAAACAAAATGAGTAATACAACTCTATCCTTTACTAGGGCGAATCAACATGGTGACGTTTTCCTCTGGATGAGGGCTGGAAAATGTTAATACCTCATGCATCGAATCGGAGACAGCAAATACGAGTAGCATACAGCAAAAGGTAAGTGCCGCAAAATATCAGAAATAGAGTATTTGTGTTTGTAGTATTTATAGAGAAGGTAAATAAAAGGTCGGTCGCTATTCTGGTTGCAGAATTATCTTCGTTCTGCATAAATATAACTTTATGGAGTAGGATAAAGTGAACAGATGTGCAAATGTACCTAAATCTAAGGAGTTTATAATGAAAACAGCCTGCTTCTTCCTTTCCAATATTAGAGTTTCAAGAGCCATAAAGGATTTTATTTTATTTTGATATTACTTTTAGTTCATTTTATTTCATTTCATCTTTATATTTGTAAGTTATTTAGCTTTTACTCTGTTTAATTTACCATTTATTTCTAGTTTTTAATTTTATTCCGTTTCAACTCACCTTTTACGTTCTCTACCATGCCCTAAGCCTACTGTGTTCCCAAATTTCACTTGCACCTACAAAGCTATAAGCAATAAGATAATTCCTGCAACTGTTTATCTCAACCAATACAAACTAATATAGGAATAAACGTTTGTAAGAATAGTTAGTACAAGAGGAGAGAGCCATGTGAGTGCAACACATCAGATTTTTCTTTTTCAATTTCTTTCATTTATCTATTTTTACCTTTATATGTCATTTAATTTGTTTTATTTAGTTTCTCTTAATTTTTACCTTTTATATTCTGATTTCATTTCACCTGTGCTATTATATGATTTAATTTTATTCCATTTTTACTGTTTTAATTCATTTCATCTCGTTTTCCCTTATTTTATTGATTTCATTTCATATTTTCTTAATTTATCTTATTTCATTATTTATTTCGGTTTTGCTAATTTTACTTCATTCCATCCAAATTTTAACTTTTTATTTTATTTTACTTCTTTTTAGCTAGTTATCTCTTTACTTACCAACTTACCTACTCACTCAATCACTCACTCAGTCAGTCAGTCAGTCAGTCAGCCAGCCAGTCATTCAGTCAGTCAGTCGGTCGGTCGGTCGGTCGGTCGGTCGGTCGGTCGGTCGGTCGGTCGGTCGGTCGGTCGGTCGGTCGGTCGGTCGGTCGGTCGGTCGGTCGGTCGGTCGGTCGGTCGGTCGGTCGGTCGGTCGGTCGGTCGGTCGGTCGGTCGGTCGGTCGGTCGGTCGGTCGGTCGGTCGGTCGGTCGGTCGGTCGGTCGGTCGGTCGGTCGGTCGGTCGGTCGGTCGGTCGGTCGGTCGGTCGGTCGGTCGGTCGGTCGGTCGGTCGGTCGGTCGGTCGGTCGGTCGGTCGGTCGGTCGGTCGGTCGGTCGGTCGGTCGGTCGGTCGGTCGGTCGGTCGGTCGGTCGGTCGGTCGGTCGGTCGGTCGGTCGGTCGGTCGGTCGGTCGGTCGGTCGGTCGGTCGGTCGGTCGGTCGGTCGGTCGGTCGGTCGGTCGGTCGGTCGGTCGGTCGGTCGGTCGGTCGGTCGGTCGGTCGGTCGGTCGGTCGGTCGGTCGGTCGGTCGGTCGGTCGGTCGGTCGGTCGGTCGGTCGGTCGGTCGGTCGGTCGGTCGGTCGGTCGGTCGGTCGGTCGGTCGGTCGGTCGGTCGGTCGGTCGGTCGGTCGGTCGGTCGGTCGGTCGGTCGGTCGGTCGGTCGGTCGGTCGGTCGGTCGGTCGGTCGGTCGGTCGGTCGGTCGGTCGGTCGGTCGGTCGGTCGGTCGGTCGGTCGGTCGGTCGGTCGGTCGGTCGGTCGGTCGGTCGGTCGGTCGGTCGGTCGGTCGGTCGGTCGGTCGGTCGGTCGGTCGGTCGGTCGGTCGGTCGGTCGGTCGGTCGGTCGGTCGGTCGGTCGGTCGGTCGGTCGGTCGGTCGGTCGGTCGGTCGGTCGGTCGGTCGGTCGGTCGGTCGGTCGGTCGGTCGGTCGGTCGGTCGGTCGGTCGGTCGGTCGGTCGGTCGGTCGGTCGGTCGGTCGGTCGGTCGGTCGGTCGGTCGGTCGGTCGGTCGGTCGGTCGGTCGGTCGGTCGGTCGGTCGGTCGGTCGGTCGGTCGGTCGGTCGGTCGGTCGGTCGGTCGGTCGGTCGGTCGGTCGGTCGGTCGGTCGGTCGGTCGGTCGGTCGGTCGGTCGGTCGGTCGGTCGGTCGGTCGGTCGGTCGGTCGGTCGGTCGGTCGGTCGGTCGGTCGGTCGGTCGGTCGGTCGGTCGGTCGGTCGGTCGGTCGGTCGGTCGGTCGGTCGGTCGGTCGGTCGGTCGGTCGGTCGGTCGGTCGGTCGGTCGGTCGGTCGGTCGGTCGGTCGGTCGGTCGGTCGGTCGGTCGGTCGGTCGGTCGGTCGGTCGGTCGGTCGGTCGGTCGGTCGGTCGGTCGGTCGGTCGGTCGGTCGGTCGGTCGGTCGGTCGGTCGGTCGGTCGGTCGGTCGGTCGGTCGGTCGGTCGGTCGGTCGGTCGGTCGGTCGGTCGGTCGGTCGGTCGGTCGGTCGGTCGGTCGGTCGGTCGGTCGGTCGGTCGGTCGGTCGGTCGGTCGGTCGGTCGGTCGGTCGGTCGGTCGGTCGGTCGGTCGGTCGGTCGGTCGGTCGGTCGGTCGGTCGGTCGGTCGGTCGGTCGGTCGGTCGGTCGGTCGGTCGGTCGGTCGGTCGGTCGGTCGGTCGGTCGGTCGGTCGGTCGGTCGGTCGGTCGGTCGGTCGGTCGGTCGGTCGGTCGGTCGGTCGGTCGGTCGGTCGGTCGGTCGGTCGGTCGGTCGGTCGGTCGGTCGGTCGGTCGGTCGGTCGGTCGGTCGGTCGGTCGGTCGGTCGGTCGGTCGGTCGGTCGGTCGGTCGGTCGGTCGGTCGGTCGGTCGGTCGGTCGGTCGGTCGGTCGGTCGGTCGGTCGGTCGGTCGGTCGGTCGGTCGGTCGGTCGGTCGGTCGGTCGGTCGGTCGGTCGGTCGGTCGGTCGGTCGGTCGGTCGGTCGGTCGGTCGGTCGGTCGGTCGGTCGGTCGGTCGGTCGGTCGGTCGGTCGGTCGGTCGGTCGGTCGGTCGGTCGGTCGGTCGGTCGGTCGGTCGGTCGGTCGGTCGGTCGGTCGGTCGGTCGGTCGGTCGGTCGGTCGGTCGGTCGGTCGGTCGGTCGGTCGGTCGGTCGGTCGGTCGGTCGGTCGGTCGGTCGGTCGGTCGGTCGGTCGGTCGGTCGGTCGGTCGGTCGGTCGGTCGGTCGGTCGGTCGGTCGGTCGGTCGGTCGGTCGGTCGGTCGGTCGGTCGGTCGGTCGGTCGGTCGGTCGGTCGGTCGGTCGGTCGGTCGGTCGGTCGGTCGGTCGGTCGGTCGGTCGGTCGGTCGGTCGGTCGGTCGGTCGGTCGGTCGGTCGGTCGGTCGGTCGGTCGGTCGGTCGGTCGGTCGGTCGGTCGGTCGGTCGGTCGGTCGGTCGGTCGGTCGGTCGGTCGGTCGGTCGGTCGGTCGGTCGGTCGGTCGGTCGGTCGGTCGGTCGGTCGGTCGGTCGGTCGGTCGGTCGGTCGGTCGGTCGGTCGGTCGGTCGGTCGGTCGGTCGGTCGGTCGGTCGGTCGGTCGGTCGGTCGGTCGGTCGGTCGGTCGGTCGGTCGGTCGGTCGGTCGGTCGGTCGGTCGGTCGGTCGGTCGGTCGGTCGGTCGGTCGGTCGGTCGGTCGGTCGGTCGGTCGGTCGGTCGGTCGGTCGGTCGGTCGGTCGGTCGGTCGGTCGGTCGGTCGGTCGGTCGGTCGGTCGGTCGGTCGGTCGGTCGGTCGGTCGGTCGGTCGGTCGGTCGGTCGGTCGGTCGGTCGGTCGGTCGGTCGGTCGGTCGGTCGGTCGGTCGGTCGGTCGGTCGGTCGGTCGGTCGGTCGGTCGGTCGGTCGGTCGGTCGGTCGGTCGGTCGGTCGGTCGGTCGGTCGGTCGGTCGGTCGGTCGGTCGGTCGGTCGGTCGGTCGGTCGGTCGGTCGGTCGGTCGGTCGGTCGGTCGGTCGGTCGGTCGGTCGGTCGGTCGGTCGGTCGGTCGGTCGGTCGGTCGGTCGGTCGGTCGGTCGGTCGGTCGGTCGGTCGGTCGGTCGGTCGGTCGGTCGGTCGGTCGGTCGGTCGGTCGGTCGGTCGGTCGGTCGGTCGGTCGGTCGGTCGGTCGGTCGGTCGGTCGGTCGGTCGGTCGGTCGGTCGGTCGGTCGGTCGGTCGGTCGGTCGGTCGGTCGGTCGGTCGGTCGGTCGGTCGGTCGGTCGGTCGGTCGGTCGGTCGGTCGGTCGGTCGGTCGGTCGGTCGGTCGGTCGGTCGGTCGGTCGGTCGGTCGGTCGGTCGGTCGGTCGGTCGGTCGGTCGGTCGGTCGGTCGGTCGGTCGGTCGGTCGGTCGGTCGGTCGGTCGGTCGGTCGGTCGGTCGGTCGGTCGGTCGGTCGGTCGGTCGGTCGGTCGGTCGGTCGGTCGGTCGGTCGGTCGGTCGGTCGGTCGGTCGGTCGGTCGGTCGGTCGGTCGGTCGGTCGGTCGGTCGGTCGGTCGGTCGGTCGGTCGGTCGGTCGGTCGGTCGGTCGGTCGGTCGGTCGGTCGGTCGGTCGGTCGGTCGGTCGGTCGGTCGGTCGGTCGGTCGGTCGGTCGGTCGGTCGGTCGGTCGGTCGGTCGGTCGGTCGGTCGGTCGGTCGGTCGGTCGGTCGGTCGGTCGGTCGGTCGGTCGGTCGGTCGGTCGGTCGGTCGGTCGGTCGGTCGGTCGGTCGGTCGGTCGGTCGGTCGGTCGGTCGGTCGGTCGGTCGGTCGGTCGGTCGGTCGGTCGGTCGGTCGGTCGGTCGGTCGGTCGGTCGGTCGGTCGGTCGGTCGGTCGGTCGGTCGGTCGGTCGGTCGGTCGGTCGGTCGGTCGGTCGGTCGGTCGGTCGGTCGGTCGGTCGGTCGGTCGGTCGGTCGGTCGGTCGGTCGGTCGGTCGGTCGGTCGGTCGGTCGGTCGGTCGGTCGGTCGGTCGGTCGGTCGGTCGGTCGGTCGGTCGGTCGGTCGGTCGGTCGGTCGGTCGGTCGGTCGGTCGGTCGGTCGGTCGGTCGGTCGGTCGGTCGGTCGGTCGGTCGGTCGGTCGGTCGGTCGGTCGGTCGGTCGGTCGGTCGGTCGGTCGGTCGGTCGGTCGGTCGGTCGGTCGGTCGGTCGGTCGGTCGGTCGGTCGGTCGGTCGGTCGGTCGGTCGGTCGGTCGGTCGGTCGGTCGGTCGGTCGGTCGGTCGGTCGGTCGGTCGGTCGGTCGGTCGGTCGGTCGGTCGGTCGGTCGGTCGGTCGGTCGGTCGGTCGGTCGGTCGGTCGGTCGGTCGGTCGGTCGGTCGGTCGGTCGGTCGGTCGGTCGGTCGGTCGGTCGGTCGGTCGGTCGGTCGGTCGGTCGGTCGGTCGGTCGGTCGGTCGGTCGGTCGGTCGGTCGGTCGGTCGGTCGGTCGGTCGGTCGGTCGGTCGGTCGGTCGGTCGGTCGGTCGGTCGGTCGGTCGGTCGGTCGGTCGGTCGGTCGGTCGGTCGGTCGGTCGGTCGGTCGGTCGGTCGGTCGGTCGGTCGGTCGGTCGGTCGGTCGGTCGGTCGGTCGGTCGGTCGGTCGGTCGGTCGGTCGGTCGGTCGGTCGGTCGGTCGGTCGGTCGGTCGGTCGGTCGGTCGGTCGGTCGGTCGGTCGGTCGGTCGGTCGGTCGGTCGGTCGGTCGGTCGGTCGGTCGGTCGGTCGGTCGGTCGGTCGGTCGGTCGGTCGGTCGGTCGGTCGGTCGGTCGGTCGGTCGGTCGGTCGGTCGGTCGGTCGGTCGGTCGGTCGGTCGGTCGGTCGGTCGGTCGGTCGGTCGGTCGGTCGGTCGGTCGGTCGGTCGGTCGGTCGGTCGGTCGGTCGGTCGGTCGGTCGGTCGGTCGGTCGGTCGGTCGGTCGGTCGGTCGGTCGGTCGGTCGGTCGGTCGGTCGGTCGGTCGGTCGGTCGGTCGGTCGGTCGGTCGGTCGGTCGGTCGGTCGGTCGGTCGGTCGGTCGGTCGGTCGGTCGGTCGGTCGGTCGGTCGGTCGGTCGGTCGGTCGGTCGGTCGGTCGGTCGGTCGGTCGGTCGGTCGGTCGGTCGGTCGGTCGGTCGGTCGGTCGGTCGGTCGGTCGGTCGGTCGGTCGGTCGGTCGGTCGGTCGGTCGGTCGGTCGGTCGGTCGGTCGGTCGGTCGGTCGGTCGGTCGGTCGGTCGGTCGGTCGGTCGGTCGGTCGGTCGGTCGGTCGGTCGGTCGGTCGGTCGGTCGGTCGGTCGGTCGGTCGGTCGGTCGGTCGGTCGGTCGGTCGGTCGGTCGGTCGGTCGGTCGGTCGGTCGGTCGGTCGGTCGGTCGGTCGGTCGGTCGGTCGGTCGGTCGGTCGGTCGGTCGGTCGGTCGGTCGGTCGGTCGGTCGGTCGGTCGGTCGGTCGGTCGGTCGGTCGGTCGGTCGGTCGGTCGGTCGGTCGGTCGGTCGGTCGGTCGGTCGGTCGGTCGGTCGGTCGGTCGGTCGGTCGGTCGGTCGGTCGGTCGGTCGGTCGGTCGGTCGGTCGGTCGGTCGGTCGGTCGGTCGGTCGGTCGGTCGGTCGGTCGGTCGGTCGGTCGGTCGGTCGGTCGGTCGGTCGGTCGGTCGGTCGGTCGGTCGGTCGGTCGGTCGGTCGGTCGGTCGGTCGGTCGGTCGGTCGGTCGGTCGGTCGGTCGGTCGGTCGGTCGCTCGCTCGCTCGCTCGCTCGCTCACTCACTCACTCACTCACTCACTCACTCACTCACTCACTCACTCACTCACTCACTCACTCACTCACTCACTCGTCGCTCGCTTATTTATTTATTTGCTTATTTTATATTGATGTATTATTAGTCCATCATTCCATCCATCCGTCCATCCGCCCTCCAACCCTTCACCCGTCCATTCGCTACATCAGCCAATCCTAAAATATTTGTTGTCGCTCCTTGAAAATTTTAAATATTTCTTTCAAGAAGAAGTTGCTATTCGTTTTCTCTGTAGCATGCAAAGAGAAAGTCGTGTTTAAATCTCCACAAGTGATCGCCTTAAGCTACTATGCTGGTATACTTATAAGGGAACAACTTAATATGCAATGAAAGTACATATATTAACAAAAACAGAAGAATAAGCGTTTGTAAGAAGTGTTGGTAGAATAGGGAGCAGACAAAACCATGTAATTGCAGCATCGTATTTGTTATGTGTAGTTATAGCAGAAGCAAAATGTAATGGCGACTGATGGCTGACCAATACTATTCTATTCCCTGCAGTGGAAAGATATTTTGTGGGCGCAAATGCTATTTATATAAGCGACTTTACAGCGTGATATCACAACGTGTTTAACTACGCACCACCGCAAGAAATGGCAAGCCTATGATTTTAATTTTATGCTGAGCCACCCACCATTAAATTTTGCGTCAGCCATAATTAAAATGTTCAAGCAAATTCAGTTCAACTCATATTTATTTTCTGTACTAAGTATAGTAAGTAGGGGAAATATTGTGTTCGATGCAAAATTTTGATGTCAAGATTAAACCAGAAATATACTTTTTGAGGGCCCCTGTGTCCAAAAAAGGCAGTTTTAGAAAAGGGTCCGTGTGAATATAATCTGTATTTCTTAGTGAACAGCATAATACTAGAACGAAAAGTTGGTTAAATACCAAAGATGGTATTTCAGTTTAATATCTTTCAAGGATACAACTGCAACATTTTTCAGAAAATCCCTCTAACGTTTACTGCTTTTTACATGGGAAGCTTTTAGAAAATTTTGAGTTTCTAAAATATGGGCTCTAATGGTTTTTATCAAAATGCCTTACGTTTAACATACTGTTGTGGCAAATTTGTACTTCAGTTTTAGCAGAATTGCAAACTTCAAAACTTCAACATATGAAATGAGTTTTACGGACATCCGTTTGTGAAAAAGGCCAAAAGATGCGCAAACTGTGGAAACTTTTTTATTTAAACACTATATACTATCCATTTTAATTCTATGTATTTAGCTATTATAAAACAAATGAATTGCCTTCCCGTAAATCTAGCTTCCTACAAGCCAAAATTTGAAGTGAACAAAACATTCAAGACAGGCCTTTAAATACCAAATCAGCTGCACAAGAGCATAGTTGGCACTATAGTCTACACCAAAGAATTTTCTTAAGTAGGTAAACGTCTGGTTTTAACGTTATTTTGAAAATCCTCCTTTCTTTGGGTTTCATTTTCCAGCACATTCTGATATTTAAATTGCTACACACGATATTCTTTTCGGCACAAATCAATGACATCTCTTTGCAATAAATAGGATAGATTATGAGTTCATATTTTGTTAATATGCTCAATCGTGACGTTATTATATAACACGTGGATAATGCTCATATGGTGCAAATGATTAAACAAACAATTGAGGTCTCATATCTAAAATGTACATTCTCCAAAACAAGAAAAACAATTAAAATACATTTTAACTTTAATGCAACTGTTTACCAGTTTAATTAGAAAACATGAATTTTTAAGAATATAGCTTCATTAAAAAAAGGAAATAATGAAGCTATTACCAGTGGGGCAACAGAATCCAAAAGAAGAAATTTGAAACTAAAAGCTTCACTTATGTTAGTAATATAGCTGTGAAAAATCTGGCTTCTAATTTGTTCTTATTAGATTTTACATAGTTGCATGACGGGGGACAATTTTTCAAAATAGTAATTGAAGAATATGCATGGCATTTGGTCTGCATATTATACAGGGTAATTTGAATGCTATATTCAAATTCCAAATGGTTTGACCTGAAATTTTGTTTTTCTGGAATATAACGAATGCGTATACTTAACTTTTATTTGATGACAAGCTGTGCCAGCAACCCTACTCGTGTTAAATGTGAATTTCATTCTCTGCTTTCCCCTCTCACCTTTTCACTCTCTCACTCTTTCAATCTCTCTCTGTTTAACACAGGCACTCCTGCTTCTTTCTGTGACCCTCTAACACAAACGTTACTGTTCTCTCTCTCTCTCTCTTTCTTCCTCTCACTGCGCTAACGCCCCTTCATTTGCCTCCTGCACTCCCTCTCTTTCTATGTGCATGTAATGTTTTGAAAAGCAGTAATAAAGCGATGCTTCTTTTTTTCTGAGGTGTTAATAAATATGAAAACAAAAGTAGAAGCTTTAACTCTACACAAGGTGTATTATTGACCTTACACTTGCAAAAAATTGGATATTGTACGCGCTTACTTGTAAAGTGCGAATCAATTTTGTTCCATTCTTGCAGAATAATATCATTCAGTCTTGTTTTGCTTGTGATGTGGTGTTTCCGGATCCTATCGTTCAATTCTTACCAGAATTTATCAATCAAGTTCAAGTCGGGTGATTGAGGTGATGTTCTGAGTGTATGGGGTGTGTTGTAGATGATCCATAACATAGCAACTTCTGAGGTGTGCTTAGGACCGTCGTTATAACTATACTTGTTCAGGTTGCTATCAATAAAATCTACTTCACTTGCACCACTTGACGTCATAGATCTCCATATGATTATTCAAAGCTTGTCTCTTTGCAGACGGTTACTCAATCACTCCGAGCTTTCAGTCGGAGGGACACAGGAGTGAAACACAGTCAGTATCCAGTTACGGACACAAAAAGGCTATTCCATGGCACTTTCTAAAACATACCTGCATTTTCTGGGAGTCTCCTCAAAAGGCTTCTTCATTCTGGATGATTTCCGCATAAATGGTAAACAGTAAGACAGACAAAATCTTACCAACTAAAATAATGTGGATCTCGTTAAGATGCACTGTTTTTGTCAAATAGTTCGTTTTCCTATTCAGTAGATCATTTCCGAGATTCTCTCCATTATTTGTTTGAATTTCCGTGTGTTTATACATTTTTTCAAATATGAATGCTACTTGTTTTATCTCCTGGCCTAGAAAAGAGAACGGAATTCAAAAGGCATCGCATAGCAATTAGCTGTTCAAACATTTCACCATCTCTTAAAGCCTGCTGTATTCCCATATTCCTCTTGCACCTAGTGCAAGATAATTTGCAGTAAGGTGATTTCTGAAAATGCTTCTGTCGATTAAAATATAGTACATAGCGGAATAAGCTTTAGTAAGAATAGTGTGTATGAGAGTAAAGCTCTACGAATATTTATAAATAGAGTTTCTCCAAATTAAACCCTATTAAAATTCTGTATTGCAACATGTTACGCGACGATCACTTGGTATGTCCTCTCATTTCGTCTTCCCGCCTGTTAAACGGAGAGCTTGTGGTTCAAATCCCGGCTGTGGCATTGAGTTTTTCAGTTTCAATTCTGGCTTTCAAACATTGCCCACACACGCCTTGTGTGTTTGAAAACACCAACACTAAGTTTGTTGGCATAAATAAATATTTAGACATCTTTAACGGAAGCTGTGCAAAAGAACAGATGTGTAGGTATAGCCCAAGATAATTCTTATTTATTTTAACTATTTGC
Organism: Tenodera sinensis; assembly: GCA_030765045.1. Taxonomy (NCBI): domain Eukaryota; kingdom Metazoa; phylum Arthropoda; class Insecta; order Mantodea; family Mantidae; genus Tenodera; species Tenodera sinensis. The sequence goes on along the minus strand of CM060962.1, from coordinate 197,817,150 downwards.
ACCATGAGGAGGCTACCTCAGGGATAAAGTATACAAAAACAAAATTATGTATGGTTGCTGTGCAATTAGTGTTTGATGCGCATGAAGTATTTTTAATGTTCAAGCATTTTTGCATTGTGAATAAATTTAATAATTAACTCCCTGAAAACTATAAAAGAGATTGTGCTTGAACTTTGTGTCGCAGTTGATAACATAAACTCCCTTAGGTGTGCAAAGTATTGATTTAATAACTGTAAAATTATACAAAATACAAGTTTCAGTGCCAAGGTCTCCTAATATGTCATAACGTTATTATGTCATTCAATTATTCGCTTGAAAATTCACACGTAAAAATGTAGCATGACGTCACACTAAACAAATGAGTAACGTTGTCAAGGTGAATCAACATCAGAAATTTTTCTCTTGTAGATGAACACAAGATCTACAACGCTAAGTATTACATCGAAAGCAGAAAATCAAATCTTGTGTCACCAAAAGAGCAGAAAGAGTTCACTGCACAATACAAGAATGAAGGTATTTATTTGTGTAATATTTATGAGAAAAACTAACTGAACCGGGAAATGAAATTGCGATTAACATACTCACGTTTTGGAAGTCATATGTATGTACATACATAGCCGTTGTACACTAAAAAGTTAATTGCAGATAGAAAAATGATTATTTCTTTCCATTTATTACTGTTAATTTTTGAATCCATATTTTTAAAATTTAAGAACTATTGGAGTTAATAAATCCACAAGGCAAGGTTAAACGGAATGAATTACTGACTAAATATTGCTCTGCGTAGTAACACATTTCAAATCTCTACTCATATTAACATTTATAATGCAAGTATAGGCAAATTGAATACTCTGCGAATAATCCGTTAAGTCAGCTTCCCTCTGATCTCTTCGTTTATAACTTTACGCCGTGCGCAACGCCTTACACACAAATTATGTACATCTCTATGTAACATATAACTTAAGTCAAATATCTACATATATTTTTACAGTACTAATAATTGCCGAGATATACGTTGCTATCGTGTTAAACATTTCACTACTTCACTTGCGCTTTTGAAATGGCAGGTCATCGTATTTTTCTTTCTTATGATAGAATTCGTACAGGATAGTTTCAAAGCCAGTATAATTATAATGACCCGTGTTTTCAAGATTTGATTAACTTTACATAATTCTTAAACTTGCTGTAAATTAATTTGTTAACGTATAACGCGATTAACATGAAGCAAAAAGAAAAGGAAAAATTTTTGCGCTTATGAAGGAGAGTTTGTGAAGAAAACAGCATTAACTTGACTGACACAACCGATATATTCAGCCATCCACAATCATTTCATAACCATGGATTCTCAGTTACTCAGGTTTCGTTTAAAGAATTATAGGTATTAAAAACTGAAATCCCTTGGCGGAATGGATTATTTGATGCAGACAGAGTTTGGAAAGTTCGCAATTTGGAATGACGATTATTTGAAAGATGTATTCTAAATGTAACAACATATAACGTGTTTTATGTATGAATTAAAACAAATGAGTTAACCCAAATACATTTGAGTTATATAATTGTATTGCTACTTTAAAAATTAAATTTAATGTAAAACTGCAGCATCACATTACATAAAACAAAATGAGTAATACAACTCTATCCGTTACTAGGGCGAATCAACATGGTGACGTTTTCCTCTGGATGAGGGCTGGAAAATGTTAATACCTCATGCATCCAATCGGAGTCAGCAAATACGAGTAGCATACAGCAAAAGGTAAGTGCCGCAAAATATCTGAAATAGAGTATTTGTGTTTGTAGTATTTATAGAGAACGTAAATAAAAGGTCGGTCGCTATTCTCCTTGCAGAATTCTCTTCGTTCTGCATAAATATAATTTTATGCAGTAGGATAAAGTGAACAGATGTGCGAATGTACCTGAATCTCAGAAGATCATAATGAAATCAGCCTGCTTCTTGCTTTCCAATATTAGAGTTTCAAGAGCCATAAAGAATTTTATTTTATTTTATTTTGATATTTAATTTTTAGTTAATTTTATTTCATTTCATCTTTACATTTTTAAGTTATTTAACTTTTACTCCTTTTAATTTACCACTTCATTCCTACGTTTTAATTGTATTCCGTTTCAACTCACTTTTTACGTTTTCTACTATGCCCTAAGCCTACTGTGTTCCCATGTTTACCTTGCACCTACAAAGATATAAGCAATAAGATAATTTCTGCAACCGTTTATCTCAACCAGTACAAAGTAATATAGAAATAAACGTTTGTAAGAATAGTTAGTACAAGAGGAGAGAGTCATGTGAATGCAACACATCAGATTTTTCTTTTTTAATTTATTTCATTCATCCATTTTTACTTTTTTATTTCAGTTAATTTATCTTTTATTTAGTTTCTCTTCAGTCTGATTTCATTTTACCTGTGCTATTATATATGATTTCATTTTATTCCATTTTTACTGTTTTATTTTAATTCATTTCATCTCGTTTTTGCCTTATTTTATGGACTTCATTTCATATTTTCTTAATTTTATTTAATTATTTATTTCGTTTTTGCTAATTTTACTTAATTTCTTCCCAATTTTATTTCATTTTATTTCTTTTTACCTTGCTATCTATTTACTTACTAACTTACCTACTCACTCAATCACTCACTCACTCACTCAGTCACTCACTCACTCACTCACTCAATCACTCACTCACTCACTCACTCACTCACTCACCAACTCACACACTCACTCGTCGCTCGCTTATTTATTTATTTATTAACTTTTTTAATATTGATCTACTATTAGTGCATCCATCCGTCCATCCACCCTCCATCCCCGCACCCGTCCATTCACTACATCAGCCAATCCTAAAATATTTTTTATTGTTGCTCCTTGAAAATTTTAAATATTTCTTTCAAGTAGAAGTTACTATTCGTTTTCTCTGTAGCATGCAAAGAGAAAGTCGTGTTTAAATCTCCACAAGTGATCGCCTTAAGCTACTATGCTGGTATACTTATAAGGGAACAACTTAATATGCAATGAAAGTACATATATTAACAAAAACAGAAGAATAAGCATTTGTAAGAAGTGTTGGTAGAATAGGGAGCAGACAAAACCATGTAATTGCAGCATCGTATTTGTTATGTGTAGTTATAGCAGAAGCAAAATGTAATGGCGACTGATGGCTGACCACTACTATTCTATTCCCTGCAGTGCAAAGATATTTTATGTGCGCAAATGCTATTTATATAAGCGACTTTACAGCGTGATATCACAACGTGTTTAACTACGCATCACCGCAAGAAATGGCAGGCCTATGATTGGATTTTATGCTGAGCCACCCACCATTAAATTTTGCGTCAGCCATAATTAAAATGTTCAAGCAAATTCAGTTCAACTCATATTTTTTTCTCTACCACGTATAGTAAGTAGGGGAAATATTGTGTTCGATGCAAAATTTTGATGTCAAGATTAAACCAGAAATATACATTTTGAGGGCCCCTGTGTCCAAAAGAGGCAGTTTTAGAACATAATCTGTATTTCTTAGTGAACAGCATAATACCAGAACGAAAGGTTGGTTAAATACCAAAGATGGTATTTCAGTTGAATATCTTTCAAGGATACAACACGAAGATTTTTCAGAAAATCCCTCTAACCTTAACTGCTTTTTACATGGGAAGTTTTTAGAAAATTTTGAGTTTCTAAAATATGGGCTCTAACGGTTTTGATTAAAATGCCTTACGTTTAACATATTGTTGTGGCAAATTTGTACCTCAGTTTTAGTAGAATTGCAAACTTCAAAACTTCAACATTTGAAATGAGTTTAAGGACATCCGTTTGTGAAAAAGGCCAAAAGATGCCCAAACTCTGGAAACTTTTTTATTTAAACACTATATACTATCCATTTTAATTCTATGTATTTATCTATTATAAAACAAATCAATTGCCTGCCCGTAAATCTAGCTTCCTACAAGCCAAAATTTGAAGCGAACAAAACATTCAAGAGAGGCCTTTAAATACCAAATCAGCTGCACAGAAGCATAGGGGGCACTTTAGTTTACACCAAAGAACTTTCTTGAGCAGGTAAGCTTCAGGTTTTTAACGTTATTTTGAAAATCTTCTTTTCTTTGGGTTTCATTTGTCAGCAAATTATGATATTTAAATTGCTATACACGATATTCTTTTCGGCACAAATCAATGACATATCTCTTTGCAATAAACAGGGAAAACTATCGGTTAATATTTTGTTAAAATACTCAATCGTGACGTTATTATATAGCACGTGGATAATGTTCATATGGTGCAAATGATTAAACAAACAAATGAGGTCTCATATTTAAAATGTATATTCTCCAAAACAAGAAAAACAATTAAAATTAATTTTAATTTTAATGCAACTGTTAACCAGTTTAATTATAAAAATTAAATTTTTAAGAATATAGTTTCATTAAATAAAGAAATAATGTAGCTATTATCAGTGGAGCTACAGAATCTAAAAGAAGAAATTTGAAACCAAAGGCTTTACTTATCTTAGTAATATAGCTGTGAAAAATCTGGTTTCTAATTTGTTCTTATTAGATTTTACATAGTTGCATGACGGGGGACAATTTTTCAAAATAGTAATTGAAGAATGTGCATGCCATTTGTTCTGCATATTATACAGGGTACTTCGAATGCTATATTCAAATTCCAAGTGGTTTGACCTGAAATTTTGTTTTTCTGGAATTTATAACAGATGCGTATCCTTAACTTTTATTTGATGGCAAGGTGAGCCAGCAACCCTACTCGTGTTATTGTGTTAACTGTGAATATCTCTCTGCTTTCCTCGCTCACCTTTTCACTCTCTCAAGCTTTCAATCTCTCTCTGTTTAACACAAGCTCTCCTGCTCCGTCTTTTTCTGCCCCTCTAATACAAAGGTTACTGTTCTTTCTCTCTGTCTTACTTCCTCTCACTGCACTAACTCTCCTTCATTTGCGTCCCGCACTCCCTCTCTCTCTTTCTATCCAATGTACATGTAATGTTTTGAAAAGCAGTAATAAAGTGGTGTTTCTTTTTTCTGAGGTGTTAATAAATATGAAAACAAAAGTACAAGCTTTAACTGCACACAAGATGTATTAATGTCCTTACACTTGCAAAAAATTGGATATTGTACGCGCTTACTTGTTAAGTGCGAATCAATTTTGTTCCATTCTTGCAGAATAATATCATTCAGTCTTGTTTTGCTTGTGATGTGGTGTTTCCGGATCCTATCGTTCAATTCCTACCAGAATTTCCCAATCAAGTTCAAGTCGGGTGATTGAGGTGATGTTCTGAGTGTATGGGGTGTGTTGTAGATGATCCATAACATAGCAACTTCTGAGGTGTGCTTAGGACCGTCGTTAAAACTATACTTGTTCAGGTTGCTATCAATAAAATCTACCTCACTTGCACCACTTGACCTCATAGAGCCCCATTTCATTATAGCAGCGATGACCAACCTTGTCTCTTTGGAGACACCCAATCAGCGACTGTAGCTCACTCCGCTCCTTCATTCGGCGGGCACAGGAGTGAAACACAGTCAGTATCCAGTTACGGACACAAAAAGGCGATTCCATGGCACTTTCTAAGTCATACCTGCATTTTCTGGGAATCTCCTCAAAAGGCTTCTTCATTCTGGATGATTTCCGCATAAATGGTAAACAGTAAGACAGACAAAATCTTACCAAATAAAATAATTGCAGCGGTGTCTGGGAACGCAAGGTTAAGGAGGCTCTGTGCATCTCCTCCTAGAGCAGGGATGTCAAACAGCACTCCCAAACTGTGAACTTGTGACGCGTGGACTCTTGCTACCGGTCTCACCTGTGTTGTATACGCAGCTAGAAGAGTAGGGGTGAGCTGGTGCCAAACAACAACAAACAGTGGCGGCTGGTACCATGCTTCATGTTTGTACAATTTACAAATGGAAATACACTGTTGAATTAGTCACTCATCCTTTTTTATTGTTTGTTGTTTATTGTCTTTTGGGTGCTTGGCAATGTTTCTTGCCCACAAGTTTGTCAATTTCAGGTTCCATCTCCGAAGAACACAGGCGTAACACTGACACTAAATGTCTGTCAGTAATATTAGTACGTCTGAGCGTTTTATTGTTATTCAATTTAGAGAAAAACTGTTCACAAATGTATGTCGACGCAAACACTGCCATCAAACGACGCGCAGATTGACGAAGATTGGGGAATTTAGTTTCAGGTAATGAAATATACAATTTGACACCTAAATTTCCTGAATTGCGCAATGGTGTGTTGTTTTGCAAGTCAATTAATTCTAATTGCAAATCATGTGAGAAATCACGAGGATGGATATTGAAAGGGTTGTTGAAGAGTCTCCATTCGGGATCCATATTGTTAACTTCTCCAAATCTGTTCTTGAATTCCTTGAGTAGATCCTCTAACAATGCTTTGTAGTTTGGTATCAAATGCTTTTAGCCATCATTGAATACACTTTGCAAACACGGAAAGTGATACACATCCCCATTATCAACTTGTGTTATCCACAATTCAAGCTTCTGCATAAATGCTTTCAAGTCGTCAAACATGTTGATTATGAACCTGTCCTTACCTTGTAATTTCAAATTAAGGGAATTGAGATAGGAAGTCAAATCCGCCAAGAACGCCAAATCACAAATCCAGTCTTCACTATAGAGTTCTGGAGTTTGTAAATTGTGAGTTTCTAAGAATATTTTTATTTCACTTCGAAGATTAAAGAACCTAGTCAGCATATTACCAAGACTAAGCCACCTTACTTGACAGTATTACGAAACGTCTGAAAAATCAGAGTTCACATCTTCACGAAATTGCTGGAACTGTCGATGACGTAAAGCATGTGAGGGAACAATATTGACTATTCTTACAACGGCCGTCATAACATTCTTTACAGTAACAGACTGAGCACAAAGATTTGCACGATGAATAAGACAATGAATGAATTTAACTTTGTCTGCATCGAGTTCTTCTTGAGTCAGAAATCTTCGTACTCTTCCTACAAGTCCTGTTTCTTGTCCCGTCATACAAGGTGCGCCATCTGTTGCTATGCAAACTAATTTGTTCCATGGAAGTTTAAATTTAGCAATAGTTTTTATTATACCATAAAAAATATCTTGTACTCGAGTCCGATCTTTTAACGAAACAACATCGAGAAGATCTTCAAAAACATTGCAATCTAAATCGACGCCCCTAATGAATATAGCCAGTTGTGCCGTGTCTTTGCGGTCCGTACTCTCATCAAGAGCTAATGAATAACAAGTAAATGTGTTCATTGTTTCTATTAGTTGTTTCTCCAAGTTATCTCCCATTTCTGATATACGTTCCGCAACAGTATTACGAGACAGACTTATACAATGAAACGCATTAACAAGTTCCGGACATATTTCTTCTGCAGCAGTAGTAAGACAGCTTTTAACAAATTCTCCATCCGTGAATGGTTTTGAAGCAGACGCAATGTGTTTGCTGATTTTGTATCTAACACGAACCAAACTTTTTCTACTAATGCCTGAAGATGATGATGGAATATTTTCGAAATTCACTCTTGACTGAAATTCCTCTATAGCCTTTTCACGAGAAACACCTGATAATTTGTCCGGGCCATAAATTGCAGCATGTTGAGAGTTAAAATGTCTTTTAATATTGTAATGACTTATATATCCAATTTCTGCTCTACATATTAAACAACGTGCTTTGCCGTCATTTAAAATAAACAAGTATTGATCAGTCCACTCACGTTGAAAACACCGTTCTCTGTCCATACTGTCACAGTATATTTGTCAAAAAACCAGGTAGGGCACACCACTCAGACTGACTGACTGTCATTGGAGCACAACTGCGACTGAAGCAAGCACTCGCTCATTTCACAGCTTGGTAGCGCTGTTCGACATCCCTGTTACCTGAAACTACATTTCCCAATCTTCGTCAATCTGCGCGTCGTTTGATGGCAATGTTTGCGTCGACATACATTTGTGAACAGTTGTTTTCTAAATTGAATAACAATAAAACGCTCAGACGTACTAATATTACTGACAGACATTTAGTGTCAGTGTTACGCCTGTGTTCTTCGGAGATGGAACCTGAAATTGACAAACTTGTGAGCAAGAAACATTGCCAAGCACCCAAAAGACAATAAACAACAAACAATAAAAAAGGATGAGTGACTAATTCAACAGTGTATTTCCATTTGTAAATTGTACAAACATGAAGCATGGTACCAGCCGCCACTGTTTGTTGTTGTTTGGCACCAGCTCACCCCTACTCTTCTAGCTGCGTATACAACACAGGTGAGACCGGTAGCAAGAGTCCACGCGCCACAAGTTCACAGTTTGGGAGTGCTGTTTGACATCCCTGTCCTAGAGGAACACACTGAACCGGGACGCAGGTTTGCAGTTCAGTACTGCCTGGAAACCAGCTTTAAGGTTAGAGATTGACCGCCTGAGAAAACACAGATTCCAGCGTAGCCGTGAACCGTCTCCAGACTAGGCTTGGTGTTTTCTACTGGGTACGTACTAACATATGTACTGGTCCCCTCAACCTTGGTAGCTATTCGCTTTCGTGGCTGCCTGGTGTATCAGCGACACTTGGCCGCGCTACGGACGTCAAACCAGGGAGTACAGGCACCAGCACAGACACAAACACAGACACCGGCTCAGACACAGACGCAGACACAAACCCAAACAAATGGGAGGAAGCCGGGACCACCCGCCAACCGGGGAGCTCCCACTGCAAACCCTGGCACGAGCACAGGGACCAGTGCGCTTCCTCCAAAGACGGCGGCAAGAGCTCCCAACAGCTCGAACCGCGACGCCGTCAGGCCACCCCCCAAAACCAGACAAGCCCAGGACCACTCCCGCGACAGTCACTACCCCACACGTCTCTCCGTTAATAGCCCAGAGTGGTTTCACAACTTAGAGATGTGCTACATGGCCCTGGACAGACTACAAATCAAGCCTGACGAGACTATGGACACACTCCAGGTCTACTACAACTTCTTCCAACGACTTCTTGATGTGACACATGATGGACGTTAATCCCACGACTAACTTAATGACCTGGAATACACATGGACTGAGACAAAGAAAACATGAACTTCTCGACTTTCTAGATAAACACGACATACCAATAGTCCTTCTGACAGAAACTCACCTAAGCCCTAGTGATAGATGTAACTTACCCGGATATTATCTATATAGAAACGACAGAGATAGGCGTGGTGGCGGCACAGCCATAGCTGTCCGCAGAGACACAGCCCATCATCAAATACCAGTTCCACCCTTGCACAGACTCGAGGCAACTGCTATAGCTACCACAATTAACAACAATCACATAATCATCGTCTCAGCGTACAACCCACCAGGCGACATAGTCACAGCAGACATTAACTCGCTCCTGCAGTTAAACCCAAGTGTTATAATAGCAGGCGATTTAAATGCCAAACACCCACTATGGAACTCAACCAACATGAACGCGGCAGGCCAAACCCTATTACGCCATGAAAACAGATCTGATTATATAATACACGCACCCACAGAACCGACACACGTCCCGTTTCAGGCAAACCAAACGCCTGATATTCTAGACATAGTGCTAGAAAGGCAAGCGGGCACCCGCGTCTCGCTCAAAGTTTTTAACGAGCTATCGTCAGACCATCTACCGGTCCTTATCAAACTTGAAGGCCCTCTCCGGAGTGTGCCACCCAGACCAAGGCGAAATTATAACAAAGCTAACTGGGACACCTTCTCAGAAACCGTAGATGCCCAAATGTCGGACATTAAAGTTGACTCAATTGAGGATATAGATGCTGCTACTGAAAAGGTGGAAAAAGCAATGCAGTATGCCACAATGGTGGCAGTTCCACTACAGTGGCAAAAGAAAACAATTGTACGCCTGCCAACAGACATACAACGTCTTACTAAACAAAGAAATAGAACCAGGCGACAATGGCAACAGCACCGACATCCGACACTTCAGAACCAACTCAAAACACCGAACCAACAACTTCGCGAGCGAACATCCACTGTTATATCCACCCAGTGGAACGATACATTACAGTCACTAAATCCGGGCACCAACACAGTATGGAGAATAGCAAAATGTCTCACCAGAGACAAGATCTCCATTCCCCCTCTTCACGTGGGTCAACATATCGCAACCACGGATGAAGAGAAAGCAGAAGCACTGGCAGATGCACTAGAAAATACACTCAAACCAAACATAACGCCATCACTGCCAGTATTTGTAAACGAAACTGAAGCCGTAGTTCAAAACATACATGAAAGGCAAACGCACGACAGAATTAAAAAAACACATGCCTGCGAAATCAAATGGATCATCAGACATTTACCAAAAAGAAAAACACCAGGACCAGACAAAATCCCGAACATTGCGCTGCAACACTTACCGGCCAGCGCACTCGAAATACTAACGAAACTATTCAACCTCTGCCTTTTGCACAGCTGCTTCTCAAATAGGTGGAAAACAGCAAATGTGCTACACTTCCCGAAGAAAGGCAAAAATAACGCGAATCCACAAAACTACAGACCTATTAGCCTGCTTAACACGATGAGCAAACTTCTTGAAAAAGTAATACTAAAACGTATTAATGCATTTATTATAAAACATAACATCTTAATTCCCGAACAATTTGGCTTCAGGGCCAACCACTCAACCACACTGCAACTCCTGCGTGCCACCGAATACATTACGAAAGGCTTCAATTTCAATAAGTCAACGGGAGCCGTCCTACTTGACATAGAACGTGCTTTCGACCGCGTGTGGCATGCAGGACTGATACGAAAAATGATAAACACTAAATTCCCGGACACAATGATTAAACTAACAGCGAACTATTTGCGCGGGCGATCTTTCTCCTCGCTAGCGAACGATGCAAAGTCCACACCCCGCCCAATTCTGGCGGGTGTCCCTCAGGGTAGTATACTCGGGCCGCTTTTATTTAATATCTATATAAACGACATCCCGAAAAGCGCGAACACAACATATCTCCTGTATGCTGACGACACGACGATTATGGCTCAGTCAGGTAAACCTGCATTCGTACACAGAAACCTCCAGACATCACTGGATCAGCTGGAGCCCTGGCTCGCCCAATGGCGAACAAAAGTCAATGCCACTAAGAGTAAAGCTATAATGTTCACAAAACGCAGAAAACACTTCCACCCGAGGCATGGACTGCAACCGCTAAAACTTTTTAACAATGATATCACCTGGACCAATAAAGTAACGTACTTAGGTCTAGTGATGGATCCGGGACTCACCTGGCGCCCTCACATAGAGGAAGTGCGCAGAAAAGCCTATGCTCAATTGAGCAAGCTGTATCCCTTAATCAACTACAGTAACGCCCTACAGCTCGACATGGGCCTAACACTTTATAAAATGCTTATACGGCCCATACTGACGTACGCGGCGCCGGTCTGGGGCTACGCGGCAAAAACACATATCAAAAGAATTCAACAACTACAAAATAAGATACTGCGTATAGTAGCAAAAGTCCCATACTTAGCACCATCCAAAAAACTGCACGAAGACCTACACATGCATACGATAGAACAATTTATTAAAAAACTAGCCTTCGACTTATACAATAAAATCCCATCACACCACAATACACTCATCACTACACTTGGACAATACGAAACAACCATCGACAAACACATGAGACATCTATCCCTTTTTGACAGAAACTTAACCAACCCAGACATAGACGACGCCATAAACAACTACCTTGACAACCTGATACATTAAGCTAATCCACCGACTTTGCCTTTATGTTACAGACATACCACGTGACGTCCATCTCCCACAGTGCCCTCCAAGACCTTGTGCTACCTAGCCAAGGCGGTCCCAGGGGAGAGGGCCCCCTCGGGAGTGGCACTGGCCCGCACCTGCACTTTAGGCAGACTGCCCGCCAAGTGTGCACTCCAGACGACCAGGCGACACCCGTAAACACAGAGAAAGAAAGGAAAAAAAGAAAAAGAAAAAAAAAAAACAGACGCGGCACCCATCGAGGATGCCAAACACCGACGCGGCTCCCAATGTGGACGCCAAGCACAGACGGGGCTCCCACTAGGGACGCCTAACATAGAATAAGTAAAAGCACTATAAAGTTGTTATAAGTAAAACCACGACGAATTTCATTTTCACTGTCACCTCAATCTCCCCAGGCTGTAGCCAGGACTTGATCATGACTGCAGCCCGGGATTTCATCGTTGACGCGCTCGCATGCACTGCATGCCAGCATGAAGCATTGCGTCACTGACCGGGGTGCAAATGCGGGACCCGACTATCATACCCACAATCATTCACCAAATTCTCCCCTGCAAGACAGGGCATCTCTTCTGTAATTACCAGCTGTTACTGCCCCGGCAGGCAGCTCTCATACATCACCATTGAACGCGCAGAAGCCCTAATACAGCTCTGCAATGAAATGTCTTCCGGTGGGGTTTTTTAGTGAGTAGGCTGCCCGGGTTCGAAGCCAGGGTAGGAGTCTTACACTCGCATGCACGCATGCGGTAAGGGCGTAAGTAGCCTTCTTCCCCACCACAAAAAAAAATGGTAGCCATTCATCATCCTGATGATGGGAGAGATGTACGCTCCCGAAACGTCGATGGCTCTTCATCACTTCACCTGGCTCGAAGCCCGAGAACAGCTTGAATATGAAAATGTGGATCTCGTTAAAATACACTGTTTTTGTCAAATAGTTCGTTTTCCTATTCAGTAGATCATTTCCGAGATTCTTTCCATTATTTGCTTGAATTTCCCAATGCTTATACTCTTTTTCCATAATGAATGTTATGCGTTTTTATCTCCTGGCGTAGAAAAGAGAACGAAATTCCAATTGCATCGCATAGCAATTAGCTCTTCAAACATTTCACCATCTCTTAAAGCCTGCTGTATTCCCATACTCCTCTTGCACCTAGTACAAGATAATTTGCAGTAAGGTGATTTCTGAAAATGCTTCTGTCGATTAAAATATAGTACATAGTGGAATAAGCTTTAGTAAGAATAGTGTGTATGAGAGTAAAGCTCTACGAATATTTATAAATAGAGTTTCTCCAAATTAAACTCTATTAAAATTCTGTATTGCAACATGTTGCGCGACGATCACTTGGTATATCCTCTCATTTCGTCTTCCCGCCTGTTAAACGGAGAGCTTGTGGTTCAAATCCCGGCTGTGGTATTGAGTTTTTCAGTTTAAATTCTGGCTTTCAAACATTGCCCACACACACCTTGTGTGTTTGAAAACACCAACACTAAGTTTGTTGGTATAAATAAATATTTAGACATCTTTAACGGAAGCTGTACAAAAGAACAGATGTGTAGGTATAGCCCAAGATAATTCTTATTTATTTTAACTATTTGCACCATGAGGAGGCTACCTCAGGGATAAAGTATACAAAATCAAAATTATGTATGGAGATATACAAAAGTTGTATAAAACAAAAGTACTAGGTCAAAGAAAATAACAGAATGAACAATGGGTTATAGTTTAAAGAAGACCTAAAATGAATATATGCGCATATAAGGTAATTGAAATGTATGAAAATACAACAAGAAAGGTGGGAAATATCCTAACACTTAAAAAAATGAGTTGTTAAAATGTCTATGGAGTCTAGCGTTGCTATGATAATGTGTAGCCGTCTCTGGTCCAGCCTTAGGGAAGTCCACAGTTTAAAAAATTTGGACCAGGTGTTTTGGAATTGTGCCTCGAGCGCCAATCATTATTCCATGTATAGAAATGTTGCTAAACTGGTATTTCGGAATGTCTCGTAGTATAGTACTGTGGGTTCATATATAGCCTTATTTCCTTGCCCACTTCATCTGTACATTTTTCTATGTACAGAGATGTTGCTGAACAGATATTTCGCCATGTACTATAGTACTGTGAGTTCATCTTCAGATTGCCCTCCCCTTGTGTAGGACTTACTCCCCCTTGGAATTACAAGTCAGTGCCTAGGGTTAGACGCCAGTCGGGGTGCACAGGAACCTATGGACCTGACAGAGTGAAGACCTGGAAGTGGGTGGTCAGCGAAGCACCAGTTATGAGAGCAAGGAAGGCGATGATACGATGCAAGCGATTCGTTCATCATGAATACCACATGCGGGTCACTGGGATCGAACCCGGGCCACCTAGGTGGTAGGCGAGCGCTCTAACCACTCAGCCACGAGGCCACCCCACTGTGGGTTCATATGTAGCCTTTTTACTTTGTCCAATTCATCTGGCTGTCCAGCGTGTGTCTCAAAGCGTATAGTGGGTTCTGCGATTAACCCCTTCTTACTTGATAGACTGTAAGGTATCCATCATATTCATAAACCTACTGCGTCCACCTGTAAATCTGATTTCGTAAATCAAATGCAACGTGCATGTTGCATGTGCTTGCCACTGCAACACAATGCACGGCTGGGGGTTAGAGAGTGCTAAAGTCCGTGTATAGTGGAAGGATTTAAACCCCACATCCCCTCTTCTGCAAACGTGTACATCGCTGGATTCTACTGCTGCCCCAATGTTTGACAGTAGCTTCCATATTTTTAGGATTGTACTCTGAATTCTTCTATGTCCACACCTTTTATCGGTCCTCCCTTTGGTATACACTGAAATTGTAACCAGTATTGTTCAAACCCCCACGAACTACTTCAGGCAGAGCTTCCCAAGATGCTCTTCCATATGTGCTCTAATGTATGCTGCTGTTATTCAGAGATTTTGTTTCACCATTTTCGGCACTTGTCTTTTATTTCAAGAAGTAGGTTTTGGCGGAGTACCTTTCCTAGACTTAATGACAATGGTATTATTCGTTTTAAAGCATTGGATGAAACACCACACATTGGATTCTGTGCACAGTTTCATGCAAGTTCTTACACGTCTTGTTTTGTTCATGCATACATATGTAAGATTAATATTCTCTCTTCTTTGACTGTCTCTTCTCCTTTCCGCTCCATTTTGACTGAGGCCGCTCGTAGCCCACGTTGTGTGTATACTGATGACAGCAGATATAAATGAGGAGGTATGAAGCTACAAACATCGCCATTTCCATCGTTTATTGTGTTTTGTTGCTGTCTCAGTGAGCGCTTTGGAATAATAGTGTCATAAGGACACGTAACCTTTTTAAGGGAAAACACATTTTGAATAATACATACGTGTTCCTGTCATTCTTGTACTGTGTGTGTATTTCAGAAGTACGATAACACATCAGTAGTTTAAGGAAACAATTCCGCCTTCTGTGTCGATTAATTCGAATTTAAGGTTCCATATGTATGGATTTGAATACTTCTGCCTGCCTGTGTATGTCTGATGCCTGTCCTGGAAATTAGTTTACATATATTAATAATAGCGATAAATAGGTAATACGTTTTAAACTTATCTTCCCTTCAAAATGTCATTAACAACGAAACCTGCCACAAAAAAAATCCTTATAAATAATCCTATGCACAGTTTAGGTAATGACTAACTGAATATTTGATTTTTGAATATGATACTCCACTGGAAATTCCTCTCCCATGAAAAGGCAATTAAAATGTTATGTAGCCTTTTTTTCTAAATAGTGTCCAAGGTATATTATGGGCAAGTTTTAAAGCAGCCAGTTTGCCCATTCCTAGGAGATTTGCTCACGCATGCGCTTGCAGAAAATATACCAGCACACAAAGTTAATGTAAAACACGTAATTTGTAGCTCTCAAACATGTTTGACTTAATACTGTACATCCAGATCGAGACGAAATTGATCCCCTCTCCATAACCATTTATTATTTTTGAACAATTTTGATTACATATTTGTTTCAATCTATAGGCTAGTATATCCCGTAACCTTTCCCGCATTATCCGGTGGATTGTGATGATTACTCTTCATCTTACTATATTTCTCACTTTCTAGGTGTTTTGCTTCTTTTTCTGTTCGGGTTTCTTTATCCCTCCCTCATACCTATTTCTGTTACCATTACTGTCCACACTCTCCCTGTCCATCATCCACAGTCTCTCCTAATCCATATACTCTTACCCGTCTCTCAACTACTTACTATCTTCCTTTCTCTATGCATGCATGCACATATTTTAATAGCGAAAGAGCTCCTGTTAAAGGTGTATTTAGTATTTAGGGATCGTAGCAATGAAATTTGAGTTTTCCATATTTTAACACGTATGAAAACACTAATTTGCCCATTTAACAGTGGGTTACATAAACCTCTACACAAAGGTCCGACACAATCTGTTTTATAGCCTTGGGATAATTATATATACATAATTTATTCAAAATATGCCAAAGTATTCCATGTGCATGAAAAAATAGAATATCACAAGTAATAAGACCACCTCCGTAGCGCAGGGTAGCGCGTCTGTCTCTGGCGCGTAGGACCCAAGTTCAACTCCGGGTAACGGAGCGGGGCTTTTTCCCCCAATACGAGGTGTATGGCGCCTGTAGTGGGCAGAGGTCAGGGACGCAGCGGCCGGGCGCCAAGTTTCGCCCTTCTTGGGTAGTTCCGCTGGAGGTTATTTTTTAATTGTGCATTAACACCGTGAATCATTGGCAGGAAGAAAAGTTATTTACTTCTTATCTTTGATGGACATTGACAATATAGGTTTTCAATTTCTTGTGTACTTAATTTGTTAAACCTAACAAACCTTCAGATTTTGACACCAAATACTGAACTTTGCGTCACTTAGATGGAGCACATGCTGGAAAAGTTCTACTGGCTTAACACAATATCTAATGTGCACGGAGATAGTGTATTAAAAATGGAAAATCGAGAAAAACCAATTCTTCATGCAAGCTTCATGACCATGAGTCAGATTACCTGAATCTTCTTCTGTAGAGTGTCTCCTCATAGCTTTTCCTTTGAGGCGAGATGTCATTTTCCCTGAATTTGTCTGTTTTGAGCCCTTTTTGGCCGAAATTTTATTCAAATACTGCCTAAAATTTAAGCAGGAATGTAGCGCTCGTGGCACTTGAAATGTGCGCTATAACTTTAAACATAGCGGAATATGGAAAATTCACTTCATCGATAACTGAAGGTTTGGAGAATATTTATGTGCATCAACCTACAACTTTTCTACCATGTGCCAAATTTATGTGATTTCAACGGCAGTCTTTGGTTTCAAAATCTGAAAATGTGTTGAGCATTAATTAACTAAATACTCAAAAAAATACTTTGAAGCTAATTGATTTTTGTTCCTACCAGCTTTGGATGCTGTTTGTTGTGCAATTAGAGGTTATAAAATAATAAAATGTATTATTTTAGTTTTCGATGCACATGGAGTATTTTTAATCTTAAAGCATTTTTGCATTGTGAGTAAATTGAATAATTAACCGCCTGAAAGCTATAAAAGAAGTTGTACTTGAACCTTGTGTGGCAGTTGATAACTCCCTTAAGTGTGCAAGGTATTGGTTTAATAACTCCAAAATTATAAAAAGTTCAAGTTTCAGTTCCAGGGTCTCCTAATATGCCATAACGTTATTATATCATTCAATTGTTCGCTTGAGAATTCACACGTAAAAATGTAGCATGACGTCACACTAAACAAAATGAGTAACGTTGTCACGGTGAATCAACATCATAAATTTTTCTCTTGAAGATGAACACAAGATCTACAACGCTAAGTATTACGTCGAAAGCAGAAAATCAAATGTTGTGTCTCCAAAAGAGAAGAAAGGGGTCACTACACAATACAAGAATGAAGGTATTTATTTGTGTAATATTTAAGAGAAAAACTGAACGAACCGGGAAATAAAATTGCGATTAACATACACACGTTTTGGAAGTCATAAGTATGTACATAGTCGTTATACACGGAAACGTTAATTGCAGATAGAGAAATGATAAAATATTTTCTATCCATTTATTACTGTTAATGTCTGAAACCATATTTTTGAAATGTAAGAACTATTGGAGGATAAATAAAACCATAAGCCAAGGTTAGCCGGATTAGATTAATACTTACTAAATATTACTCTGCGCAGTAGCACATTTAAAATCTCTTCTCATGTTAGCATTTATAAGGAAAGTATAGGCCAATTGAATATTCTGCGAATAATCCGTGAAGTCCTCTTCCCTCTGAATTAATAATTTATAACTTTACGCCATGAGCAACGCCTTACACACAAATAATGTATCTCTCTATGTAACATATAACTTAATTCAAATATTTGATTATCTTTTCATGATTTTTAAACTTGCTGTGAATTAATTTCTGTAAACGTATAACACGATTAACATGAAGCAAAAAAAAAAAAAAAAGGAATCTTTTTTAAGATTATAAAGGAGGATTTGTGAAGAAAACATCACTTTAAACTAATTATCTTTATAAAATCAGCAATGCAAAACCATGGAATCTCATCAGACACACACACACACACACACACACACACACACACACACACACACACACACACACACACACACACACATACTCGTACAGCATTAACTTGACTGACACAACCGATATATTCAGCCATCCACAATCATTTCATAACCACAGATCTGCAATCATTCAGCATTCGTTTACAGAATTATAGGTAATGAAAACTACAATCCCTTGACGGAATTGAGTATTTGATGCAGACAGAGATTGGAAAAATTCACAATTTGCAAAGAGAATTATTTGAAATATTTATTCCAAACGTAGCAACATATATCGTGTTTCATGTATGAATTAAAAATAGATGAGTAAATAGGGATCTATGGAAGAACCCTAATACATTTGAATTATATTATTGTATTGTGAGTTTGAACATTAAATTAAACGTAAAACTGTAGTATCACGTTACACAAAACAAAATGAGTAATACAGTTCTATCCGTTACTAGGGCGGTTCAA
Organism: Tenodera sinensis; assembly: GCA_030765045.1. Classification (NCBI taxonomy): domain Eukaryota; kingdom Metazoa; phylum Arthropoda; class Insecta; order Mantodea; family Mantidae; genus Tenodera; species Tenodera sinensis. Next base: position 197,798,326 of record CM060962.1, on the reverse strand, counting down.
CATAGTGACCTTTTCCTCTGGATGAGGGCTGGAAAATGGTAATACGCCATGCATTCAACCGGAAGCAGCAAATAGAATACAGCAAAAGGTAAGTGCCACAAAATACTAGAAATAAAGTATTTGTGTTTGTAGTATTTTTAGAGAACGAAAACAAAAATTGGTCGAAAACCAAATTTACTGCTCTGTTTGCAAAAATTCTCTGAATAGCTTCATAATTTTAAGCTGTAGGATAAAGGGGACCTAATTCTTCGGAGTTCGTAATGAAATTTCTCCTTGCTTCCCAACATTTTGATGAAGCCAAAAGTTTCAAAAGCCATAAAATATTTTATTTTTTATTTTACTTCATTTTATTATTTCATTTTTTAATTCATTTTATGTCATTTTATCATTACTTTTTTAACATATTTCATTTCATTTTCACGTTTAATTTATTTCATTTAACTTCATTTCTACTTTTCATATGTAATCAGCTTCATCTCATTTTTTCCCTTTCTAATTTATTTATTATTATTTCATTTTCACTTTATTTCATTTAGTTTTTAGTTTGTTATTTCGTTTCATTTCATGTTTACCATTTGTTTTTCATTTATTTTATTTTTATTTTATTTTATTTCGCTTTTACTCTATTTTATTCCAGTTCATCTCATTTTTACCTTATTTTACTTAATTTTATTTTTACTTTTTATTTATAATTTGTCTATTTGTTTACTTACTTACTCACTCACTCAATCAATCAATCACTCACTCATTCACTCACTCACTCACTCACTCACTCACTCACTAACTGACCCACTCAGTCACCCATTCACTCACTCTCACGCACTGACTCACTCATTCACTGACTAACTGACTCACCCACTCACTCACCCATTCCCTCACTGACTCATCCACTCACCCACTCACCCATTCACTCACTCACTCACTTATCCACTCACCCACTCTCTCACCCATTCACTGACTCTCACTCGCTCACTCACTCACTCTCTCTCACTCACTCTCACTCACTCACTCTCACTCACTCACTCTCACTCACTCACTCAGTCACCCATTCGCTCACTTATTCACATACTCACTCACTCACTCACTCACTTACTCATTTATTTTTTATTTTTCTAACTCTTTTTTACAAGCTGCTATTAATATGTCACCACAGTATTTTTAGATAGGTTTAAAATATGTGTTGTAGGTGTACCAAGTTTAGCGTTTTTCTACAGGTGCTCCATTTAGCTCCCGCTAGTTTTTTAGTGTTTTGAACCTATTATTTGCTTTCCTTATAACAGATACTACTTGATGAAGCCATGTGAGCCTTTTATAGGAATATACCTTTAATTGCTTCGAAAATACTGTTTTTAGACAGTCGATAGAGAATGTCGGACTTTTAGTCAGTGCTCAAAAGCTTTTAGCATTCCGATAACGCCAACTTTGGTTTCGTGCAGAATGGGACTATGGCCTCATTCTAGTAGGCCAGGAATTTCACTTATGCAATGCTTTATAAAATGGCGAGTCACTTGAATGTGAATATGGACTTTGCAGATTCTATTGAAGTTTTACAATTAGCAGAGAGACTTATATTAGAATTGGTATCCAAAAAATCAAGAAATCAATACATTACATACAACATCGCTTTAATTTTTCCACCGCCTCGCTGTATGATATTCTCCACATTATTAATTTTATTTTAGTTTTCTGATTTCAAAATAACTAGGTCATCAGCATATAGGCCTATTTAAAATAAGAACATACTTAGAACTAAAAGCTTCACTTATCACAGTAATGCTGCGAGTTCTTTGAAATGCTGCTGAAATATGTTCCATGATGCTTCACCATATTTTCCATCATGAAACATATGTATGTCAGCAGGCATGTATGTCTGGCGGTTTGGGGAATATTTATATGCATAAACCAAATCGCCAATTTGATAGTTTTTCGATCATTTTTCATTGTCAGGGTCCCTTAGCATTAAAACATAAGGAGCAGGTTTAATTACTGAAGTAATGAAAATATCACCTTGTAAATTTATCCTACAAACACATTAGAGGTATCATAACTTTTCAGGAAAATCTAGTTATACGACATTTTACAGTTTTAGACGCGCGCGCGCGCACACACACACACTCACACACGCACACACACACACACACACACACACACATGCATACATGGATTTTCTCTCTTTCCATTTTATGCATGTTGTAAGCAATGACCCTTCAGATGGTAATTATTACTTATTTATGCCAACATACTTGCAATAGTAAGTCACCATTGTCTTTGATGTGAGACTGCCTCTGTGGTTTACCGGGAACAATAGTTTGAGGATTCAATATCATTCTGGCAGGTTGTCGCAGTTGCTCAATGATTAGAGCTCCCGCCTGGTAAGCGGAAGGTCTGTGGTTCAAATCCCAGCTGTGGCATTGAATTTTTAAGTTCCGGTTCTACCTCTCAAACATTGCCCACACACGCCTCGTGTGTTTAAAAACACCAACAGTAAGTTTGTTGGCATAAATAAATAATAATTACGATTTTCTCTACTCACTTTTCTTTTACGAAACAAACACGTTTCTTTCTCTACTCCCACTTTTGCAAACACATTCAATTTTTATATGTTTGAAACGGAAACGCATCGTATTAGATTCACACAGATTTCTCTACTCTTCTTTTATGTAACACACTCGAACGTTCTTCTCTACTCGCTCTTCAACATACAATTCATACAATTTTGTATATGATTGAAATACAAATGCAACATTCACATGGTTTTCTTAACTCACTTTCCTTTTATGTAACACATTCACATGTTAATTATTATTTTTTATGCCAACAAACGACCTGGCTTGAGAATTCAATGTCATTCTGGGAGGTTGTCACAGTAGCTTAATGATTAGAGCACCAGTCTAGTAAGCGGAGGGTCTGTGATTCAAATCCCAGCTGTGGCATTTAATTTTTAACTTCCAGTTCTTCCTCTCAAAAATTCACATGTATTTCTCTTCTCACTCTCCTGTAAACAATTCATACATTTTTCTATATTGTCGAAATAGAAATGCAAAGTACTACATTTACTTAAGTTTTCTCTAATCGATAGATGGCAAAACATAGTGGTTTACATATGAAAGAGCCCTAATAAATTAAATTTTTATCCATAAAATAAATGTAAATAGGACTGATTAGAAAACGTTAAGGTAACTTAAGAGTGAGTGAGTGAGTGAGTGAGTGAGTGAGTGAGTGAGTGAGTGAGTGAGTGAGTGAGTGAGTGAGTGAGTGAGTGAGTGAGTGAGTGTGTGGGGTTTAACGGCTCGACGACAACGAGGTCATTTGGGCCCGGTAACTTAAGAAATCCTTAGCTTTATGCATATAAATGTTATCCAAATCAGCCATGCAAAACATCGAGACATATCAGACATATATACATAGAGCATTAACTTGACTCACATAACCGACATATTCAGCCATTCACAATCACTTTACATTTTCAGCTTTCGTTTACAGGATTATATTCCAAAACGCAATCCCTGGAGGAATTGAGTATTTGATGTAGACAGGTTGTTAAAATTCACAATTTGAAATGAGGATTACTTGAAAGTTATTCATTAAAATTTATTTCATGTCTGAGTGAAAACAGATGACTAAAAAGTTATTTATGAAAGGACCGAACAAATGTAAATTGTATTATGTATTGTTAGTTTAAGTATCGATTTAAATGTAAAACACTAATATGTTACACAAAACAAAATGAGTAACAAAATTCTATCCGTTACTGGGGCAAATCAACATACATTAAAGTTTTCTCTGGATGATTGCTGAAAAATGTTAATACTTTCAGCAGAAAGGAGCAAATTTTAACAGAAAAAGGTAAGGGCCACAAAATATCCCAAATAAAGTATTTGTATGTGTAATATTTATAGAAAACTAAAGACGAAGGGTAATGAGGTGTGTGTGTGTGTGTGTGTGTGTGTGTGTGTGTGTGTGTGTGTGTGTGTGTGTGTGTGTGTGTGTGTGTGTGTGTGTGTGTGTGTGTGTGGTTTGTGTGTGTGTGGGTTTGTGTCCGGGTGTGTGGTGTATTTTCGGTTAATCTCGGGATCTTCCTGGTGACTCTCCACTCACTCCACTCTCTCCATTAACTCCACTCTCTTCACTCACTCCACTCTTCACTCACTCCACCCTCTTCACTCACTCCACTCTCTCCAGTCACTCCACTCACTCCACTCTCTTCACTATCTCTTCACTCACTCCACTCTCTTCACTCTCTTCACTCACTCCACTCTCTTCACTCACTCCACTCTCTTCACTCACTCCACTCTCTTTACTCACTCCTCTCTCTTCACTCACTCCACTCTCTTCCCTCACTTCTCTCTCCACTCACTTCTCTCTCTTCACTCACTCCACTCTCTTCACTCACTCCACTCTCTCCGCTCTCCACTCTCTCTGCTCACTCCACTCCCTTCACCCACTCCACTCTCTTCACTCACTCCGCTCTCTTCACTCTTTTCACTCTCTTCACTCACTCCACTCTCTTCACTCACTCCACTGTCTTCACTCACTCCACTCTCTTCACTCTCTTCACTCACTCCACTCTCTTCACTCACTCCACTCTCTTCACTCACTCTATTCTCTCCACTCATTCCACTCACTCCACTTTCTCTACTCACTCCACTCACTCATTCTACTCTCTCCACTCTATCCCCTCACTCCACTTTCTCTACTCTCTGCACTCACTCATTCTACTCTCTACTCTCTCCACTCACTCCACTGATTCCACTCACTCCAATCTCTCCACTCACTCCACTCACTCCACTCACTCCACTCTCTCCAGTCACTCCACTCTCTCTATAGTCACTCCATTCATTTCACTCACTCCACTCACTCTATTCACTCACCCCTTCCTTACATACAAATCAACCGCATCATCAATGTAAAATGATGAGCACATACGATATTGTAATCAGTGATGGGTATATAAACACTTGAGAGGTAGAATTGGAACTGAAAAATTCAGTGCCACAGCCAGGATTTCAACTACAGACCTTCCGCTCTACGTTCTCTACCTTCTGATCATAACAAATCACTTGAGCGAAGTGAGCATGCGTCCTTAATATGCTTATGATTCACTGTTTATATAAGCTAAAGTACGTTGTTCAGATTAAAGGGAATGACGTAATTACTTAGGAGTGTTGTGATGCTTATTTTGGGTACAGCCAAGAACGCACCAATCCACCCGTTTAGTACGTTTTCTTATACAGTAATATAATCATGTAACTACAACAAACATGGACATCTTTCCGCTACAGAGCATGCGCAATGGAGACTCCTAACCCAAAAGAGAAGCGAAATTCGCGGTATTTGCAATGGTTTTTTTTTTCTTTCTTTTTTCTTTTACAGTGAAATGTTGATACTGCATTACACCACAGGAAATAGCTTATAACGAATCGCGCATATAAAATTGCCCCTTTTAAGTTAGAGTAAATAGAAACGAATTGCCGGTGTTACTCATCATTCATGGAAGATGTTGAAAGTGGTCCCTTGCAGCCTCAAAACAGCTGTGTATGTCTTACCAAATTCTAATTCGGGGAAAACTTCACCACTGTTGTAATTGGTGTGAATTTGTTGGATAGACCTTGCTCCCGAAATTTCCACACGTTGTGAGACCCTGAGAATATGGGTCACAAACTTTATTAATATTTCGATCCAATCTGAGAATATACTTCCACAATTTTTTCTTTTTTGAACCGAGAAGGTCGTTTTCCAGAATGTGAATAGCAATGAGTATATGAACTGATGAAGTAGGTAAACTGAAATACTGACAGAAGCATCCCAACTATTGATTCATATTTCACGTTGCGGTAATGTCACTCGATTCAATTTTAACGATTTATTTCAACAGAAATTTATAATACTGCACAGTATTTGCAGTACAGGCCATTGCTATGTGCGCCACCATATACGAGCATCTATAACAGTACATAGTATGAAAAGCCGAAAGCACCATCATAACAAATAATACAAATTAAAGTTAAAATTAAACAGTTTTCCGTATTTGGTTGAGTGGTAACCCTTCGGAGTTTAATGCGCTGATGGACAGCTTCCAAATTTCTTACATTCGTAATTGAATGTAGCCAAATATTTCATCGTTATATCTTGCAAAAGCCACATTCAACTGTTTCCATTGGGGTAACAAGCGCTCGCGATGGAAACGAAAAGCTAAAAGAAATGAAAAAAAAAGAGAAAAAGGAATAACGGTTCAAATGAGAGAAAAATGCAATATCTTGAAATTTGAAGGTAATAACAAGCAATATCTCGGAAATGGTGAGCCCCACAAAGAAAATTAATCTGAAATGAATTGCGTTTTTTAACGAGATCTACATTTTCTGTACATTTCCTAATTTGGTCTATCTCCTACGGTTTACCAGTTATGCAAAAGTCAGCAAGAGTAAACAGGACCACGAGGCTATAGCCAGAAAATTCAAAATGATACATTTTATTTTCTATAAAAATATATTAAACATATATTTTAATCAAAATCGTTAGAACCATTTTCGAGAAAATCAAGTTTTTCAAAGTTTTTTTCATGTAAAGGGTCATTTAGGGTGGAGGGATTTTCTTACAATCTTCGTGTCGCATCGTTGAAACATATTTAACTTAAATACCAGCTTTGCTTTTTAACCGACTTTTTGTTTTTGAGTTAGCTGTTCACAGACCCACACACGCGCACACACACACACACACACACACACACACACACACACACACACACACACACAAACACGGACCTTTTTCTAAAATTTCTATTTTTGGATTCAGAGGGTCTCAAAGCATATATTTGGGGTGAAATATTCACATCGAATCTTTAGGTGGAATGCAATACTTCCCCTACTTACTATACGTAGTAGAGAAAGTAAAGGATATAGATCTCGTTAAAACATACGTGTTGGTCAAATTCGTTCTACGTACAGTGAACCATTTCGGAGATATACCTTGTTATTTGTGTGAGTTTTGCAATAATTATACCTTTGTCAAATGGGAGGTTGTTATTCCCTTGTGTACCTCTTGGCTGTGCAAAGAGAACGAAATTTAAAAGTTTTAAAACGAATGACTATCACTTAGTCTTCTGCATTCCCCTTTCATCTTAAAAAAAAAAAAAAAAAAAAAAAAAAAAAAAAAAAAAAAAAAAAAAAAAAAAAAAAAAAATCAGCAATAAGATAATTTCTCCAAACGTTTATCTTGTGTAACTTAAGGTAGAGGAATAAGAATTTTATGAACAGTTAGTACAATAGTAGAGAAATTCATGTGAGTGCAGCACGTCATATTTTTCCAAAGACTGCTATCCCACATTCTCGCGTTTGCCTCAACAAAGACGTCAGAATTACTGAGTTATTGCCGATTACCTGCAAGAAATAACTTGTATTTGCTTGTGTTTTCCATGCATGTTAATGTAGAAGATAGTTATAGGTTTTAACTTGTGTCGAATGGTCGGGAGCGCACGCATCTGGTGAGATTCTCTTTATGTGGGTAACCACGATGTGGTATGACGGTTGTTATATATTCCACACGACGTACAAACATTCCTCTTCTCCAACTTTGCCTCCCTCTTTTCCACGCTCTAGCGCCTTTTCCTTGCGGTTCTTCGCAAGCGTCTTCCTCAATTATCTGGGAAATGTCTTCATTTCCCTCGACCCAGCAATTACTGAACATGGTCTCCATTTCACACATGCCGTACCATTTTCTCCAAATAATCTTAAGCAATAAGAAAAGAGAGCTGGAAAGAGGAAAGCAGTTTAAAGCGCTCTTCTCGACGACTGTTCTCGGGATTTGGGTTATTCTGTTTTGGGAATAAAGCACTATGTGAGAGAGAACAATTCCGTAATGCTGGATTCCTTCCTTTATAACAGCCAACAACGAAAATCAACAGTATATTACGAATTATCCACGCGATTCATGTGAGTGGTTTGGAATTTTACACTCAGTATCATTATACAGGGTGCTAGAGGTATAGATAGGTACAGATATTTGATGAATCATCATCAGCTCATCATGGATTAGGAATTCCTCCTGTCTGGCCTCACGTTTCTCCCAATCTCCTCGGGGGTCATCCGACACTTCTTCCAATCGGCTGGTACTCATAACACAACTTAAGGAGGCGTTTTTCATCCATTCTTTGTACATGTTTGGATCGCCTTTCTATATTCCTTCTATATTTTCATTAATAGGACGAATATTTAATTCGTTTATTTCCTCATGTTTTATTTTTTCCATTACTGTACATCCCTTAATTGCTCTTAGACCTTATTTCGGCTGCATTAATGCTATTTCAAATCTTTTTTAACACCCATGCTTCACACCCGTACATCAATGCTGTCACAGCCATTACTTTGTAAAGTTTTTAATGTGCTTCTTTCCTTATCTTTTTTTTAATGTTCTTAATAATTTATTTACTTTATTATTTAGATCATTATTATTATTATTATTATTATTATTATTATTATTATTATTATTATTATTATTATTATTATTATTATTATTATTATTATTATATTTTTTATATGTTGCATCCTAAGTAATTAAATGTATTTGTTTGTTCTAATGTATAATTGTCTAAAACTATTTTTGATTGGACTGGATGATTACCACGTAATACCATTATCTTTGTTTTATTTAGTGAGATCCTAAGTCCATATTTATTTTTATGGTTCTCCTAGTTAAGGTTCTCCTTAACTTTCTGGTTAATTATCTTCATTTTTTGTGTAATTATTATGTAATCTGGAAAGAGCAGCATATTCTTATTGTAGTTGTTCTTTAGTTTGATGCCTTTTGGTATTTTTCCTGATACTTCTCTAAGAATTTTGTCCGTATAAATATTAAAACGTAGCGGGGATAAACTGCACCCTTGTTTTAATACCATCATTATTAATGGTTTCCTTTGAAAACCGTCCATTTCCTAATTTTATTTTTACCTATGTTTCTTCATACATATTTTTCAGTTCCTTTAATTGTTTAGGGTATCCCTTTCTGTTGCGAGTTTTCCAAAGGTGGTTTCTGTTTACTCTTTCAAAAGCTATAAAAGCAATATGCGTTTCCAAATTAAATTCTCTTCTGTATTATAATACCTATTTGGTTTATAGAGAGCATACAAGTGCGCTCCTTTCTGAAACCATTTTGATTCTCCATTAGCAGTGTCTCCGTTATTCACCCTGGGCGAACATTTATTTGTGTATAGAATTTATATATAGTATTAAATTATACCTTATTTGGCGTAATAGTTCCTGTTTTTTTTCGCCTAATGTTTTCCCACAAACAAATTACATAATTTGCTACCCGATATTCCTTGTATCGTCGTAACTCCGCCACGAACTAAACAACGTTTGTCAGTATAGACTATCCGTCTTTCTTCCACGTATTCAAACCTCAAAGCGTTGCCTGCTGGCTTAGGTATATGCATAAAGCATTCGAACTCAGCTATGATTGAACATTCGTGACTGAGGCTGGCCCACTGTGCTCTACTCTCTCGGTGATAAACACGTAACTTGCATGTGCCATGCCTACTTGGAGGTACTACCAAAACTGAAAGCGTTACTCAATAACAACTTGCGGAAGGGGACTTATCACCTCGACCGAAACGTGATCTTTTGTACCCATGCCCCTGACGGGAAACCCCTGGGGAGGATGGATGAGGCGAATGGATCCTATGGGTGACCGGAACCTTGCCACGATAGAACAGATGGCCAGTTTCCCAGTTAAGAAGCACCCCAGCGGAGACAGACGAAGTCCGGTTCCTCTCCCTCCCCTTTGGGTCAGTACTCCCAGAGGGGTGCAGGACTCGGGAACAGGCTCCCCTCCGCTCTCGAGCTTGGAGGGCCCAGAAACCAGTAAGCTGGCCTTTCAATCCGGGGGATCTGATTTCCAGAGCGCGACGCTCGTCTAACGAGATGAAATCTAAGGAGATGAATCGAAATAAAATGATTAATGCAAGGAAAGACACGGACACGAAATTCGGAGGATATGCAAATCCTTTCCAGCATCCACCTGGCTACCCGGGGAAACCTCCGTAAATATCCATGGGTAAGGAAGGTTAGCCACGGGGATCGAACCCGCGTCCTCCCGAATGCAGGCCACAGGCGCTACCGCCTGAGCCATCCCTCTGTCAGCTGAAAACATAATACTCATAATAGGTAAAATAAGTCCGTAAATGAAAGAAACATTGATGTAATATTGTATATTACTCCTGTCCGTTTTATCAGTACAAGTGTCTGCGCTCATACTCCTCAAGCCCTGTAAAACCTTTCAAGAATTTCACGGGTTGCTTTCTAAACTCGAATGACTATTTATCTCATTCCAATTCTTTACGGAATGATTGTACAATAATCTGAATGATTTTTATGAATTCTTCCATTTGCACTAGTAATTTCGTACAGCCCTGGCTATCCTTTATAGGTGATGAAGACCTGTGTCGTAGAAAGCAAGATATTTCTTATTTTTAGTATATAAAGGTTTCTTAGAGTTTTCAAGCCTTTAAATTAAAAGCTCTAGTACGCAAAGTATTTTGTGTAGGATAAACAGAGTGAGACAGATATAGAAGGAGAGAAAGAGGGAAGGAAGATCTATGAAAATATTAATTTGAAGCTTAACACTACATAGGACCGTTTTAAGATCATGTTGAAAATGTATTGGACTATCCCTGTAGCGTTGAAGAACCGTTCCTGCTTGTGGCGCGAAGGGACCAAACTACGATTCCTGGTAATGGGACAGTAATTTTTGGCTTACTGCGAGATATGGTACGAGTTGCACACAGCCTCTTGAAATCCTTGAATACACACTGAGGAGTTACTCTGCGGTTCCGATCTCACAAACCATATCTAAATGATCGGGAGGTAGCATGCAGACTACAGACTAACCTCCTATCTTCATTAATGCACTCTGCTCGTGTTGTCCTACATAGACAGAGGTAGAGAATGCAGTGGCCGTGTAGTAGCGCTGAGTTATATTTTAGTATTATGGAGCTCTAAAACGGGTCGGATATTTAAAGAATCTGATGTGTTGCACTCACATGACTTTCTCTATTCTGACACAAACTATACTTTCAAGCACCTATTCTTCTTTATTTATGCCAAGAAACTTACTGTTGGTGTTCTTAAACACACAAGCCGTGTGTGGGCAATGTTTGAGAGGTAGAGCTGGAAATACGAACAGGTTTGAGAATTCAATACCATTCTGACAGGTTGTCACAGTAGCACAAGGGAAATACGAACTGGTTTGAGAATTCAATGCCATTCTGGCAGGTTGTCACAGTGGCACAGGAGAAATACGAATTGGTTTGAGAATTCAATGCCATTCTGGCAGGTTGTCACAGTGGCACAGGAGAAATACGAATTGGTTTGAGAATTCAATGCCATTCTGGCAGGTTGTCACAGTGGCACAGGAGAAATACGAACTGGTTTGAGAATTCAATGCCATTCTGGCAGGTTGTCACAGTGGCACAGGAGAAATACGAACAGGTTTGAGAATTCAATGCCATTCTGGCAGGTTGTCACAGTGGCACAGGAGAAATACGAACTGGTTTGAGAATTCAATGCCATTCTGGCAGGTTGTCACGGTAGCACAGGAGAAATACGAACTGGTTTGAGAATTCAATGCCATTCTGGCAGGTTGTCACAGTGGCACAGGAGAAATACGAACAGGTTTGAGAATTCAATGCCATTCTGGCAGGTTGTCACAGTGGCACAGGAGAAATACGAACTGGTTTGAGAATTCAATGCCATTCTGGCAGGTTGTCACGGTAGCACAGGAGAGATACGAACTGGTTTGAGAATTCAATGCCATTCTGGCAGGTTGTCACAGTGGCACAGGAGAAATACGAACTGGTTTGAGAATTCAATGCCATTCTGGCAGGTTGTCACGGTAGCACAGGAGAAATACGAACTGGTTTGAGAATTCAATGCCATTCTGGCAGGTTGTCACAGTGGCACAGGAGAAATACGAACTGGTTTGAGAATTCAATGCCATTCTGGCAGGTTGTCACAGTGGCACAGGAGAAATACGAACTGGTTTGAGAATTCAATGCCATTCTGACAGGTTGTCACAGTAGCACAGGAGAAATACGAACTGGTTTGAGAATTCAATGCCATTCTGACAGGTTGTCACAGTGGCACAGGAGAAATACGAACTGGTTTGAGAATTCAATGCCATTCTGACAGGTTGTCACGGTAGCACAGGAGAAATACGAACTGGTTTGAGAATTCAATGCCATTCTGACAGGTTGTAACAGTGGCACAGGAGAAATACGAACAGGTTTGAGAATTCAATGCCATTCTGGCAGGTTGTCACAGTGGCACAGGAGAAATACGAACAGGTTTGAGAATTCAATGCCATTCTGGCAGGTTGTCACGGTAGCTCAATGGTTAGAGCACCCACCTGGTAAGCGGAAGGTCTGTGGTTCAAATCCCAGCTGTGGCATTGAATCTTTAAGTTCCGGTTCTACCTCTCAACCTATTCTTCCACTTTATGTTAAGCGAGATAAATATTTGTAGAAATTATCTTGTTAATTTTCTTGAAGATAGAAGGCGAATATGGGAATACAGTAGGTTTTGAATGATAGTAAAAATGTGTTTTAAGACTGGTCGCTCTATGTTGACTTTGAAATTCTCCTCTCTTTGCATGACCAAGAGTAAAGAAACTGAATAATGAACTCCCATGCGAAACCGATCTAACAAGTATTGCAAAATTCTGACAAATAACAGGGATGTCTCCGAAATGGTTCAGTTCACAAAAAAGAAACTTGCGTGCTTTAACGAGATCTACACTTTCTGTACAGTAAGATTTGGTCTACCTTTTACGGTTCACCAGTTACGCAAAGGTCATCAAGAGTAGACAGGACTACATGGGCTACAGTCAGAAAATTCTAAATACTTTTATTTTCCATAAAAATATGTTTAAAATATGGTATTTTAATCAAAATTGCTAGCCTTTTTTGAAAAAATGAACATTTTTGAAAAATTTTCCATGTAAAGGGTAGTTTAAAGTGCTTAAGATATATTAGCCCTAGTATTATCAAGGACGGGTACTTCATGCCCAATTTCTATATTTTTTTTTAAATTGTCTTTTAATTTTTTGATTAAAGGCAAGCAGTTATAAGTTATTATCAATCACTATTTCTACTATTGAATTGCCTAATTGTTCCAACGTTTCTTTTTGAGAAACAATGAAATCTCAAGGCGGTCAGAAAGTACTACGTGGTCGGTATAATGTGATTTATGTAAAAATGTAAAAAGGTAAAAAAGAAACAGTTAATGTTAAATATTACCTTCACAGACATGACAAGATATGTAATACCTAATTTTAAAATAAGTGCTTTTTTTTTTTTTTTTTTTTTTTTTTAAATTGCTCATTCTGTTGATTCGTGTAAAAATGTAAAAAAAAAAAAAAAAAAACAAAAAACAAAAAAAAAAAAAAAAACAAAAAAAAACGAATAGTTTGTGTTACTTACCTTTATAAACATGACAAGATATAATACACAGTTGAAAAATTAACTTGGTTTAAAAATTGTTCGTGAGACATTTTGTTACCAGTTGTGGTCACAAAGTACCCCCGTTCCCCGTTAGTAATATAAGCTCTGGAATAAGACTTGGCATTGGTAGGGCTAAACTTAAATACCAACTTCGGTTTTTACCAATTTTTCGTTATTGAGTTACGTTGTTCACACACACACACACACACACACACACACACACACACACGAACGAACGGAGCTTTTTCTAATAATGGCTTTTTTTAATCAGTGGGCCTCAAAACATATCCAGCGAAATCTCCACGTCGAATTTTTGGTTCGAATACAATACTTCCCCTAATTACTACCTATATGTAGTAGAGAAAGTAATAGGCCGCTCCGTGACCGCTCGACTCTCAACAAAGCAACCCGTGTTCGATTCCAGGCTTCCTCATGTGGGATGTGTGGCGGACACACTGGCGCAGAGACGGGTTTTCTCCGGATTCTCCCGTTTCCTCCGCCATGATCCCACCAGTTGCTCATCCTTCGCCATCGTTTGATATCCTCCACTTCCGCGCTCTCACATCAGGCTTGGGGCTGATCACCCATGCTGGTTCCTCTGTATGATCAACTCTGGTTACGAAAATCACAAATACTGGCCGGGAGGTCGCTGGGCGCTGACCACGTCCCAATCTCCACCACTGGACCTTGCTCATGACGCCTGCAGTGTACAGAGAGGGGGAGGATCTAGCTGCCGGGCGGCGGATTAAGGCTATACTCAAAGAACCGTAGGACATAGGACAGGACAAACCAGAGAAAGCAATAACATAAGTGGAAGAAAGCATGGGGGCAGTAAAAAGACTAAATAATTCAGATTTTTATTCATTTTTGACAAATACCAATGCTGCGCTGCCCTTGCTCTTTATCTTACTCTTACATGTTGAATACGATTTTTGGGGCTAATCGTGGTCTGATACAACATCCGAGTGAGAAACAGTTGTTTTCAGTCTCTTTTCATAGGAAACAAAACATATTATCCAAGATGTAGGGTGTAACCGCTTGGTATTTCGAAGAAGGCCCGTTATTTACAAACATTACGAAGAACCGGGAAGATGGCATAAACTATTATTTTGACGTTTCTTTTGATGTCATATTGAGTGGCTCCCATTGGAGCCATATGTTTTGGCACTTGGAATTGCTCCTAGCGAGAGCTTGTGTTATTATAAACATTCAAACGTCTGCATCGTTTCCTGTACAACATCTTCACTGGGTAAATATTGTGTGAAGTGGCACTCGTTCCCGGGCTTATGACAAGAGGGCCACAAGTTCAAAACTGACAGCTGATATACATATTTACGGGTAAAATATTTTATCTTAAATGTTTTCAAAGCATTACCTTGAAATGAGGCAAATGTGTAAACCACAAGAGACTTTCTAACCATTAATCTTACCTTTCACACACTTTCGAGGACTTCATATAGAAACACTCAATTTTCTAATACGTTTAGTGATTTACGAACAGGAGTATAGAGTAACGGAGCGCCCCCGTAGCGCACTTGTAGCGCGCCCGCCTTTGGCGCGGGGGACCCGAATTCGATCCCCAGAGCCGGTATGGGATTCTTCCCTGCTGGAAGGTCTGGTCCGGAGTGCACTCAGCCTCGTTAATTCCCTGAGGGACCAATTTGAGGAGCGACTTAAATAAAGAAGTAGCGGCTCCAGGTCGTGAAGACCGCATAACCATCCGG
Source organism: Tenodera sinensis (assembly GCA_030765045.1). Lineage (NCBI taxonomy): Eukaryota > Metazoa > Arthropoda > Insecta > Mantodea > Mantidae > Tenodera > Tenodera sinensis. The sequence goes on along the minus strand of CM060962.1, from coordinate 197,783,113 downwards.
AAGGGATAGGAGCGGTGACCACGTACCACCCTCCAGTACTGCACCCCACTCATTACGCTTGTAGTGAGTAGAGGTGGTAAACGCAGCGGCTGGGCGTAGGCCTTGGCCCGGATAGGGTTGTTGCGCGGTGGGGTTGGTTAGTTTTTAGTACAGTGTAGCGAAGGAGAAATAAAAATACCTGACGAGTTGCACTCACGTGACATTCTCTACTCTTGTACTAACTATTCTTACATACTCTTATTCCTCTATCTTCTTCATGCTAGTTTAGATAAACTTTTGCAGAAATTGTCGTATTTCCTTGTAGGTGAGATTGGTATATGGGAATACAGTACACTTTGAGCGATAGTCAAATCTTTCAACGCTGTTCGCCATATGAAGGCTTTTAAATTCCGTTCTCTTTGCGCGGCCAAAGAGATCAAGTGAATGACGACCGTCTATTTGAGAAAAAGTATAAGTGTTGCAAAACTCACGCAAGCAAGGAGTATCTCCAAAATGGTTCACTCCACTCGAAACTTGAGTCAGTTTTGCAAAAAGAACTTGCAACATTACTAAGATAAGTAAATGAAGTTTTTAGTTTCTAATTTGTTCTTACTTTAGAATCTTGTTGCTTCACTGTTAATAGCTTCATTTTCCTTAATGTAGCATTCAGTTTAATCAAAATCGTTTGAGCCATTTTTGAGAAAATCAAAATATGTTCCATTTAAGGGGTAGCTTAGGGTGGAGAAACCTCTCATCCTTGAAGGGAATAATGCCAAATTTGGTTTTTAACAGACCTTCGTTTTTGAGCTATGCTGATCACAGACACACCCGTGCGTGGATCTTTTTCAAAACATACTGCTGTTTATTCAGGGGTCTCAAAACATATATTTCCGGTGAAATCTCGACATCGAATTTTTGGGTGAAATACAATATCTCCTCTACTCTTTAGTAGAGAAAATAAAAAGCACATCGATCCACTTCTTTTACCTTTATCCTCGACAGTATTTGTTTCCAACACAAAGACTGCAACTTACACTTTCAAACAATGCTTTAGTAAGCAATTTTAAATTTGTACACTATCATAAACATGTTCGCCTATATATTACTTTCTCTGTGAAGCACTTGATAAGTGAGGTTTAGGTTCCGAAATGCTATCATTTACTGCATCTGCTGACATAACCTCATATGAAAAGGCATTTTTAACATTTTTATGGGTATATATGTTACCTATAAACTTTTTCCTCTTGAAAACGCCCTTTGGTTTCGTCATATTTGCAAAAGACACAATAAAACCCCGAAACGCGCGTGTAGCACAGAAAATGTAACCCAACTTTCCAAACACAACTTTGCAGTACTTTAAAACTCTCAGATGGAGAAAACATGAATGGGATGCGAACAGCTAAAGGGAAATTTTCCGATCAAAATAAAAATTATCTCTTCTGTAACACTAATTTTACAAAGTTATTAACGTTTTACCAAGTGAATGTACCAAAGTGTACCAAAGAGCTATTGTGCAGGATATTTTCAACAATATTTTTAAACTGTTTACAATTAGCGTACCTGTATAAAAGTTATACCAAAATGAGCAGGAGTTTTTAAGTATTCAGATGCAATTAAAGCATGAACATGAAAAAAAGAAAAAATTACGAAAATGCCATTTCAACTCCTCTTGAAGCATGTGGGTATGGGGAGGGGAGGCAATACAATAGTCAGACCTTAATGAAGTTTACTAGAAGTATAATGAACTTTGAATAACCTTTGTATGGTGAGGTGGGAAGCACAACTACGAATATTACATTTCACAAGTGTGTCGCTTGAAAAGTAGGAAACTATACGAAACATATACTAAATTGTAATAGCTGTAAAATACTGTAGTTTTGAATGTTTTAAGAGTTTCTAGAGTTATTTCTATTTCACTCAGAATGAAGGGAGTCTTCACTGGCTACGCTAGGACATTGAAGGTGCACATTTTATTCCTTGTGTGAATATGTCAAAAGTGTGGCATGATAAAAGTTGAAGCCATTTTTAGAAAATTAAAAATAAAGAAACATGTCTAAATGAACGGTGTTGGGAATTTCTTAAAATATTCATGTTGTAAATATGTAGTAAGCAGTTTTGTGTTTATCTACTGTGACCTTTTCGGTTCGGTGTCCTCAAAACGGTGAAATATAAAAGGTGAATGTTTATATATGTAAGTAACGGTAGCCAGCTACTTAATTTATTAGTGGTAAATTATTATAATTCTGTATATAACTAGGCATTCAGCCCCGGCTCTTTGCCAGTCATATCCAATTACATACAACTTATAACAAGTTCTTTAAAAAACAAACTATCAATTAGATCATATTATAACAATCACTTTAATTATTATCTGGGCCCAAACCTACTTAGCTAGCCAGATTCTACTAAAGAGAAATTTAAATACTCTTGATCATCTAACCTAAATCTCAGTTGTATATTTTTCAGCCGACCATCTCCATTTCCTCCTACCCCTATTTAGGTATCGGCTTCCGATCTCCAAAAGTCTGTCAGTCTGGGCGGCTAAGTTGGTTAGACGCTGGCCTACTGATCCCAAGGTCGCGGGTTCAAACCTGATGGTTTTTAAGTGTGCTTAAAAATGACAGCTCCATCACATCCGTGGGACAAAATTCCACACACACCGGCGACGCTGATGTGATCCTAGCAATTGCCAGCGTCGTTTAACAGCAAAATAGTGTTTTTAATCTCTAAAAAGCTTTCTAATTACAATTTCTTTATTCCTAAATAAAAATTCCTTACTTATTAAATCTTCCCTTCTAATATTTGCGCCTTCACAGTGAAATAAGATATAATTACATCTTCCTTCCCGCAAACTGGGCACGTTCCCGGTATAACTTCCCCAAACTCCTAATCTAAACCAAGCTAAGGGCCCATTCACAT
>CM060962.1:197562715-197777715 GCA_030765045.1 Tenodera sinensis | reverse complement strand
CTGCTCTTTCACACTGCTGTGACAATCCCACGGGGAACGCTTACATAAGACACGAGATTCTCTTATGGGGCCCAGCCATTATACAAGATTTTACCGAATATGGTTAACGGGACTGTGAAGTCTAAAATGACAAAGTTTGGAGCTTTCTTTTTTATATTAAAATGTTGTGAGTCATTCCTATATTATATATAGTATAGTACATATATAGACTATTACTCATTTAGGGCATTATTTACATATTTTATAACATTTAAATGGACTGCCTGACACTTTAAACGTTAGAATGTTTGCTAAAACGTTTAATATCTCAATGCGTGAGAGGGCCATAACGATTAAAATTGTACTGAGGAACTGCAAGCAGTCGACGAATAAACAGTTGTGCAATACATGAGTTATATATTGCATGCAATTTTGGGTATAATAGATTTAAATAATTGAGAATCTTGTTTATAGAGGAAAATAAACTATTACAAACAAAAATATTACACGGAGCTTTAGTTGCCCTTTTAAGTCATTTGAACAGAAAGCCTCCATAGCTAGTAAAAGTCTCACCTCTTTGCCTCAAGAGATTTCTGAGGGAAAAAAAAGGATAAAACTATTTGCCATTTGGCTAGCAAACACTTCTTTAGAAGTTGTTTTTTCAGGCAATCTATAAGTAACTTAATATTGAAGATTTAAAGAGAGATACAATTATTTATGCATATACTGACAGTTTAGTAAATGTCTACAATTATCTGGCAATTACAGCCAGAGATATCCATATTTGAGTTAGCTACAAATCTGAATCATGCTCACATTCCAGTCCTCTATTAGTAATAGGAATAGCAGAGATACAGCATTCAAACCAGTCTTATCTGTACCTATGCCTTCAAAGAGGCACCCCCGGGAGGATGGACGAGACGAGAGGAGACACCGGTTGTCCAGATCCAAACTAAAGGCACAGATATTGACAGAGCACCTTAAAGGTTTCCCAAGTTTAACGACACCTCGAAGTCTTTGGATCTTTCGGGGCCAAGTCAGGGGGATCTCCGCGCGGCGTCCAACGCCTCCAGGTGCCACAAAATAGCGGTCGAAAGAGTTTTTAGGTTTTTAGCGGAGTGCAACATGAGTTTGAGGATTTGAAGCTTTATATACCTACCCAATTTTTATACCCTTCTGACATTTGTAACTTTGTTTTAATTTTGGCTTTTGCCACTGTTTTGTATATTTACATATTTTCCTTCTTTAGTAGTAATTTTATTCTTTATTGAAGTTTATATCTGGCTATTGCCATGAACTGCTTTTAAGGGCGCTTATGACCACGACGTTGAGCGCCCTTAAAACTACAACCTCCCCCCCCCCTCTCCAGATGGCGCCACCTTTTCCACCCGGATCTCACGGACGAGGGGCGGAAAAGGTTCTTGTGCCCAAATCATCCCTGGCAAGCTGCACCTAACGCCTTCACTGACACTTGTAACCCTGAAAGAACCAAAGGGATGAATGAAACAAAATGGAAAATTTTGGAGTGTGTAACTATCCCTCCCAGCATTTGCCTGGCGAGCCGGTGAAACCCCCGAAAAAACCTATGGGTCAGGAAGGTCGGCCACGGGATTCGAACCCACAAGCTCCCGAATGGGGGCTTCACGTTACCACGGAGTCATCTCGCTCGGTCCCTTTTAAGATTATTCTTCTCAGAACTTAGTCATTTCTCATGATGTACTATTAAACCGAGAGCTTTTAATTTTTTCAGCTGCTTTACCTAATACCGAACTTTACTGGAAATAGATCTTTCGAGGCTCCTTAGAAACATTGTTAGAAAAAAAATCTGTGTTTGTGCGTGTGCGTATGTGTGTGTGTGTGTGTGTGTGTGTGTGTGTGTATGTGTGTGTGTGTTTGAGAGAGAGAGAGAGAGAGTAAGAGAGAGCATGTTTCCATGAGAACATGATTAAAAAAATAAAAAGCCGGTTAAATAATAACTTGGTTTTTAAGTTCATCATAATCCAGAGATACCACAGGAGCAAGAAAATGCCCCCATCTCGAACTTCGTTATGCTTGGAAAATTGTTAAGACAATTTTATTTTCTCAAAAAGTCTTTAACCGTATTGTTTGAAGTACCATATGTTTAAATTATTTCCATGAAAAATAGTTTATCTATATCTTTAATTTTCTAGGAATAGGCTGTGAACTCTTCTTTCTGCCTGTCTTTTGTATAACTGGTAAACTAGGCTCGTACGTATGGTAGACTCAAAATTTTGATATCAAGATTTCACCAGAAATATATGCTCTGAAGCCCCTGACTCCAAAAAAAAAAGTATTTTTAGAAAAAGGTTCTTGTGTGAGTGTGTGTGTGTGTGTGTGTGTGTGTGTGTGTGTGTGTGTGTGTGTGTGTGTGTGTGTGTGTGTGTGTGTGTGTGTGTGTGTGTGTGTTTGGGTGTGTCGTGTCTACCTGTGAACAGCATTACTCAAAACCGTAGAAAATTAAAAAGCAAAGTTGATATTTAAGTTTAATATCCTTGAAGGATGTGACACAGATTTTAAAGAAAATTCCTCCACACCAAACTGTCCTTTACATCGTAAGTTGTTCAAAAATTTTGATTTTCTCAGAAATGGCACTAAAAATTTTGATTGAAATTCCATATGCTTAAGATATTTTTATAGCAAATGACACGCATATTTTGAATTTCCTGCCTATAGCCCATGCAGTACTGTTTACTCTTGACCTTTGCACAACTGGTAAACCGTAAGAGGTAGACGAAATCTTACTGTACAAAAAATGTAGATCTCGTTAAAGCACACAATTTGTCTAAAGGCATTTTGGTGAAGTGAACCATTTTGGAGTTATCCCTTGTGTGAGTTTTGCAATACTTAAACTTTTCTCAAATGGAAGGTCGTTCTTATTCACTTTTCTCTTGGCCGTGCAAAGAAGAACGGAATTCCAAAACTCTTTTTAAATGATTTAACTATTGGTCAAAGCCTACTGTATTTCCACATTCTCCTTGTAGTTACAAGAAAATGAGCAATAAAGTAATTTCTGCAAATGTTTATCTTGACTAACAGAAAGATAAAATAAGGATTTGTAAGAATAGTTAGCCCAAGAGCAGAGAAGGCCATGTGAGTGCAATAGCTCAGATAATTTTTCTCGTGGCCATGCGAAGAGCAAGGAATTTAAAAGCTGTCACATAATGACGCGCTGTTTAAAAATCTGACAATCGCTTTACCAATTGCAGTCTATAACGAAATATATAAGGCTGATTTTAAAATTTATCAGAATTAACAAGAGGTATATAAAATAATAATTAAATTGGTTTGCAGAAGAGTAAATAAAAAAGATCATGAATGTAACATAACATTTTTCTCAAGTGACAATCGTACACAAGCTAGGCAGCGTGCTGCAGAATAAACCGCGTAGGACATTGGCTATAGAGTTCTCGACTTGAGCCATTCTTACACTAAGGGTAGAACAAAGCCAGTGCAACATATCCTACGAGGAAGCTATTATAAGCAGAGAAGGGTGCAGGTTAGCTGTACTCTTCTATTTTTGGGGAAGGGGCTGGTAATAGGCTGTGCAGTATTTATATACACAGGCTGAATCCTCGTCTGTAACTTTTCTGTTGTGATCTTGGGTTACCTTGAAACAGCTGACAAGTGTCAACTCCACATTTCTATACGAAAGATGAGTGCCTTCTTTTGCCACCATCCTTATTTTAAGTTTTGCATATATTTTCCTCCTATATATTTTACTTTATCTACTACGTATAATAAGTAGGGGAAGTATTGTATTCCACTAAAAAATTCAATGTCGAGATTTCATCGGAAATGTTTTGAGGTCCTCTGAATCCAACGAAAGCGTTCTTAGAAGGTTTGTTTGTGGAAGTGTGTGCATGTGTCTGTAACTCTGTGTGTGCGTGTGCGTGTGCGTGTGCGTGTGTGCGTGCGTGCGTGCGTGTGTGTGTATGTGTCTGTGTGTGTGTGTGTGGCGGCGCCGTGGCCGAGCGGTTAGCGCGCTCGCCTACCACCTAGGCGGCCCGGGTTCGATCCCAGGGACCCGCATGTGGTATTCCTGGTGGACGAAGCGGCGTCAAGGTGGGTTTTCTCCGGGTGCTCCGGTTTCCCCCACCATCTCATTCCACCGGTGCTCCATCTTCATTCCATGTATCATCAGTGTCACCGCCTGCGGTACCGTAGTAGTAAAAGCGGGCGTTAAACACTATACAACAACTGTATCTGTGTGTGTGTGTGTGTGTGTGTGTGTGTGTGTGTGTGTGTGTGTGTGTGTGTGTGTGTGTGTGTCTGTGTCTCTGAACAGCATAACTCAAAAACCAAAAGTCGGTTAAAACACCAAAGTTGGTATTTAAGTTTAATCTTTTTCAGGGATGTATGACAAAGATTTTTAAGAAAGTCCTCCACCCTAAGCCACCCCTTACATGGAAAACTTTTTCGGAAATTCTGAATTTCTCGAAAATGGCTCTAACGATATTGATTAGAACGCCATATGTTTAAGATATTTTATGGAAAATGGGTTGTATATTTTGAATTTTCTGGCTGTAGCCCACGTAGTCCAGTTTTCTCTTGATGGCAACTGGTAAACCGTAAGAAATAAACCAAATTTACCATACAAATATGTAGATTTCGTTTTTGAGTTACACTGTTACTACGAGGGAGAATGTGGTAGATGGGTTCTACTGTATTTGATCTAACCAAAGATTGGAAAAATTCTAAGATCTGTAATGAGAATTTCATTGAAAGATTTACTTTAAACATAAAACCATATAACCATATTACACAGTGATTTATGAAAGAACCGTAATAAATTGTTATTCATAAATGTAGTTAGCCTTACAGGATGTTAGTGATTTATATACCACGTGGCCCACTTCATCCGGCATTGGATACACATAGATTGGTAAATAAGCTTCGTGCGTTAAAAGAGTTGCAGAAATTACCGGGGTAAATCCAATCAGTGACATGCGGGAACTTTGTTCGGCTTTTAAGAGAAGCCCCAGGCTTCAATTAGCATGTGTAGTGCGTGATAATAGACAAGAACAGTCTCAGAACATGTTCCACTTCACTTACAGGACCTTATTTTCCGGAAAATAAACTCATTCCTGTATATGCTGTTATTTTCTAACATTATGGATTACAGATCGTAAATTGCCGTAATAAAATTCATGCAAACATGAGGGCTCGCAAAGTGTCATTGGCATTTCTTTGTCACTTACTAACTTTTGGAAGTTATATATATATATATATGTGTGTGTGTGTGTGTGTGTGTGTGTGTGTGTGTCTGTGTGTGTGGTGTGTGTGTGTGTGTGTGTGTGTGTGTGTGTGTGTGTGTGTGTGTGTGTGTGTGTGTGTGTGTGTGTTATGCAAGCATTATATACCAGTAACTCTTTCTTTATATTAATAAATAATATATATATATATATATAGTTTATTAATAGAGTTACTGATAGCCTTCCAATTGTTATTGTGGATATCTTAAAACTCGTTTTTGAAATCTAAGAAAGAATTTCGTAGAAAAAGGGTTTAACCAGATTTGATTAATTATTTCAAACCATCGAAAATTTTTCTACTCAGTAACACTTGAATTTTACTTGTTTGACATATCACAGAGTAATTCTGAAAAACTTAGCCCTGAGATAAAGATATCTTCGGAGCATTTAAGTAATGAGTTCTATCTGTTATCCAGCAACGTCAGCATCCAGAGAACTTCTAGAGCTTCAAAGACCATAACCCAACCCCCCACCAGAAGTCTTTTCCATCCCCAAGGCTCTCAACTTCAAGGATTTGAGACTAAGTGCATAATGGGGCGTGAAAGGAAATCCACAACACAACTAAAGCAGTCTCCAGGAACAAGAGGATGCAGCTAAGAAAGTTTGTCTTCAAACAGACATAATAAGTCTTTGCAGCACAAAGTGAGTACAACCGATTACTTACAAGATATGGTTCTACGAAATCTACTCTTATTAATGAACATCTAAGAAAATTAATCGACAAGAAGCAAAATCCCTTATAAGTAAGGTTAGGAACCAGTAATGCTAGTGAACAAACAATTCTAACTTTGTTAAAGAAATGGAAAGTCAGGGCAAGATAGTTAAAGATATGGATGGATTAACAAAACAAACAAAAGGATTAATGCTGGTCAAGATAACTTAGCTAAAGTCCAAGAAAGGTTATCAAAAGAAATTAATCTGGTCAACTTTTTAAACAAGCTGAGGTTAGGCTGGTAGAAGATATTTCTAAGAAAATTGAACTTATTAAGAGCCGAACAAATAAAATTCCAAAAATGAAAAAATGTACCAAATCAGACATGCATTCAAATATTAAATATAAGCAAAATAAGAATTAAGAATAAGTAACCAGATCCTAGCTAGTGATATTCAAATGTTGAAAGAAGGGTATACATAAGTAGTACTGTAATTGAAAAATTCATAAAAATATTTAAAAAATTACTTAAAAATTAAAATGGAAGCGCAAGAAAAAGCATCAGGTATTTAAATAATAAACATAGTAAGTTTGAGACCACAATATGTGGATAATTGAAAAGAACGAAGAGAAAGTAAATAAATGTTAGAAAAATAATCTATGAAACAGTACTGTTAGTATCTGGACATAATCTAAAAATACACAGCCACACTCAATGCAAACAATCCACCTTTCGACACTCGCTACTCATACCCATGATGACCGAAATATCAGTTTCGACATTTTGCGAACGAAGCAGGTGATAATACCACACAATTATTAAAAGAAACTGAAATTATACAGACTTAGTTCGTTTTCCTGAAAACATAAGGAGTAATTATAATTATGTTATAATAATAATTATCAGCCTTGGAATCAAAACAAAAGGTGCAGCCCAGCAACAATTAAACGAACAATGAGTATGAGCAGAGACCTAATAAAGCCAGGCAGGCGTCTGGAGAAAGGGCCACATATTCTGGCTAGAGGAAATACCACACACTATGGTACTATGTCGTATTTTACGTTCATGTGCTTCGCTATTTGGCATAGTTCACATGTAGATATTAACTTCCTTACTTTTCTCCTACATGTTTAATATACACATTTCACTTATTGATTTTTTTTTTTTTTTTTTTTTTTTTTTTTTTTTTTTCGTTACCAGAATGTGCTAGGGATTCATTCCATTTCTTTCTGTCGTTACCATGTCATTTAAACAGCATTCCTTCCAATTTTGCTATTTCGCGTTTATCGAAATATTTTAGCAGTACATTACTCTTCATGTTGAAATTCATAATTTTGATGGCATCATTTGGGCTACTTATAGCTTCGGAATAACTTTTTGTAATTTTAATCCTGTTAACATGTCGCTGAAGATGTCTTCCTTCCTCGGAATGTTTTTTTCTATATCGTGAGAGTGGATTTAGTGATCACACCTCTCTATATACAGAATTTTCGAATTTGTAAATTTCCATTTCTGGATGCATGAAAGGCATACCTGATTTGTGCAGATTGTTGTACGCACATAGCTTAAACTTTTTCAATGGGAAATTAATATCTGAACAATGAATAATGCTTTCTATTGCTTTGACTGTTTTCGGGTTTGCCTTTGTATGTGCACTAAAAGTCCAGTAATCGATTCTCGCTGTATATTAAGAAATAGTCTACACACTGACTAACAAATTCCCCGTTGTTATTCTTTATCTCTGCACTGCTAGAAGTAGGCAAACCAGAGACATGGGTTAAAAACTGCAAACCATCCCAGGATGAAACAGGCAGACCTTCTCACATCCATGTATAGTGGTACTGGCCAAACATAAGGTAAACATGATTCTGGTAAACTATACACATAATAAAGGGTTGATAACCAAATGTAACAATAATAAAAACAATATTAAATTCCCACTCTAGTGGTTCATTAGTTATTTATCCAGTAACTGATAGAGAGCAGGAGAGGAAAAATATCAGGAACCCACTCACAACGGCAAACTCTTACACCTAAAATAGTGGAAATTCGAATATGCGCTGCACTGTCAGAGGGAAAAGGAGCCTTCCAAAAGTAGGGGATAAGGGGAGGTTGGTGTATCTACATATCAGAAAGGTTAAGACGAACTTTTATATTTTGACGTATATAAAATTTCACATCTTTATATCTTTATAGTAAAAAATTATATTATATATTATGTTGTATATATAGTAATTCTTTTGATAAGGAATACAAATCCCAACACATATCTTCAAGAAATTACTCTCCTCCTTTCTTATCCAGGTGCTGAGAATATGAAATTACGTCCAACTTTCTGATCCTATGCTCTCCAGTTAATATTGCTTCAACATATAAGATACTTAGACGCACCAACCTAGCTCTAGTAAGGGAATGGACCCCATATCCCCTTGGTATATGAATAGAATCAATATGTAATATAAAATACAATGTTTTAACAATAAACGTATAATAAATACCTTCCGGCTAACAGCGGGATAACTGTAACAACTAAAATGGAGGAAATACAATTTTATATGCGCTGACCTGTGACGCATGAAGGAGTTGCCAGATGAGGGGAAGGTCAGAGTGAGTTTACCTACCAGAATGGACAATCAAAATTGTATTTTATTTCGGTATGTATAAAACCTTTCTATTTTTATCTTTTGATACCATACATTTATACTAACACATAAACTATGAGCCGACATCCTTGCCGATTTAGTGTATGTTTGGCACTGTACCGAGGGCGCACACGGAGGCAATGGTATTTCCTCTGAAGCTACCTCCAACAGTTCAAGAGCCTCTTCTGGGGTAGGGTCCAACGAGGGAATCATTTTCGAACGTGTTTAACGGAAAACGATCAATGCCAGCCAGTTGCTCTGCTACTAAAGCACTTCGAATTACTGATCCTGTTGGTGCCCATGGCCTTGGTGGGGTGGGAGCGGATGTGGAAGATGCGCCAACTAACAGACCATCGCCCATTGCCTTGGGACTGTTAGTCTTCAGTGGTGTTACCACAAAATTAGTTGGTGCTGCTAAGTGATGTGGTATATGATGGTCGGGTTGATCGGCGTCACCCGGCTATGGAAAACGTGAACCTCTTTCATTGGGATTCATAGTGACTACTAAGGAGTCTTTAATGATTCGGCCTCTTTTCTGCATGTGCGTCGGTCAAATGCTACATTAAATTTGGAACCCAGTAAATTTCCAGCTCTGAAAACAAAACGAACATGTTGATCTATAACATGTCACTAAAAATGGTAACCAAAATATGAAATTACTTGTAGAAAATCCTTCTATAGTTCCGGAATCGCCATCTAAATCTGCTGTTGCACTGATGAGGCAGAAATTTGGTGTACGCGAACCAGGATCACGTGCTGACCGTGCTGCTAGCTTCACGTGATCAACGGTCGAATGTTTAAAACCCAGGTGGCGCATAAGTGTAGTAATGGCAGTACGCTAGGAGAGACCGTTGTGCTAGTACAATGAAAAGTGGTGAGGATTGTAGGAAGGTAATCGTGGTCAGCTCCTCTCGATGCTGAAAAGAAGGAATGCATCGAATAAACTTTTGAAAACGAAGTTTGGACTATTTCCTTAACACCCGCAAAGTATCCTGAGAACTTCAAATCCATGCTCTATCAAGTTAAGCCGAGGTAATGGCGCCAAGAACATCTTAAGGCATCCAGTGGACCCTCTACCCATCAGTAGCATATTTCGAATCATATACACTTAAAATTGGCTACCTGAATGTGAGATCATCGGTTACAAATAGGCATCCACAACGGGAAGTTACTTCAGCTACAAATTGGCGCCCAATAACTTTTACTTCAGCTACGAGTACATAGTGGACATGATTGCCTGGGAAAGCATCTCCATAGAATTGGTATACTAACTTCTCCAAATTGTGTGTTGTTCTCTGCAGCTTTACAAAAGTATCAAGATGTAATATAGAAGTACTGGGAAGCAACAATGACTTAATTGTTGACTCCAGAGCATTAGGTACATGCATCATTATTTCTTCGAATTTGCCAATACTTACGCTTTGTTCAAATAGAAAGATGTTTTGTCTTATATCCTCGCATTGCAAAGAGAACGCAATTTCATAGTCATAACATAGCAACCAGCACTTAATAATTTGACTTTCGTTTAAAACCTAGTCGTCCCATATTCACCTTGCACCTATTTGAACATCAGTTATAAAATAATTCCTAAAATGAAATAAACATGTGCAACGATACTTTGCCCAAGCGTGACATAACTCTACATACGTTTCTTCATACTGAACTATATTTAAAGTCTATATGGCAACGATCACTTGACGCATTTATGCTGTTCGACTTTATCGCCAAATATTGTCAGTTCTTTTAAAGGTAACCAGTAGCAGACAAGCCACAAATAAACAGATGTTTATCGCATGAGATTTGAAAAATATTTTGAAAATCATACGCAGCCTACACACTGGGTGAAAATGAACGTATTACATTGGTTCTAATATGAGCTTCATAGAAGCATTACAAACAAAATATCTAATGGCATTTTGTATTGCGAAAAAATAAATAATTTTTGTTTCAAATTGGCTGCGTAATTCCAAAAAAAGCGTACGAAGATAATATTTTCTAAGTTGCAAAATGAGTAGAGTAACTTATTTCTGACATAGCTTCGGTAGCAATTATGGGATATCACACAGGGTTTCGATAACTAATCACTTAAAAGAATTGATTGAATACTCCGAGCACCATTTTCAGACGTGGGGTAACTCGACAAAGTTCCGTTGAGGTTGGTCAGGGAATTGAACCAGTTTCTGGATGTAAACAGATCGGTCACTTGCACGGTGGTGCAATGTTTTGGGAGCTAGCAATTCTGGTTGGTCTACATCAGCACAGTAAACATTTAAGGACATGGCACGTTAACGTTCACGAGAGACCACGCTGAGGTAGTTGTACATGTACTGACCTAGTGAAAGTGACATCCACGCAATCGGCAGCGTTGCCAGATAGTTTTCGACAAAACCACAATATGTATCTCCGTAAGAAACGCTTGGAGGTTCAACGTCAAATGCCAAGGTGTTAGAAATAACGAAATCTAACACTGGTTTAGATGAATGCAATGACCTCCCTTAAGCCAACCAACAGTAGAACACACTGTACATCTGAGCAATAAGAATGGCACAGTCCCATTAAATTGCCCCTCTGATTTCTAACTTTGGATACCGATGCTTCATCATAATATATTTGGGTGAGACAGGTTGACGTGCTTTCATGCCTGCCTTGTCATTAAAAGCACGGACGCACATAATATAGCCAATTATAGTACAATCCGGTATATTAATTTAATTCTTTCCCGCTTCATCACCCACGCTGGATTCTTAAATTCATTGCATTTGACCTCACAGTTGCATACCCCATTCTGGAATATCAGCTATTGATATTGTGAACTCGCAAACAATACCCGCAATTTGGATGAATTTCATATGTTCGCAAAGCATACAATAAAGAACGAAATGTAATAACGCCGATTCAACAATTACAACAATAATAACAGAAATAGTAATAATAATTCTCATCAAAATTACACATCACTTTACATTATTTTAAGTATAATTATTTTCGGATAGAAAATAAAGGCGGTCGAAGTGTACATATATTGCAAATACTTTAACTTCATTTTAACATCTCTGCCGTCATAGCTAACTCAGCCCTCTTTACGTTGCAACGCATAAAATTGCCATTGAAAGTAACATAGCCCACTTTTTATCCATGGCAGTGTTCTACTTCTTGTGAGCAAGGATATAAACATTATGGAGCGAATAACCAATAAACGGGAATGAATAATGGCCAAACAAGCCTCGTAATATCTAAAAAGGCTACCGACTAACAGCGGAATAGCTGTAACATCCAAAATGGAGGAAATGCCATTTTGTCTCCTGACCTATGACTCATACAAGTCCTTCTGGTGGGGTAGGTCAGTGAACCCACCTACCAGGATTGGCAATGAAAATTTTGTTGTATTTGATTTGTATAAACTGTGCTTTTCGATTTACATATTTTGATGCTGAACCTCTACTATTTATAGCTAAGCGTTTTATCCTACATTTTATGGCTACCATCCTAGTAAACTTAGCACCTTCACTTAGTTACGCAGATCTCCAGAATTCAGTATACCTTGTATTAGGCATACACCTTTCTCTCACGCTGTAGTAGTGTACGTCGTCCCCAAGACCCTGGTGCATAAATCTGTTACAGGGACTTTGCACCCAGCTACCTCTTTTGTGTCGTCCTGTTTATTCTTTAATATTAAAAATACAAGGCTTTATGGAATGGTTTGTATGAAATATTTTATTTAATCTTATATCACTTATAGCATATTCCTCTTCCCACAAGTCTGTGCAGCATTCTGGCACACGGAACAATGAAACCTTGAGCAGCGGCTCAGATATATATTTATGTATTTTATTTAAATCAAATACATATTTCATTTAGTTAAATAAACAAATAATATATAGGAACTTCCGCTATGTGTTTCATTTCTGCTTGCGCCAGAATGTTGCACAGCCTTTTGCTCCTTCTTTGGCATTGTATTTATATTGTTTCAAAAAATAAATTCCACTCAGTATCTACCCTATTAAAGCCTTAATAGTACCATGTATAATTCTTTCAGAGAAATTTGCTTCCTGCGCCATTTCTGTGTTTACAACGTTAGTATCAGCTGAATTTGTACCACCCGACAGAGAAAACCCTTGTGAAAGTTGCCAAATAGCTTCAAAGATATTACTTGCACCTAAATAGATCTATTATATCTCTTAACCATTATCACCCTGTGCCTGGAATGCGCACTAGTCTTAAAGCACAGCTTAAATTATTGGAGGTAACCAAGTGTCCAAATCATGATCAAATGTTGACAATTGAAGAACACACATGCAACAAGTAATAGAAGTCGCAAGTTGCTTTCTATTCAGGACTCTATATCCAATTATCTTAGCAGGAATCCTAACGCGGGACGCCAGCTGCGCCATTTAATAAACTGCATTAGGCGCACACGTCAGGCATCAGGCGCTAAAGACAAGTTTCTTACAGGAGATCACAGATGCCGTTGACACAACCTATGTTGCAGAACACACTGCTGCCGAGTTGCAGGATGTCATAAATATCTGGATATAATCTATAGCAGAGCCTGGCTTTTAGAGGTGCTAAGGCAGTTGTGTACACTAAATTATGATCAACGCTAATTCAGCAACCAGCTGTAGGAAAATGACAGGGTATCTAATACATCTTCCACATCAATTAAGGCAATGATACTGGTGATGTTGATTATAGTCTTGCATCAGGCAATGAACCGAATAGCAATAGCCTCCTCCGATGCTTTTGCACGAATCTGGTCTTTGTTCATATCCCTTCAGCCGCGTTCAAGTGATCTACGTTCATCTCTGCTTGAACTCTGAAGAGGGCAATTATTGGTGCAGTTAATATACCAGTTCTTTAGAGATCCATACATGGGTATTCGTGATCTGTCAGTTGAGTAAGGGCAGCAACTGGCGTATTCAGGGATATTAGTAGCTAGATATTCGTGACCTTTCGTCAGTACTGTAAAGGCAGCAACTGGTGTCTTCAGGGATTTCAATGACTAGGTATTCGTGATCTGTAAGTACTGCAAAGGAAGCAACTGCTGTGTGCAGGTATCTCTGTGGGTCGTACGTGTGTTTGGTAGTACTACAATCACCATTTTGTCCATTGTAGCTATACTTTTCTTGTGAACAGGAACGACATATTTTGGGCTGTTAACCAACAAGCCGGAATGAATTCTGGACAAATAAGCCTTGTAACATCACGAGAGGCTACCGACTAACAGCGGGATAACTGTAACATCCAAGATGGAGGAAATGGCATTTTGTCTCCTGACCTATGACTCATACAAGTCCTTCAGGTGGGGGTAGGTCAGTGAATCCACCTACCAGGATTGGCAATGAAAATTTTGTAGTATTTGATTTGTATAAATTGTGCTTTTCGATTTACATATTTTGATGCTGAACCTCTACGATTTATAGCTAAGAGTTGTTTCCTACATTTTTTGGCCGCCAAACTAGTAAACTTAGCACCTTCACTTATGATGATAGTTTCTCGGGCTAACAGCCAGGTCAGATTAGTGTAACTACCAAAGCTTTCAGCGACTAACTCTGCCGCCATCCTCAGGGGAACTGAATCTAGGCTTTTTTTTTTTTTTTTCAAATAGAGGAAAAATCCATTTACGGAGCCCCATGCGCTGAGATGGCACAGAGGGGGACTGTGGGCCTCACCCGGAGGTACTACCCACTAAAAAACCTCCACCGGATAGAATTCAGGAGGGAAAGGTAAGGCAGTACCGCTATTGCACCTGCGGATTCAAGGAGCGGGTTTGTTGGCTGGCCGCAAGGGCCGAAGCCAGGTGACATGGTGCCAGGACGTACACATGGCCGAGGCCCTGAGTACGCCCTTGGGAAGTCTGGTGTGATAGTGAAGGAGAATTAGGTGAAGGATTTGAAGGAATTGTGTGGTGATGTTCAATGCCGCCGACGTCCACGAGTGGGTTGCGTCGGAGGTGCTGTAGTGGCCCCGTAGGGAGCGGCGACTGTTGGGTATCCCTCCTCCAGCATCGTCTGTAGAGCTGCCACCTCTTCCTTGACGAGCCTTCGGAGCAATAGGAGTAGCTCGTTCAGTTTTGACTCCAGGGTCCTCTGGTATCCCGACGCCTCGAGCTTGGTAGGCATAAGAGCCTCCGTGCGCGAGTTGTAGTAATCCATGGTGTCCCTGAAGTCTTTGAAGATTTCTTTTGCGCTGTCGAATCTTGCGTGAAGGTTGGCGATCTCTGCCTGGAGGTCCTCCAGCTTCTGGAGGATTACCGTAGCAGAGGTGGAGATCTCAATCTGCGTGGTGTCGGCTTTCTTGCTCTGGTCACCACTGTCTTGCAGCAGGGAGGCCCTGCGCTGACCGGTGGTGACCGCGGCTTTCGGCTGAGACGGTGTTGGCGTTTTTCTCATCGGGCAGCAAGCTTACCCGGTGAAGTGATCATGCCCCCAGCAGGAAGCGCAGAAGCGGCGACGTCTGGAGAGGTCGTGCTGGGTGCAGGAGGCAGTGGTGTTAGGTGCCCCACAGTAGTGGCACCGTGGAGCTGCGGCACATCCCGCTTCGTTGTGCCCGTACAGGCAGCAGCGACGGCAGGGTGGAGTGAATTCGGCCCGGCTCGGTTCGATCCGTAAGGACTCCCCGAGAAGTTCCAGACCGGTGTCGAGTGCTGCGTCGTAATGCGCCTTTACGGTGAAGAAGAGGCGCACCAGTGGAGTGGGGCCTCTCTTAGACTGTATGCGTGTGATCCTCGAAATTGAGGGCCACAGTTTCGCAGCATAGCCTTTGAGAAGCTGCGTCGGCAGGTGATGCGGGACGCCCACTAACACGGCACTGTAAGTGCCGCGGTGTTGTGTGTGCGATCCCGGTGAAGCTGTGGCTTTGTCGGCGGAGGTCTGTGGTGTATCTTCCGGTATCGTCTGGCTGGACTGGCCGGCCGAGGCGGTGTTGACTGGTCCATGCGTTCGGCTGGAAACCGGCGCCGGGGGTGGAGAAGTTCTCTCCTCAGAGCGCGTCGAGCTGGGCGAGCCAGTTGAGGCGGTGTTGCTGGAGTTGTTTCGCGGCTTTTTAGCTACGGATGTAGCAGGAGTACCCGGTGTGGTCCTCTTCTTAGCACGGCGGTTCTTTCCCATGTTGTCAACTCGAAGTCTCGAGGCGAAGTGATCTAGGCTTTTTTTTTCTTTTTTTTTTTTTTTTCGAGTGGAGGGAAAAATCCATTTATGGAGTTCCACTGTGCTGGGAGGCACAGTGGGGACTGTAGGCTTCACCCGAGGGTACTACCCACTAAAAAACCTCCACCGGAGAGAATTTGGGAGAGGAAGTCCGGCAGTACCGCTAAAAGCACCTGCGGAGTCATGGAGAAATTGTGTAGGTTGGCCGTGTGGCCTAACCAGGGTGAGAGTTGGAGGCAGGACGTAAACATGGCCGAGGCCCTGATCACGCCCTGGCGAATTCGTGGTGTGGATTTGGTAAGGAGTAGTGTCGTTTCCGCCCAGAAACCCTGTCTTAACCTAATAGTTGTGTCCCCTGTGAGAGGGGAGATGTCAATTAGTAAGAGGTGGTAATGTTTATTAAGTATTTAGCTGTTAGCTGTCCCTCCTCCATAGCGGAGGTGGCGTCTTATTCAATAGTATCATGTTCGCAAGGGATGCGTTAGTCAGAGATATTCTTAGTTAGGTTTAATTATTATATGTATATTTCTTCGCAGATTTATGCGTTTGGTCAGTTTATAAGTTTAATTGTTTAGTTTTGTTTGACTGCGCTATGAGCTGCGTTTGTTTTGCTTAATATTTAGGTATTATGCTTTTAAATGTAGTTTGATTCAATTTGGTTTCCAAAATCATGTCCTTTATTCGTGGGCCAATGTCTTATAAGTGCGGGGGTAACCCCCCTGGGCCGCCTTGGTTAGAGCAAGGACTTTGCAAACTGCCAGTTGTGTTGTGCCATATGGTTATAGGTAATGTTCTATGGAAGTGTTACTAGTGTGTTGAGGTATTCTTGAATGTCTACTTCTGGCTCTCCCAGGCCTAAGGTTCTGTAAAATAATGACAGTGGTCTTTTGTGTTTGTTTAATTCTGTTTCGTAAGTTCCCAGTTGTTGTATTAGGGCATTTTTGTTTTGGTCTTTCCGTTTGTACATGTTGAAGCTCAGGCGTTTAATGAATTCTTCGATTGAATGTAGTTTTAGCTCTTTATGTAGGAGATAGGCCGGAGCTACCGGCGGTTGTTTTGCTATTATTCTTATTATTCTATTTTGTAGTGTTTGTAGTTTATGTAAGTGCGTTTTCGCAGCATATCCCCATACCGGGGCTGCGTATGTGAGAATAGGTCTTAGGAGTGTATTATATAAGGTAAGCCCCATGTTTGGCTTCAGTTGGCTGTTTATGTTAAAGATTGGGTAGAGCTTATTTAACTGACCATTGGCCTTGGCCCTGATTTTAGTGATGTGCTTATTCCAGGTGAGGCCTTGGTCCATTACTAGACCTAGATAAGTTACTTGGTCCTTCCAATCGATTCCTTCGCCCTGGTAAGTTAACGGCTGAAGGGTACGCCTGTTATGTCTGTGCGTGAGTCTTTTTGTGAAAATTATTGCTTGAGTTTTTCTTGCATTTACTTTGATTCTCCATTTGGAGAACCATGGCTCAAGCGTATTTAGTGCATTTTGCAGTCGTTGATAAATAATTCGCGGTTGAGTAGATTGTGTGACTATCGCAGTATCGTCCGCGTATATGTATTTATTTGTTCTTAATAGTTCAGGCATGTTATTTATATATAAATTAAATAGTGTCGGCCCCAACAAACTCCCTTGGGGGACACCAGCTTTGATTCGCTTTGCGCCCGAGACTGCGTTTTCCACAGTGGTGCGAAAGCTTCGATTACTGAGGTAATCCCTAATTAGGGCTATAGCAGAGTCGGGGAAGGCGTAAGATCTGAGCTTTTTGATTAGGCCTGCATGCCATACTTTATCGAAGGCGCGTTCAATATCCAAATATATGGCGCCTGTTGACCTATTTGTGTTAAAACCATTGGTTATCTGTTCGGTCATTCAAAGAAGTTGCAGTGTAGTGGAGTGTTGTGCTCTGAACCCGAACTGTTCGGGGATCAGTATGTTGTGCTTGTGAATGTGTTTGTTGATTCTTTTTAGGATTACTTTTTCTAGTACTTTGCTAAGTGTGTTTAGTAGGCTAATTGGCCTGTAATTGATTGGTAGTGCTAGGTTTTTATTTGCTTTGGGAAATAGCATTATTTTGGCTTCCTTCCAACTTGGGGGAAATCGGCCATTTTCTAGCGTAAAGTTGTAAATATCTGCTAAGAGCATGAGAGGTCTTTGTGGGAGATTTTTTAATACTACATTTGGGATTTTGTCTGGCCCTGGTGCTTTTCTAGTGGGCAGATGTCTAATAATCCAGCTGATTTCGCCTGGATTTATCCTTCGCATTTTGTTGTGTGTTGGCGTTTGGCCTATATTTTCAGCTTCATTTTCGACCTCTAGTATAAAGTTGTCTTGCCCGATTACTGGGTTGAGAGAGAATACATTTTCTAATGTGTCCGCGAACGCTTCTGCCTTGGCCTGGGGAGTTTCCGCTATAGTGTTGTTGAAATTGAGTGGAGGAATGTTCGTTCGTGTTCGCGTGAGGCATTTGGCTGTTCGCCATGTTGAGTTTTGTTGGGGATTTAGATTTTCTAGTGTATTATTCCATTGATTTTGGATATATGTTCGCGCGCGTTTATTAGTTTGGTCTCGCGCCTTGAAATATTCGATTCGATGTAGAACGTTTCTAGTTCTTTGCCATTTACGTCTGGCTTTGTTTTGGGTTTGTTGTAGGACTTTTATGTCGTGAGGAAATCTAGCATTAGTAGTCTGCTGCTGCCTTAGGGGCACGCAGGCAGTGGTGGCTATTTTTATTGCGGTTTCAAGTTTATTAATTGCCGCATCTTGCTCTGCTGTTGAGTTTATTTGCAGGTCAGGCAGATAGTGGTCTACTGTGTCTTTAAATTCAGCCCAGTCTACTTGGTTATAGTTAAACGTTAGAGTAGCTGGTTTAAATGCGATAGGAGAATTAATTGTTATTAAAACAGGCAAATGATCTGATGTCAGCTCCTGTAGGACTCTGAAGTCTATGTCATAGGGAATATTATTTAAAAGAGCAATATCTAGGATGTCAGGCGTATTGTTCGGCAAGTAAGGAATGAATGTTGGTTCGTCCGGGCCTGCAATTAGGAAGTTTGTGCTGTTAATATAATTAAGTAATTTAGTCCCTTGTGGATTGAGATATATGCAATTCCATAGATGATGCTTGCAGTTATAATCTCCCGCAGCAAAAGCTCTGAGTCCTAGATTCATTATTTTACTGACGTCGTCTATATCTATGTCCCCCGGGGGATTATAAACTGAGGCTATAACTATATCCGTGTTGTGGATGTTAAGTTTAATAGCCGTGCTTTCGGCGCGAGTTAAGATTGGAGAATTAATTCTATAATGATTGATATTGTTTTGGATAGCTATTGCTGTTCCGCCTCCTCTGCGGTCGCGGTCATTTCTGTAAATTTGAAATCCGGGAACGGAAAAACGGTGATTTTGGTTTAAATGTGTTTCGTTTAATAATGCAATCTGTATTCAATGTGTTTGTAAAAAGTCTGCTAGTTGTTTTGATCTTTTACGAATGCCATTACAATTCCAGGTGATAATTCTGATTGTGTCTGATTTACCTATATCCATATTGGCGAATGTTGTTTATGAGTTGTGTGATGAAGAATGCAGTCTGTATAATGTCGTTCCCGGGTTGTGAGGGCATGCCACATATTTGTGTAAGTTGATCTTCCACCTGGTGAAGCGGCACTTTGTTAGTCTGCATGCCTAGTGACTTCACTAGTGAGCAGAGTGCCATGGAAGGGTCCCGCCTACGGCGGGGGAGGGGCTGGAGCGACTTTGCAGTTGCGGGAGGCGCAACTGCCTGGATGGGGCCTGTCTTGGTGGGGGTGGCTTGGGTGACTTGTGGGGGTCGCTCGCTTCTGGTAGGGCTAGCCTCGGAGTTGAACCGGGGCTGCTCTATCACGGATGGTTCTTCTAAGGGTGCCGGGCGCGACCGGCCTTTTGGATTTCTAATGAACCATTCCGTGTTACTATTTTGTGTGGCTGCCTGAGAATATAAAAACTGTGTTGATCTAGTTATTTTTTCTCAAGTTATTTATTGTCAAAGTATTGGCCTGGTGCCGGTACATTGGGCCCGGCTTACAGGCTATATTTACATTGATTTACAGTTGACTTTGTTCATATTTACAGTTTTCGCTATATACAAAAACCCATACGGTGACCATCTGTAGGTTACGAAGAATAGTTTTCCTTTGTCTTTTGTCTGTTTCGTCTTTGGGTTATATATACATATGTACATATTTACAAATTATATACAGACACATACACGCACGCATTCACCCACACACACACTCGTACACACATACACACACATCTTCACTGGGCACACCAGAAATATGCGTCCCAGCGCACTACACTATTTACAGTTTTGACACTATATACACTGTCCCGCGGTGGCAGCTCCTGAATACTTTCCAAGGCGAGGGCCTCTGCCGGAACATGTATGTGGCTTAGGGACGAGGTTGCCTGGACGCGCATTAGTCGGCGAGCCGAGCTGCTTCTAGAACATTTTTATCCTAGTATGCTTGCGGTGCTTCGGCTCGCCTTTGCCGATGTTAGCGATCACGTCATTTTCGTGGTTCCTAATGCGCGTCCATGCCGCCATTGCTCTTTTGTCTATTGCCTCCGGGATGAACGGGATATGAGTTTCGAGGTGAAGAGTTTGGGTGGTGGTGAGGAGTGGAGCAGAGAGGATTTTTCTGAGGGAGAGGTTTTGGAGGGTTTGGAGTTGTTTGAGGGCAGTTTTGGAGGCATTAGCCCAGGCCACACATGCATACAGGACCACCGAGAGAATAAATGACCTATATAGTATAAGTTTTGACTTTAGTCGCAACTGTTTACTACGGAAGATGGGGGCGCACAGCTTTAGCCGCTGTCTGCCTTTATTGGCGCTATTTTTTATGTGGGTGGACCAACACATTGTGCGGTCCAAGGTGACACCTAAGTATTTAACTTGCTGACGGCAGTGCAATATTTGACCACCGACCGTTAGGTCCGTTGCCAAAGTGTGACGCCGCTTAGAGAAATGAATCAGCTGGCATTTGTCGGGATTAATTTTGATTTTCCAGTCATGTTGCTATGAGAGGAAGTTGTTCACATAACGTTGCATTTCTGCAAGGCCGAAACGTAGATTTCTATGGTGGGTGTATATTGCAGTGTCGTCAGCATACATGGCGACCTTGCATCTGGCGTCCACTGGGAAATCATTGGTGAATAATATATACAGAAAAGGGGACATTATTGCCCCTTGTGGGACGCCAGCCCGCATCACTCGCTCCCGTGAGGAGGAGCGGCCCACTTGGACGTAAAATTTCGTTTTTCTAGAAAATTGTGCAGCAAGTATAGATAATTTTGAAGAGCCGGGAAATTGTGGTGCAGTTTATAAATAAGGCCATTGTGCCAGCACCGGTCAAATGCAGCTTCTACGTCCAGAAATAGCGCCAACGTTGAAGCCCCATTCTTAAATTGCTCTGTTACGTCATCAGTTAGTCTGAGGAGCTGTAGTTCAGTGGAATGTCCTTTTCTAAAGCCAAACTGTGAATTTGAGAGTTCATGTGTTGCCGAGACTTGTTTTTGAAGTCGAGAAAGGATACATTTTTCGAGCAGTTTACCAATAGTAGACAAAAGACTAATGGGACGGTAGTTTTGCGGTTGTCTGGTGCTTTTCCCTTGCTTTGGGAGCATGATAACCTTAGCTCGTTTCCAAGTAGAGGGGAAATAGCCTTGCTGCAAACAGGCGTTAAATATCTTTGTTAGTTGCACCAGAGCTTTTCTCGGGAGATGCTTAAGTTCCTCATTAGTCACTTTGTCTGGACCGGCAGCTTTCCCATTAGGCAATTTCCTAATGAGCTTGTAAATTTCCTGCGGTGTTATGGTGGGTAGTTGTTGCTCTTGCTTCTGCGCCACCCAGGTTTGTACCCATGTCTGGACCTCCCGTTCTATTTCACAGTTGGTCACTGGGTTTTCGGTGAACCTGTCTTGGAGACAGTCAGCGAAGACCTCGGCTTTCTCCTCTGCGGAGAAGTGCAAGCCGCTTTGAGTGTGCAGCGCCTCAGTTGTGGAGTTGACGCTCGTGGAAACTTTGAAAGCCTTGAGTAATTTCCACAAAGAAGAGTCCGAATGTGTGGTACTCAGCATTTTGTTTTCCCATTGTTCAGTTTTATTGATTTTAATTTGTTGCCAAATGATGTTGCGTAGCCATTTTGCTAGCACTTTATATTCAGGCTGACGGGTATATCGCCACAGTTTTGTCAAGCGTCGTCTCCGCGCAATGAGTTGCTCTACCTCGGGGTACGTGCAGAAACCGGGTGGTCTTGTGGTGTATGTGGTAGCATTTCTCTTGGCTGTGTGTAGCGAGGCAGTAAAGTTTTCAATGGCGACATCTATGTCAGCCTCGCTATAGTATGACAGTCTGGGTTGCGCCATCCCGTGCATTTCAATGGTGAACTTATTCCAGTCGGTCTCAGCTCCACTTTCAGGGCCAGAGGCACTGGCTGAAATGCCATCCTGTATGTCGAAATGCACAGGAAGATGGTCGGAGTCCAGGCTGTGATAAACAGTAAAGTTATTTAACAGTGTCGCATTTTTTGTTAGTACGATGTCCAAAATCTCAGCGTCAAAGTGCCCTGATCGATGCCAAAAGGTGGGTTCTGGGGGAAGATGTACCTCAATGTCATCATTATCAGTTATAAATTCAACCAGGAGATTTCCCGCCGCGTTTGCCCGGCGTGAAAACCACCAGGGGTGCCGGGCATTGAAATCTCCTGCAATTATAACGTGCTCCTCTAAGGCGAGGATCTGCTCGAGGTCTTGTGTAAAGTCTGGGGAGTTAGGGGGCCGATAAAGTGCTACCAGCATAACCGTTTTACTATTTACACGTGTTTTAAGTGCTGTGCACTCTAACGCTGACATTACAGGCAACGTAACAGAAGCATGAGCAATAGTATTTCTAAGCAAAATAGCAGTCCCTCCCCCTTGTCTGCCAATTCTGTCGTTCCGAAAGATTTGATACCCCTGGTGCTTAAAAGTGTGCTCGTGCTTTAATTTTGTTTCGCAGATGAATGCGACGTCAATTTTGTTACGCCGTAGTTAGTTTTCAAGTTCGTGTTGCTTCCTGTGGATGCCATCTGCATTCCACAGTAGTGCGCGAGTTAAAGTTGTGCCTCCCCTTACGTGGGCCATTTATTCTAAAAGGGCTGAGAGGAGGCATATGATGGTCTCTATTTTCTCCCAAGTGCTGCTGCAGCTTTTGAATTTGGCCAGGAAAGGCTGCGCCTTCATCAATAATGATGGTAAATTTAGGTCTCTGAACATGTTTAATATATCTTTTATCCCACTCAGGTCACCCGTGGGCGCCTGTTGGGGTAGTGGAGGGGGACCATTCTGTGGTGGCACTGGTGCGTTTTGCCCTCCGGTAGTTCCCGCATAGGAGATACCTGTTTGAACCAGGGCCGGGTGTATGATGGGATTTGGCCCTGGCTGAGCACTGGGAGAGCTCCTGGCTATGGATGCCAGTTGACGGCGGTGACGTTCGTTGCGAAACGTCTCGCACCCCCTGTAGCTGGCAGGATGCGTTTCCCCACAATTAGCACAGTAGGGTACAACGCCCTTCTTGGCCTTTTTTGGGCACTCAGCCAGGCGGTGGAGGTAACCGCAAACGACACACCGGGAGGTCATATTGCAGTTCCTAAAAGTGTGCCCCAACTGATGGCAGTTGTAACATTGCGTTATGTTTTGGTTTGTTTTCAGGACCTCCACGGTTACCATCATATGGCACACCTTTCGTTCCTGTAGAAGTTTTTGGTTTTCGGTGGTCCTGTCAAGACTCACCTGAAAATTTGGCAGAGGCCTGCCACGTGAAATCATCTGTCGTACCTGGACGCCGGTGTAGCCTTTTAGGACCAGGTCCTCTTTCACGTAACTTCCTCTAAGTCAGCTGGAAGACGTTTGATTACGTAGCGAAGAGGTTAGTCCCCACGTGGAGTAAAACTGTAGTTTTCTACTCCGGCGTCCTTCAGGAGCTGCATTGTCGGGTTCGCGTCCTGCTTCCGCTGAAGGAAGAGCTTAAGGCAGTCCCTCGTCGTCTGCAATTTATATGTGCCGGCAGGAAGGGAGCCACGCAGGATGCGGAGGACCTTTACCGTGTGTTGGACGTCAGGGATTATTATTCTTGGTGGTTTCTGGTTGTCTGATGCTTTTGCTGCGTTGTTGGATGTGCTTGGGGCGGGAGTGGGGGTGGGAATGGTGGGCTGGGTGGTGTGTTTCTTCTGTGTCTGTGTTTGAATGGGGGCTTTGGTAGGGGGTAGCTTGGGGAAGGGGTCTCTAGAGGTGGAGGCTATTGCGGGTTGTGGTGGTGGATCCTCTGACGTCTCGTCGTCGGATTCTGCATCAAATTGTACCCTCAGCGGCGCGTAGGTGTTTCTCGTGGTGAGGGGATATGGCGGCGTTTTTTGTTTTGAGACGCGCTTGGGGCGCTGCTGGTCGGGACGTTCACTGTCTGAATCGCTTTCCCTGCCGCTTCTTCTATTCCTCTTATTTCTTGCACTCACTTGTTGCCACCCCTCGCTGAGGATGACTAATCGCCGCTTCTTGAGGACATGCTCTTTGTAGCAAAACCCGAGGTCCTGTGCGAATTTTGCAAATTGTTGGGATTCCCCATCCATATTTGCCAGCACATTCTGGTAGTAGATGATATCTCCCTTTAGTTCATCTACTTCTTTCTGAAGTTTCTCTATTTCCATTGCCTTACGCTCTTCCTCTGTCATCTGCGTCTTCTTGGTTGGTTGGTCCGTGGTTCGTTGGCCGTTGGGAGCTGTAGTCAATGGGGCTGTAGTGGGCGGGGCGAGTGCGGTGGCTGTCACGGCTGCTGCGCTGGATGCCATCACTTCCCTGACTCCGCTCTCGGCGGCCGGCGGATCAGGGGCATTCTCCATCCCCTTCTTGTTCCCGCTCCCAGTCGCAAGTGCTTCTGGGAGCCTCCACTTAGCGTGGGTACACTATATTTCGCGCGCTTTTTATACTGTCACTTACACACTATATTTACACTATAATTATACGTAGAATTATTTACACAGGGGACGGAGTACTATTGATACTCATTCACATATTAGTTATTGCACTTCACTCAAAATATACGTCCAGGTGTACACGGACACACTAAACAAAACACTATATAACAACGCTTATATAGCTACACTCTGTACTCAATATCCCTAATCAAATGTGTGTGGAGAATGCTACAGCCACTTGATATTTATACGTCTTTCCCGCCAAAATTATGGCAGTTGACAATGATCCCGCCAAACCGTTTCACGTGACCGTTTCTCGCGCGCACCAACAAACTCCTCTTCTCACAACGGTCACAACACCTCTAAAAAGGGTATCTGGAGCACTTTACTCACAGTTACTTCTTATTTGTCCTCTGAAGTACTCTACTCACAGTCACTTATTTGAACACGCTTTTCCCGCCAAAATTATGGCAGTTGTATCCTCGACAATGATCCCGCCAAACCGTTACACGTGCCTGTTTCTCGTGCGCACTAACAAAGCACTTCCCCACCCGCCGAGCTCTAGCATTCAACTCACTCCTGAATGTGTTGATCTAGTTCAAGTTCCAGTTATTTATTGTAAAAGTATTGGCCTGGTGCTCTAGGCTACTGATGTTGCGATATTTATACCTAGAGCGAGGCCGATAAGAACCGCCCACTTTTTTACCATTGGCCGAGCTCCGGCCGATGGAGGCACGTGCGGAACCAATCAGGTGATTGCCGATGCTTCTCTGCACTGTGGAGGAGAGATATGCTGAATGACTGGTGTCCATGCTTTGCTGATTTGAAGGCATTCATCCCTGTTGAAGTTGTTTTTATTCGCTTTAATGTATAGAGCTTCTTTAATCACCCTATCGTAGTACCTAGAGGACTTTTCAAGAATTTTTGTAGAGGCGAATTTGATTTTATGATAGGTATTATATTGGTGCTCAGCCACTGCGGATTTTTCTGGGTATCCTAGTCTAATACAACGTTGATGTTCTTTGATGCGATCTTCTACAGTTCTACCTGTTTGTCCTATGTAAACTTTGCCGCAACTGCATGGGATTTCATAAATGCCTGGTGCACGAAGACCTAAATTATCTTTAGCAGAGCCTAAAAACTGTTTTATTTTGGTTGGAGGTTTGAATACGGTTTTTATTTGATATTTCATGAGCAGTCTTCCAATTTTCCCCGACAGGGCGCCACAATAAGGGATGACTGCTAAGCCTGCATGTTCTTTCTTTGTATTAGGTTCACGGTTTCGTTTGGAGTGCATTTTCTTAAAAGTGCTGTTTATTTCCTGGTTGGTGTATTGATTCTGTCTGAAAACTGTACGCAGGTGTTGTATTTATTGAGGTAGATTTTCAAGATCAGAGATAGCAATCGCTCGTTGTATGAGTGTTGAGAGGACTGTCTGCTTTTGTGCCGGGTGATGACAGCTGATGCTATTAAGGTATAGATCGGTGTGAGTTGGTTTCCTATACACCTTATGCTCCAGTTGACCATCGTTTTTTCTATAAATAAGTAAATCCAAGAAAGGTAAGCCGTCCTGGTGTTCAGTTTCCATGGTAAACTTAATGTTGGGATGGATGCTGTTGAGAAATTCATGGAAAGCTGTCAGGGCATCTTTTCCGTGTGGCCATACCACAAAAGTATCGTCTACATAACGGAAGAAATGAGTAGGAGCAGGGGGTGCAGTTTTGAGTGCCACATGTTCAAATTCCTGCATGTAGAAATTGGCTATAGCCGGAGATAAAGGAGAACCCATAGTAACACCATCCACTTGTTCGTAATAGGTGCCATTAAACAGGAAGTACGTTGAAGTTAAAGCATGGTGGAATAAGCTGATCATCTTGTCATTAAAGTGGGGTTTCAACAGTTCTAATGTCTCTTGGAGGGGCACTTTAGTGAAGAGAGATTCTACATCGAAACTAACCAGTATGTCTGAGGTAGTTACCTGGATTTCCTGTATGACTTTGGTAAATTCTGAAGAATGTTTCACATGGTGACTGCAATTTCCAATCAATGGCTGCATTAGCTCAGTTATATTATTAGCCAGAGCATATGTCGGAGAGCCTATAGCGTCAACAATGGGCCTGAACGGGATGTTTCGTTTGTGTATTTTTGGCAGGCCATAAAGTCTGGGAGGAGTCGAGTGATGCGGCGTAATCTTTTTGATGACTTCTAGAGAAAGACCAGAGGATTTTAATAGAGCGGTCATTTTTCTTTCCACTTTGTTGGTAGGATCTTTAGGAATCTCTTTGTAGGCTTTATCAGAAAGCAAATCCAATAGCTACGACTGATATTGGGTTCTTGATATCACAACAGCTGCGTTCCAGTTGTCTGCGGAAAGTACCAAACGTTCTTTGTTCATCTTAATGTCACGTAGCGCTTGTCGTTCAGCTCTAGTGATGTTCCGTTTTGGAAGAGTTGCCTTTTTTAATGTATTGTCTATTTCCTGTCTAATCTCATCAGCCACTTCTTTCGGGATGTTAAACATAGAAAGGATGTTAAACTATCAAATTCGCCTCTACAAAAATTCTTGAAAAGTCCTCTAGGTACTACGATAGGGTGATTAAAGAAGCTCTATACATTAAAGGGAATAAAAACAACTTCAACAGGGATGAAGGCCTTCAAATCAGCAAAGCATGGACACCAGTCATTCAGCATATCTCTCCTCCACAGTGCAGAGAAGCATCGGCAATCACCTGATTGGTTCCGCACGTGCCTCCATCGGCCGGAGCTCGGCCAATGGTAAAAAAGTGGGCGGTTCTTATCGGCCTCGCTCTAGGTATAAATATCGCAACATCAGTAGCCTATACTCAGTTCCCCTGAGGGTGGCGGCAGACTTAGTCACCGAAAGCTTGGGTAGTTACCCTAATCTGACCTGGCTGCTAGCCCGAGAAACTATCATCATTAATCAACGCCGGGAAAGCTTCAAGTAATTAATCACCTTCACTTAGTTACGCAGATGTGCATAAATCTGTTACAGGGACTTTGCACCCAGCTACCTCTTTTAGGTCGTCCTGTTTATTCTTTAATATTAAAAATATAAATCTTTATGGCATGGTTTGTATGAAATATTTTATATACTCTAATATCATTTATGGCATATTCATCTTCCCACAAGTCTGTGCAGAATTCTGCCACACGGAACAATGAAACCGTGAGCAGAGGTTCAGATATATATTAATTTATTTTATTCAAATCAAATACATATTTCATTTAGTTAAATAAACAAATAATATATAGGAACTTCCGCTATGTGTTTTGTTTCTCCTTGCGCTAGAATGTTGCACAGCCTTTTGCTCCTTCTTTGGCATTGTATTTACATTGTTTCAAAAATAAATTCCACTCAGCATCTACCCTACTAAAGCCTTAATAGTACCATCTATAATTCTTTCAAAGAAATTTCCTTCCTGCGCCATTTCTGTGTTTACAACGTAGTATCAGCTGAATTTGTACCACCCGACAGAGAAAACTCTTGTGAAAGTTGCCAAATAGCCTCAAAGACATTCCTTGCACCTAAATAGACCTATTATATATCTCACTCCTTATCTCCCTGTGCCTGGAATGCGCGCTAGTCTTGAAGCACAACTTAAATTATTGGAGGTAACCAAGTGTCCAAATTATGCTCAAATTTTGACAGTTGAAGAACACACATGCAACAAGTAATAGAAGTCGCAAATTGCTTTCTATTCAGGACTGTATATCCAATTATCTTACCAGGAATCAAAACGCGAGACGCCAGCTGCGCCGTTTAATAAACTGCATTAGGCACACAGGTCAGGCATCAGGCGCTCAAGACAAGTTTCTTACAGCATATCACAGCTGCCGTTGCAACAACCTATGTTGCAGAACACACTGCTGCCGAGTTGCGCGATGTCATAATAATCTGGATTTAATCTATAGCAGAGCCTGCTTTTTAGAGGTGCTAAGGCACTTATGTACACTAAATTATGATCAACGCTATTTCAGCAACCATCTGTAGGAAAATGACAAGGTATCTAATACCTCTTCGTCATCATTTAAGGCTATAATACTGGTGATTTTGATCAGAGTCTTGCAACAGGCAATGAACCGGTTACCAATAGCCTTCTCCGATGCTTTAGCACGAATCTGATCTTTGTTCATATCCATTCAGACGCGTTCAAGTGGTCATTGTTCATTTCTCCTAGACTCTGAAGGGGGGATTATTGGTGCAGTTAAAATGCCAGTTCTTTAGAGATCACGAGATGGGTATTCGTGATCTGTCAGTACAGTAAGGGCAGCAACTAGTGTATTCAGGGCTCTTAATAGCTAGATATTCGTGACCTGTCGACAGTACTGTAAAGGCAGCAACTGGTGTCTTCAGGGATTTCAATTACTAGGTATTCGGGATCTGTAAGTATTGCAAAGGAAGCAACTGCTGTGCACAGCGATCCCTGTGGGCCGTACGCATGTTTGAAAGTACTGGAATCACCTTTCTATCCATTGCAGCCTTGTTTTTCTTGTGAACAGGAATAACATTTTCCGGCTATTAACCAACAAGTCAGAATGAGTTCTGGACAAATAAGCCTTGTAACATCAGGAGGGGTTACCGGCTAACAGCGGGATAACTGTAACATCCAAGATGGAGGAAATGCCATTTTATCTCCTGATCTATTGCTCATACAAGTCCTCCGGGTGGGGGTAGGTCAGTGAATCCACCTACCAGGATAGGCAATGAAAATTTTGTTGCATTTGATTTGTATAAACTGTGCTTTTTGATTTACATATTTTGATGCTGCACCTCTACTATTTATAGCTAAGCGTTTTATCCTACATTTTATGGCTGCCAAAATAGTAAACTGAACACCTTCACTTAGTTACGCAGATCTCCATAATTTAGTATACCTTGTATTAGGGATACACCTTTCTCTCACGCTGTAGTAGTGTACGTCGTCCCCAAGACCCTATTGCATAAATCTGTTACAGGGACTTTGCACCCAGCTACCTCTTTTGTGTCGTCATGTTTGTTCTTTAATATTAAAAATATAAGGCTTTATGGCATGGTTTGTATGAAATATTTTATATACTCTAATATCATTTATGGCATATTCATCTTCCCACACGTCTGTGCAGCATTCTGGCACACGGAGCAATGAAACCTTGAGCAGAGGCGCAGATATATATTTATTTATTTTATTCAAATCAAATACATACTCATTTATTTACATAAACAAATAATATATAGGAACTTCCGCTATGTGTTTCATTCCTCCTTGCGCCATAATGTTGCACAACCTTTTGCTCCTTCTTTGGCATTGTATTTAAATTGTTTCAAAAATAAATTCCAAATCCAACTCAACATCTACCCTACTAGAGCCTTAATAGTACCATCTATAATTCTTTCAAAGAAATTTGCTTCCTGCGCCATTTCTGTGTTTACAACGGTAGTATCAGCTGAATTTGTACGACCCGACAGAGAAAACTCTTGTGAATGCTTGCGAATAGCTTCAAAGACATTCCTTGCACCTAAATAGACCTAGTATATATCTTACCCCTTATCTCCCTGTGCCTGGAATGCGCGCTAGTCTTGAAGCACAACTTAAATTATTGGAGGTAACCAAGTGCTCAAATCATGCTCAAACTTTGACAATTGAAGAACACAAATGCAACAAGTAATAGAAGTTGCAAATTGTTTTCTATTCAGGACCGTATATCCGTTTATCTTACCAGGAATCCCTAACGCGAGACGCCAGCTGCGCCGTTTAATAAACTGGATTAGGCGCACAGGTCAGGCATCAGGCACTCAAGACAAGTTTCTTAAAGCAGATCACAGATGCCGTTGCAACAACCTATGTTGCAGAACACACTACTGCAGAGTTGCGCGATGTCATAATAATCTGGACATAATCTAATGCAGAGCCTGGTTATTAGAAGTGCTAAGGCAGGTATGTACACTAAATTATGATCAATACTAATTCAGCAACCAACTGTAGGAAAATGACAAGGTATCTAATACCTCGTCGTCATTATTTAAGGCTATAATACTGGTGATTTTGATCAGTGTCTTGCAACAGGCAATGAACCGATTCCCAATAGCCTTCTCCGATGCTTTAGCACGAATCTGATCTTTGTTCATATCCATTCAGACGCGTTCAAGTGGTCATTGTTCATTTCTGCTAGATCTCTAAAGGGGGGATTATTGGTGCAGTTAATATGCCAGTTCTTTAGAGAGCACGAGATGCGTATTCGTGATCTGTCATTACAGTAAGGGCAGCAACTACTGTATTCAGGGCTATCAATAGATAGATATTCGTGACCTGTCGTCAGTACTGTAAAGGCAGCAACTAGTGTCTTCAGGGATTTCAATGACTAGGTATTCGTGATCTGTAAGTACTGCAAAGGAAGCAACTGCTGTGTGCAGGGATCCCTGTAGGCCGTAAGCGTGTTTGAAAGTACTGGAATCACCTTTCTATCCATTGCAGCCTTGTTTTTCTGGCGAACAGGAATGACATTTTCCGGCTATTAACCAACAAGTCAGATTGAGTTCTGGACAAATAAGCCTTGTAACACCAGGAGGGGCTACCGGCTAACAGCGGGATAACTGTAACATCCAAAATGGAGGAAATGCCATTTTGTCTCCTGACCTATGACTCATACAAGTCCTCCGGGTGGGGCTAGGTCAGTGAATCCAGCTACTAGGATAGGCAATGAAAATTTTGGTGTATTTAATTTGTATAAACTGTGCTTTTTGATTTACATATTTTGATGCTGCACCTCTACTATTTATAGCTAAGCGTTTTATCCTACATTTTATGGCTGCCAAAATAGTAAACTGAACACCTTCACTTAGTTACGCAGATCTCCAGAATTCAGTACACCTTGTATTAGGGATACACCTTTCTCTCACGCTGTAGTAGTGTACGTCGTCCCCAAGACCCTGGTGCATAAATCTGTTACAGGGACTTTGCACCCAGTTACCTCTTTTGTGTCGTCCTGTTTATTCTTTAATATTAAAAATATAAGGCTTTATGGCATGGTTTGTATGAAATATTTTATATACTCTAATATCATTTATGGCACATTCATCTTCAAACACGTCTGTGCAGCATTCTGGCACACGGAGCAATGAAACCTTGAGCAGAGGCGCAGATATATACTTATTAATTTTATTCAAATCAAATACATACTTCATTTATTTACATAAACAAATAATATATAGGAACTTCCGCTATGTGTTTCATTCCTCCTTGAGCCATAATGTTGCACAACCTTTTGCTCCTTCTTTGGCATTGTATTTAAATTGTTTCAAAAATAAATTCCACTCAACATCTACCCTACTAGAGCCTTAATAGTACCATCTATAATTCTTTCAAAGAAATTTGCTTCCTGCGCCATTTCTGTCTTTGCAGCTGTAGTATCAGCTGAATTTGTACCACCCGACAGAGAAAACTCTTGTGAAAGTTCCAGAATAGCTTCAAAGACATTCATTGCACCTAAATAGACCTATTATATCTCTTAACCCTTACCTCCCTGTGCCTGGAATGCGCGCTAGTCTTAAAGCACAACTTAAATTATTGGAAGTAACCATGTGTCCAAAACATACACAAATTGTCACAATTGAAGAACACACACGGAACAAGTAATAGAAGTCGCATATTGCTTTCTATTCAGGACCGTATATCCGTTTATCTTACCAGGAATCCCTAACGCGAGACGCCAGCTGCGCCGTTTAATAAACTGGATTAGGCGCACAGGTCAGGCATCAGGCACTCAAGACAAGTTTCTTAAAGCAGATCACAGATGCCTTTGACACAACCTATGTTGCAGAACACACTGCTGCAGAGTTGCCTGATGTCATAATAATCTGGACAAAATCTAATGCAGAGCCTGGTTATTAGAAGTGCTAAGGCAGGTATGTACACTAAATTATGATCAACATTAATTCAGCAACCATCTGTAGGAAAATGATAAGGTATCTAATACCTCTTCGTCATCATTTAAGGCTATAATACTGGTGATTTTGATCAGAGTCTTGCAACAGGCAATGAACCGATTAGCCATAGCCTTCTCCGATACTTTAGCACGAATCTGGTCTTTGTTCATATCCATTCTGACCCGTTCAAGTGGTCTATGTTCATCCCTGTTGGATCTCTGAAGAGGGCGATTATTGGTGCAGTTACTATGCCAATTCTTTAGAGATCACGAGATGGGTATTCGTGATCTGTCAGTACAGTAAGGGCAGCAACTACTGTATTCAGGGCTATCAATAGATAGATATTCGTGACCTGTCGTCAGTACTGTAAAGGCAGCAACTAGTGTCTTCAGGGATTTCAATTACTAGGTATTCGTGATCTGTAAGTACTGCAAAGGAAGCAACTGCTGTGTGTAGGGATCCCTGTAGGCCGTAAGCGTGTTTGAAAGTACTGGAATCACCTTTCTATCCATTGCAGCCTTGTTTTTCTGGCGAACAGGAATGACATTTTCCGGCTATTAACCAACAAGTCAGATTGAGTTCTGGACAAATAAGCCTTGTAACATCAGGAGGGGCTACCGGCTAACAGCGGGATAACTGTAACATCCAAAATGGAGGAAATGCCATTTTGTCTCCTGACCTATGACTCATACAAGTCCTCCGGGTGGGGGTAGGTCAGTGAATCCAGCTACTAGGATAGGCAATGAAAATTCTGTTGTATTTAATTTGTATAAACTGTGCTTTTCGATTTACATGTTTTGATGCTGCACCTCTACTATTTACAGGTAAGCGTTTTATCCTACATTTTATGGCTGCCAAACTAGTAAACTTAACACCTTCGCTTATCTACGCAGATCTCCATAAATCAGTATACCTTGTATTAGGGATACACCTTTCTCTCACTCTGTAGTAGTGTACGTCGTCCCCAAGACCCTGGTGCATAAATCTGTTACAGGGACTATGCACCCAGCTACCTCTTTTGTGTCGTCCTGTTTATTCTTTAATATTAAAAATATAAGTCTTTATGGCATGGTTTGTATGAAATATTTTATATACTCTAATATCATTTATGGCATATTCATCTTCCCACAAGTCTGTGCAGCATTCTGGCACATGGAGCAATGAAACCGTGAGCAGAGGTTCAGATACATATTTATTTATTTTATTCAAATCAAATACATATTTCATTTAGTTAAATAAACAAATAACATATAGGAACTTCCGCTATGTGTTTTGTTTCTCCTTGCGCTAGAATGTTGCACAGCCTTTTGCTCCTTCTTTGGCATTGTATTTACATTGTTTCATCAATAAATTCCACTCAGTATCTACCCTACTAAAGCCTTAATAGTGCCATCTATAATTCTTTCAAAGAAATTTCCTTCCTGCGCCATTTCTGTGTTTACAACGGTAGTATCAGCTGAATTTGTACGACCCGACAGAGAAAACTCTTGTGAATGCTGCCGAATAGCTTCAAAGACATTCCTTGCACCTAAATAGACCTATTATATATCTTACCCCTTATCTCCCTGTGCCTGGAATGCGCGCTAGTCTTTAGGCACAACTTAAATTATTGGAGGTAACCAAGTGTTCAAATAATGCTCAAATTTTGACAATTGAAGAACACAAATGCAACAAGTAATAGAAGTCGCAAATTGATTTTTATTCAGCACTGTATATCCAATTATCTTACCAGGAATCCTAACGCGAGACCCCCACTGCGCCGTTTAATATACTGCATTAGGCGCACAGGTCAGGTATCAGGCGCTCAAGACAAGGTCCTTACAGCAGATCACAGATGCCGTTTGAAGGAGTGTCTTCCGGCTGGTATCTCCCGTCACCAGTATGAAGGGAATCTTCTGCTCGTCGTCACTTTGAAGGGTCGGTATGATGAATTCTTTTCTAGTATAAAAGATCCGGCTAACTCTTTCGATGAACTGCGATGACTCTTTCTCTCCTATCTCGGTCGTGGTACGGGTATGAAGTATGTTCACAATTTACAGCTGATAATTTTCCTTGAGACGCGACCCCCGTGAAAATTATATGTTACGTCGATGTATTAACTTTTAGTCTTTCTAATGAGATAGTCTTCTTTGCTCTGGAGGCCACAATTGACATAATATTAGTGTATTTATTATCACAATTTTATTCGTTAATATATATATAACATTTACAATGAAGACAAAAAAAATCGCACTAGGCCAACTGCAAACGATATAATGCAAACAATCAAACAATGGGAAACAAAACACTCCAACACAACACCTACCATAACTAATAATACTGCATCAAATGCCCCTCATCACAGTATATGCAACTAATTCTATTTTGGGAAAATTGTTTTCAGCCATACAATGTTGTATGTACTGTGATGATCTCCCCACAACAATGTAATTGTACAACAATATAACAACTGTGTTGAAAAACATGTCATCGTTGAATACAAAAATATTTTCTTTTGACAATGTTTCGATTTTTTTTGGCAACTTTCAGGGGTTCTATGCCCCTCCCCACTAAAATTTGTTTTATGATTTTTCTTATAATTGATTTTCACGTCACTTTGCCATATCTATTTCGGCATCTCGGTAGGGCTTAAGCATAGTCTTGTGGTACTTGCCTACCTTTTTGCTATTACTACCCTCAAGTCCATATGTATGATCTCCAAATTTCTCCGATATCCTGAATGGTCCTTTGTATAATAGATTCATTCGCCTATATATCTTCTTGGAGGCTCTTGACAAATTAAACTGTCTAATGAGGACTTTATCACCGACTTCGGGATTCCATTTTGCTTCATACCTCTTGACTTGAGATGCCCTTTTCTCGGCTATCTTCCTTATCCTGTTGAAGGCTTCGATACATTTTTCTTCTTCCCGAGGTACATTAGCTTCCCTCTTGATAGTTGTAATGGCTTTAAGTACTAAAGGTTTGGGTGGTTTGCTCGTCATTAGTTCGTAAGGAGCAAATCCAGTGGTGGTATTAATCGTATGGTCCAATATATCTTCTATCACCTGACAGTATTTGTACCATCCTCGGTGATTGGCATGACACAGTATCCTGAAATATATTCCTAAATCACGCATAACCCTCTCACATGGGTTACCTTGGGTATAGTATGCCGAAGAGTTATATATTCTTATATTATTGCTTCGAAGGGCTGTAGTAAACACCTTGCTTTTGTGAACGGTAGCATTATCGGATTAATGAACCCAACATAGTGGATGGAGGTAGGGTGTATCAGATATTTCTATAATATCATCTTCTAACATTTTATTTATTACCTCTTTTGCTTTGTCCTTTATTGAGTTTGGAATGGGCCGGCTTTTATGGGAGTAAGGGGTAGCGTTTTCCACTTTAAAGATGTGGGTGTACTTGTTGCACAGACCGGGTTTCGAACTGAATACTTCTCGGTTCTTGATTAAGCACGCTCTCAGTTGATTCTTTTGTTCTTCATTTATATTGTGCGCATTATTCACTTTTTCGTTCAGCGTAGCCATAAAAGATTCTTCTTCTTTCTTTTTATCATCTCTGACGACATCCAATCTGTATACTCCGCAATCATCTCGCAGATGGTGATTCTCTCCTCGAACTCCGCGAACATTATTATTAAACAAATCAATTTCGACGTATTTTTGTATATCATCGCAGTCGTCTTCTTCATTTGCACTTACTTTTTCGTCGTCGTACAATATAACATTCTCGACAAAAAATCTTCCATTATTAATATCGTCGAAATCCTCGTTCGCCTCAATATTTTCACCTTCTAACAGTCTCACTATTCGCGTGTTTTCACCATCTTTAACGCGTAGTTCATGCTCTTCGAAATCGATGATTGCTTGCCAGTGATAAAGTAAGTCGTTTCCAATAATAATTTCTCTTGCCAAACGCTGAATAACTAATGCGACAAAATCAAATTTCCAACAATTTACATGTGCTTTAACTAACATTTGATATTTCACCCGATCTCTCTTTTTACCGATCGCTGTACTACAATACACATTGTTTACGTGCAAGTACTCTATCTTGTTTGAGGATAATAATTCCTGGAATAATTCCTCTGAAAGTACCGATGAGCTTGCCCCAGTATCTATTAACACAGTGAAGCTACGGTCCCATATATTTAACTCAATTTGAGGTGGATTGACTAACTCTTTATTGGACTTTACTGGGTTAATTTTGTTGTCGGTGATTAAATTTACGTGAATTTTGCCCTGTGCCTGCACCATCAAATCATTTTCCAAGGCATAAAATGATTTCGGAATTAATTTCCCTGATTCTCATTCGTTTGATTGTTACTTGTTGATATCGTGCCAGTATTTGTTTCTTGATTCTGTGTTCTTGGAAAGTCGCGATCATTCCTGCGTTCGACGCTTTCCTCCTCGAACCTAGGCACTTGGGTTACATTTTCCTGATAATTTGTACTATGATTTCTCGGATCGTAGCTTCTATTCCACCTACGATTGTAATTTCTGTAAAACCGGATGTGATTAATTTGACTGGTTCTTCCACGCCCTCTGGTATCGCCACCATAATCATGATTACGTCTCTCGTATCGCGGATTTTGTCTGTCTCGCGGTATAGGACCTCTGTAATTCGATCTTATATCAGGACGTCTATTTGTTCTGTAGTTTTCACCATTATTTTGGTGTGTTTCATCTCTCACGCCATTTCCCTGGTTCTCATTCGTTGTTGGAAAATTATTTCTAAGACGTTCTAATTGCGTTCCTTGATTCCTACCTTGGCCACCTACAGCGCGCTGTCCATTTTCATATCGCTGACTGGAGTTAGTCTCTTGGTAATTATTCTGTGCCTCGAACTCTGCCAATAATTCAATTACGTCCGAAAAATCAACCGGTTTCGCCACGATCAGATTATTTCTTATGTGCGGTGGATAATGGCGAATAAGTGCTTCAATAACCTCCTGTTCACTCAACTGAGGTTGGAGTAGTTTCGATTTGTTCGCCAGTTTCAAAAAATACTCCATCATTGAAATACCACGTTTACTGTCATAATGTCCGGTAGCCAGTTCGACTTTAATCTGGTTTTGACGTCCCGGTCCCCAAAATCTATTTATAAA
This sequence comes from Tenodera sinensis, assembly GCA_030765045.1. Classification (NCBI taxonomy): domain Eukaryota; kingdom Metazoa; phylum Arthropoda; class Insecta; order Mantodea; family Mantidae; genus Tenodera; species Tenodera sinensis. The sequence goes on along the minus strand of CM060962.1, from coordinate 197,739,998 downwards.
AAGGTTTCGAAACATACTATATGTTTCGTGAGACGCCGAAGTTAGTCTTAACCATTCCAATGCGTTTTTCTTAAGACAGCGTTTAACCACCATCATTCGTATCTCGTTCGGAATTCGTTTGATCCTAAAATAATCCTCCAGTTCTTTTATGAAAATTTTTGGATTGTCACCGGCTTCTTCGTCAAATGACGGAGGGGTTAGGTCATGGAACAAGTGACTAGCGTGACAATTATGGTTTTGACTAGGGGAGTGCATTGGCATAGCTAAATCATTCTCCTGAAAGTCCGCCATATTACTGTTATTGTCAAGTGCATCAGTATTGGTCATATTTTTGCATTCACTCACAAATTGATCATGATTGTCATTAACTCTATCAGCCTGTAGAGCAATCACAACTTGGGAAAGCCTTCCTGTAAATTCTTTTTCCTTTGTAACCGTTTCATTTATTCTATTTACGTTTACATTGGCTTCCTCCTTTACTTTATTCAATTCTTCTCGCTGTGACTGCATCTCAGTGCTTATACCCCTTACAACATTTTCTAAACTATCAATTTTTACATCAATGTCATTTTGTTTTGACCTAATTCCATCTTGATACATTTTACAACTCTGTTCTACCACGACTATCTCTGTTCTCAATTCATCTCCTACCTTTGCAATTTTTGCATTCTGTTCTGCTAGTTTTTCATCAAATTCTTTACTTAATTCAGCTTTCATTTCTACCACTGTCTTCTCCTGTCCTAACTTAACTTCATTTATCAATTCTCCTAGCCTAGCTATTTCTACTGTGTTTGATTCCTGTCCTAATTTTATCACGCTTACTAACTCACCTAATTTAGCTATATCATTGTTACTTGATTCAATTCTTTCGGTACATTCCTTCTTACATAATTCAATTTCTTGTGACAATTTATTTATATTTCTGGCATTATCCTCCTTCAAATCTGCTACATTTCTAACACTATCCTCCCTTCGTTTTGCTACATCTGCTTTTATATCTGCTGTATTTTTGTTCATCGCTTCCAATATTTCTTTCAATCCTATTTCAGATTCCTTACATACTACATTCTCTCTACCTTCTACTGATAACTTATCCCTCACTTCCCTCTCTACACTATCATTATCTTTCTCAACTTTTTCCATCTTCTGTACAATTTTCTTATTGCGTAGTATTATAAATTAGTACTAGTCTTACTTGAATTCTGGAGCACAAGAAAAAGGATACTCCGTCAAAATGTCTTCTTTTCACTCTTTGTCCAGGTACATATTTTTACTCTATACGCCTGTATTCGAGCCGCCCCACGTTGGGCGCCAGTATGAAGGAGTCCCTTCCGGCTGGTATCTCCCGTCACCAGTATGAAGGGAATCTTCTGCTCGTCGTCACTTTGAAGGGTCGGTATGATGAATTCTTTTCTCGTATAAAGGATCCGGCTAACTCTTTCGATGAACTGCGATGACTCTTTCTCTCCTATCTCGGTCGTGGTACGGGTATGAAGTATGTTCACAATTTACAGCTGATAATTTTCCTTGAGACGCGACCCCCGTGAAAATTATATGTTACGTCGATGTATTAACTTTTAGTCTTTCTAATGAGATAGTCTTCTTTGCTCTGGAGGCCACAATTGAAATAATATTAGTGTATTTATTATCACAATTTTATTCGTTAATATATATAACATTTACAATGAAGACAAAAAAAATCGCACTAGGCCAACTGCAAACGATATAATGCAAACAATCAAACAATGGGAAACAAAACACTCCAACACAACACCTACCATAACTAATAATACTGCATCACGTTGCAACAACCTATGTTGCAGAACACACTGCTGCAGAGTTGCGCGATGTCATAATAATCTGGACATAATCTAATGCAGAGCCTGGTTATTAGAAGTGCTAAGGCAGGTATGTACACTAAATTATGATCAACACTAATTCAGCAACCATCTGTAGGAAAATGGCAAGGTATCTAATACCTCTTCGTCATCATTCAAGGCTATAATACTGGTGATTTTGATCAGAGTCTTGCAACAGGCAATGAACCGATTACCAATAGCCTTCTCCGATGCTTTAGCACGAATCTGATCTTTGTTCATATCCATTCAGACGCGTTCAAGTGGTCATTGTTCATTTCTGCTAGATCTCTGAAGGGGGGATTATTGGTGCAGTTAATATGCCAGTTCTTTAGAGATCACGAGATGGGTATTCGTGATCTGTCAGTACAGTAAGGGCAGCAACTACTGTATTCAGGGCTATCAATAGATAGATATTCGTGACCTGTCGTCAGTACTGTAAAGGCAGCAACTAGTGTCTTCAGGGATTTCAGTGACTAGGTATTCGTGATCTGTAAGTACTGCAAAGGAAGCAACTGCTGTGTGCAGGGATCCCTGTAGGCCGTAAGCGTGTTTGAAAGTACTGGAATCACCTTTCTATCGATTGCAGCCTTGTTTTTCTGGCGAACAGGAATGACATTTTCCGGCTATTAACCAACAAGTCAGATTGAGTTCTGGACAAATAAGCCTTGTAACATCAGGAGGGGCTACCGGCTAACAGCGGGATAACTGTAACATCCAAAATGGAGGAAATGCCATTTTGTCTCCTGATCTATGACTCATACAAGTCCTCCGGGTGGAGGTAGGTCAGTGAATCCAGCTACTAGGATAGGCAATGAAAATTTTGTTGTATTTAATTTGTATAAACTGTGCTTTTCGATTTACATGTTTTGATGCTGCACCTCTACCATTTATAGCTAAGCGTTTTATCCTACATTTTATGGCTGCCAAACTAGTAAACTTAACACCTTCGCTTATTTACGCAGATGTCCATAATTCAGTATACCTTGTATTAGGGATACACCTTTCTCGCACTCTGTAGTAGTGTACGTCGTCCCCAAGACCCTGGTGCATAAATCTGTTACAGGGACTTTGCACCCAGCTACCTCTTTTGTGTCGTCCTGTTTATTCTTTAATATTAAAAAATATAAGTCTTTATGGCATGGTTTGTATGAAATATTTCATATACTCTAATATCATTGATGGCATATTCATCTTCCCACAAGTCTGTGCAGCATTCTGGCACACGGAGCAATGAAACCGTGAGCAGAGGTTCAGATATATATTTATTTATTTTATTCAAATCAAATATATATTTCATTTAGTTAAATAAACAAATAACATATAGGAACTTCCGCTATGTGTTTTGTTTCTCCTTGCGCTAGAATGTTGCACAACCTTTTGCTCCTTCTTTGGCATTGTGTTTACATTATTTTATCAATAAATTCCACTCAGTATCTACCCTACTAAAGCCTTAATAGTGCCATCTATAATTCTTTCAAAGAAATTTCCTTCCTGCGCCATTTCTGTGTTTACAACGGTAGTATCAGCTGAATTTGTACGACCCGACAGAGAAAACTCTTGTGAATGCTGCCGAATAGCTTCAAAGACATTCCTTGCACCTAAATAGACCTAGTATATATCTTACCCCTTATCTCCCTGTGCCTGGAATGCGCGCTAGTCTTGAAGCACAACTTAAATTATTGGAGGTAACCAAGTGTTCAAATCATGCTCAAATTTTCACAATTGAAGAACACAAATGCAACAAGTAATAGAAGTCGCAAATTGTTTTCGATTCAGCACTGTATACCCAATTATCTTACCAGGAATCCTAACGCGAGACGCCCACTGCGCCGCTAATATACTGCATTAGGCGCACAGGTCAGGTATCAGTCGCTCAAGACAAGGTCCTTACAGCAGATCACAGATGCCGTTGCAACAACCTATGTTGCAGAACACACTGCTGCAGAGTTGCGCGATGTCATAATAATCTGGACATAATCCAATGCAGAGCCTGGTTATTAGAAGTGCTAAGGCAGTTATGTACACTAAATTATGATCAACACTAATTCAGCAACCATCTGTAGGAAAATGACAAGGTATCTAATACCTCTTCGTCATCATTTAAGGCTATAATACTGGTGATTTTGATCAGAGTCTTGCAACAGGCAATGAACCGATTACCAATAGCCTTCTCCGATGCTTTAGCACGAATCTGATCTTTGTTCATATCCATTCAGACGCGTTCAAGTGGTCATTGTTCATTTCTGCTACATCTCTGAAGGGGGGATTATTGGTGCAGTTAAAATGCCAGTTCTTTAGAGATCACGAGATGGGTATTTGTGATCTGTCAGTACAGTAAGGGCAGCAACTAGTGTATTCAGAGCTTTCAATAGCTAGATATTCGTGACCTGTCGACAGTACTGTAAAGGCAGCAACTGGTGTCTTCAGGGATTTCAGTGACTAGGTATTCGTGATCTGTAAGTATTGCAAAGGAAGCAACTGCTGTGCGCGGCGATCCCTGTGGGCCGTACGCGTGTTTGAAAGTACTGGAATCACCTTTCTATCTATTGCAGCCTTGTTTTTCTTGTGAACAGGAATAACATTTTCCGGCTATTAACCAACAAGTCAGAATGAGTTCTGGACAAATAAGCCTTGTAACATCAGGAGGGGCTACCGACTAACAGCGGGATAACTGTAACATCCAAGATGGAGGAAATGCCATTTTATCTCCTGATCTATTGCTCATACAAGTCCTCCAGGTGGGGGTAGGTCAGTGAATCCACCTACCAGGATAGGCAATGAAAATTTTGTTGTATTTGATTTGTATAAACTGTGCTTTTTGATTTACATATTTTGATGCTGCACCTCTACTATTTATAGCTAAGCGTTTTATCCTACATTTTATGGCTGCCAAACAAGTAAACTGAACACCGTCACTTAGTTACGCAGATCTCCAGAATTCAGTACACCTTGTATTAGGGACACACCTTTCTCTCACGCTGTAGTAGTGCACGTCGTCCCCAAGACCCTGGTGCATAAATCTGTTACAGGGACTTTGCACCCAGCTACCTCTTTTGTGTCGTCCTGTTTATTCTTTAATATTAAAAATTTAAGGCTTTATGGCATGGTTTGTATGAAATATTTTATATACTCTAATATCATTTATGGCACATTCATCTTCAAACACGTCTGTGCAGCATTCTGGCACACGGAACAATGAAACCTTGAGCAGAGGCGCAGATATATACTTATTAATTTTATTCAAATCAAATACATATTTCATTTAGTTAAATAAACAAATAACATATAGGAACTTCCGCTATGTGTTTTGTTTCTCCTTGCGCTAGAATGTAGCACAGCCTTTTGCTCCTTTTTTGGCATTGTATTTACATTGTTTCAAAAATAAATTCCACTCAGTATCTACCCTACTAAAGCCTTAATAGTGCCATCTATAATTCTTTCAAAGAAATTTGCTTCCTGCGCCATTTCTGTGTTTACAACGGTAGTATCAGCGGAATTTGTACGACCCGACAGAGCAAACTCTTGTGAATGCTGCCGAAAAGCTTCAAAGACATTCCTTGCACCTAAATAGACCTAGTATATATCTTACCCCTTATCTCCCTGTGCCTGGAATGCGCGCTAGTCTTGAAGGACAACTTAAATTATTGCAGGTAACCAAGTGTTCAAATCATGCTCAAATTTTGACAATTGAAGAACACAAATGCAACAAGTAATAGAAGTCGCAAATTGTTTTCTATTCAGCACTGTATATCCAATTGTCTTACCAGGAATCCTAACGCGAGAGGCCCACTGCGCCGTTTAATATACTGCATTAGGCGCACAGGTCAGGTATCAGGCGCTCAAGACAAGGTCCTTACAGCAGATCACAGATGCCGTTGCAACAACCTATGTTGCAGAACACACTGCTGCAGAGTTACGCGATGTCATAATAATCTGGACATAATCTAATGCAGAGCCTGGTTATTAGAAGTGCTAAGGCAGGTATGTACACTAAATTGTGATCAACACTAATTCAGCAACCAACTGTAGGAAAATGGCAAGGTATCTAATACCTCTTCGTCATCATTCAAGGCTATAATACTGGTGATTATGATCAGAGTCTTGCAACAGGCAATGAACCGATTACCAATAGCCTTCTCCGATGCTTTAGCACGAATCTGATCTTTGTTCATATCCATTCAGACGCGTTCAAGTGGTCATTGTTCATTTCTGCTAGATCTCTGAAGGGGGGATTATTGGTGCAGTTAATATGCCAGTTCTTTAGAGATCACGAGATGGGTATTCGTGATCTGTCAGTACAGTAAGGGCAGCAACTAGTGTATTCAGGGCTCTCAATAGATAGATATTCGTGACCTGTCGACAGAACCGTAAAGGCAGCAACTGGTGTCTTCAGGGATTTCAATTACTAGGTATTCGTGATCTGTAAGTATTGCAAAGGAAGCAACTACTGTGCGCGGCGATCCCTTTGGGCCGTACGCGTGTTTGAAAGTACTGGAATCACCTTTCTATCCATTGCAGCCTTGTTTTTCTGGCGAACAGGAATGACATTTTCCGGCTATTAACCAACAAGTCAGATTGAGTTCAGGACAAATAAGCCTTGTAACATCAGGAGGGGCTACCGGCTAACAGCGGGATAACAGTAACATCCAAAATGGAGGAAATGCCATTTTGTCTCCTGACCTATGACTCATACAAGTCCTCCGGGTGGGGGTAGGTCAGTGAATCCAGCTACTAGGATAGGCAATGAAAATTCTGTTGTATTTAATTTGTATAAACTGTGCTTTTCGATTTACATGTTTTGATGCTGCACCTCTACTATTTATAGCTAAGCGTTTTATCCTACATTTTATGGCTGCCAAACTAGTAAACTTAACACCTTCGCTTATTTACGCAGATCTCCATAATTCAGTATACCTTGTATTAGGGATACACCTTTCTCTCACTCTGTAGTAGTGTACGTCGTCCCCAAGACCCTGGTGCATAGATCTGTTACAGGGACTTTGCACCCAGCTACCTCTTTTGTGTCGTCCTGTTTATTCTTTAATATTAAAAATATAAGTCTTTATGGCATGGTTTGTATGAAATATTTTATATACTCTAATATCATTTATGGCATATTCATCTTCCCACAAGTCTGTGCAGCATTCTGGCACACGGAGGAATGAAACCGAGAGCAGAGGTTCAGATATATATTTATTTATTTTATTCAAATCAAATACATATTTCATTTAGTTAAATAAACAAATAACATATAGGAACTTCCGCTATGTGTTTTGTTTCTCCTTGCGCTAGAATGTTTCACAGCCTTTTGCTCCTTCTTTGGCATTGTATTTACATTGTTTCATCAATAAATTCCACTCAGTATCTACCCTACTAAAGCCTTAATAGTGCCATCTATAATTCTTTCAAAGAAATTTCCTTCCTGCGCCATTTCTGTGTTTACAACGGTAGTATCAGCTGAATTTGTACGACCCGACAGAGAAAACTCTTGTGAATGCTGCCGAATAGCTTCAAAGACATTCCTTGCACCTAAATAGACCTAGTATATATCTTACCCCTTATCTCCCTGTGCCTGGAATGCGCGCTAGTCTTGAAGCACAACTTAAATTATTGGAGGTAACCAAGTGTTCAAATCATGCTCAAATTTTGACAATTGAAGAACACAAATGCAACAAGTAATAGAAGTCGCAAATTGTTTTCGATTCAGCACTGTATATCCGTTTATCTTACCAGGAATCCTAACGCGAGACGCCAGCTGCGCCGTTTAATAAACTGGATTAGGCGCACAGGTCAGGCATCAGGCACTCAAGACAAGTTTCTTACAGCAGATCACAGACGCCGTTGACACAACCTATGTTGCAGAACACACTGCTGCAGAGGTGCGCGATGTCATAATATTCTGGACAGAATCAATACAGAGCCTGGTTTTTAGAGGTGCTAAGGCTGGTATGTACACTAAATTATGATCAACGCTAATTCGGCGACCATCTGTAGGAAAATGACAAGGTATCTAATACGTCTTTGTCATCAATTAAGGCTAGAATACTGGTGAGTTTGATCATAGTCTTGCAACAGGCAATGAACCGATTAGCAATAGCCTTCTCCGATGCTTTAGCACGAATCTGGCGTTTGTTCATATCCAGTCAGACGCGTTCAAGTGGTCTATGTTCATCTCTGCTAGATCTCTGAAGGGGGCGATTATTGGTGCAGTTAATATGCCAGCTCTTTAGAGATCACGAGATGGGTATTTTTGATCTGTCAGTACAGTAAGGGCAGCAACTAGCGCATTTAAGGCTATTAATAGCTAGATATTCGTGACCTGTCGTCCGTACTGTAAAGGCAGCAACTAGTGTCTTCAGGGATTTCAATGACTAGGTATTCGCGATCTGTAAGTATTGGAAAGGAAGAAACTGCTGTGTGCAGGTATCTCTTTTGGTCGTACGTGTGTTTGGTAGTACTGGAATCATCTTTTTGTCCATTGCAAGTATATGTTTCTTGTGAACAAGTGTAACATTTTTCGGCTGTTAACCAACAAGCCGGAATGAATTCTGGACAAATAAGCCTTGTAACATCACGATAGGCTACCGACTAACAGCGGGATAACTGTAACATCCAAAATGGAGGAAATGCCATTTTATCTCCAGACCTATGACTCATAGAAGTCCCTTTGTTAGGGGGAAAGTCAATGAATCCACCTACAATGATTGGCAATAAAATGTTTTTTGATTTGTATAAAGTATGCTTTTCTATTTATATATTTTGATACTGAGCCTTTAGTGTTTATATCCTACAGTTTATGGCTGCCATCGTAGTAAACTTAGCACCTTCCCTTAGTTGCGCACATCTCCATAAATCAGTATATTAGATATTTTTCAAAAGATGCATAAATAATATACATAACATTTAATGGCTAAATAGAACTAGGAAAAAAATCAGTCGTAAATAGGATCTCTCTTCTGCGTTGCAATGTTAGCGTTGCTAGGGTAGTTGTTGCTTCCGAAACCTGGGTCCAAGAATCCATCTGGACTAAAAATTGATCTGTCTTTCTTCAGCTGCTTTGTCGCCATCCACGTGATGATCGGCCATATCTTTCCTGTTTATCAAGCCGAGTTTGCTAATGTATACGGTATTTTGTTTAACAGGATTCAAATCCGTGTAGAGTATTAGGACAAACGGCTTGGAAAACAGGGCGACCTGTCCGATCATCCCGTCGATGAGCAAGCAGCTGAAAATAATTCACCCATTCCAGGGAATCTCGGATACCTCAATGTTGATGGTGCCTTGATTGATATCTAAGATGCGGTTATTGAGGCCCAAGAAGCAATAACTAACCACACATTGATAACAGTGTAACCTTGTTTTTTCATTGGCAAATTATGCTTCTAGATCGGGTTTGTATTGGTGCTCAAATTGATCTAGTAATGGGCTTACTAATCAAAAGAATGTAATACCTGATGTAATCATTTCTCTTACTTGACATCTGCCATCGTCTCTCTCTTTTATTTTTCTTCCTTATGTGTAATTTTCCTATTGACTTTTCCATTTTTGTGACCTAACCTGCGAATCAGTACTGTAAATTTAAATGAAATTGTTCACTTATTATTAATATTGTGTGTTGCTATAGCAATATGTATTCAAATTGGCACTAACATGCATGCACCTAGATCATAGATGGGAAGAATTGACACAATGTATTATTTCCCCTACGCAATATTTTTAACACCGTTCCACTTTGTTACACAGCGGTTAGCTTCTAGGCCACGACCTCCCATTTTATCTAATTTAATCTACCTCAGAGAACCAGTCAGTTCCTCAAATTGTGTCAGTTGTGGGGTCATGTCGCATAATATGGTAAAAAGATACATAAAAGTGAATGGGAACATAAGTACTTTTGTGTTCCTAGGAAAAATAAAGCTTTGTGTTTGCTATGCCAAAAGAAGATGTACGTAACGTAATCATAAAATGAACACATCATGCTTCTATTTGGTTCCGTTGGAACTTGTTTGTGAAGGCGTGTGTATCCGTAAACAAATAGAACCGGTAGACAGATGGCCTGAATTTGGTGAAAGAACAACCCACATCCAATTATGCATTCAAAAGAGTATTGCAAAAGAATAGGGAGGACCCAGCTAAAGCAATGGGTGAGATGGCACTATAGGATGCCTACCGGATTCAATTTAATAGGATGTTTATGCATTTTACCCTCTCATTATGTATAAAAATGCACGCGTAAGACACGGCATTAATGAGAAAGTTTAATAGTGCTGAACACATAAAGTTATTTTATTTCTGTTATTCCAAGTAATTCATGCAACTGGGTTCCAAATTTGAAGTAAAATGACATATAAACGCCACACCCATTAAATATTCATACTTTAAAAGCTTGTTATTCCGGTAATTATCGCAATATTGATGGTAAACAAACTTATTCATACATTTGGAAGTAATTGCGATTTAATTCAGAAGAAAACATGTTGCAAGTTAGAATGGTATACCTATGTTAACTATGGCTAAGTTTAGAACACACATGGCCCGTGAGAAATTCTATCTTATAATTGAATCTTGATTACTAGTGTGCCAGTAGTTCAATGTATGATGCATTCCTCAAGGCACATTTTAATTATCCACAGTCAACAATGAGGCTTTATGAAGCCACAAACTGGCCGAGAAGTGTACACAGTAGTTCTGCTACATCACAGGGAAACATGTATAAATTATAAAATTCCATAAAACCTTGGTACAATCTGGTATATGTATGTGTGTGTGAAAATGAGAATGCATTGCTGCATGTGAGCTTTGCCAAAAGCTAAAATTATTAAAGTGTCACATTGAGCCGCAAGCAATAACAAAAAATAATAAATTGGTAGGTATTGGCACATGTGAAGAGTTACCTGCAGCAAAAAATATAATTACAAGTACATTTTCTTGATGCTAGGCATCTTCGAAACTTCTTAAAACTCCATCCATTAGAAATATATACTGTAAAGCATGCTTGAACAAGATCCTAAATGATTATATTTCGAAATACGAAGTATAAAAGCAATCATTTCTGACAAGTTACAGTACATTAGGGCAAAATATTTACTAAAACACTTCAGGAAAGGCCAAGCAAATTGTGTCATTCAATTGCATATTATCCCTGAGCACCCCTTGTTAGCGGGGCACATAATAAATAGGTACTTGTGTAAGAATACATTGTGACCATATACAAAGGATGGAAAATGTATTAAATGATCTCGTAAGCCCCATTACAGGCTTAATGTCAAAAGAACTTATGCTCGGCATAAAGCCTAAACAGAAGATTAGAAACATTACTACACAGACTTTTGCAGCTGGAAGCCAACTTAACTTTGAAAAAAAATTGTCAAGTATCACTTGTAAACGCATGAAAGAATGCCTAGAAAGGGAAGCAAAATCAAAAAGACAAAGGGCATTGTGGAACCCCAGAATAAGCGACAAAGTGTTTGTTAAAATACTAAGAATTTCAAAACAGAAGATAAATACTGCGGAATGCAACTATGGTAGACACAAACTTTAATAGTCGCTGATACGTGATCACTACTATTCAGTTTCATGTTATGCAAATAAATTTGTGGGCGGCAATTGATACTTACATGTACGGCATAACAGTATAGTTTCACAGCGTGTTTCACTATACAACACTACAAGGCGTGGGAAGTCTCTGATTGGACTTTGTGTTCACCAGCTCCTCCTGCCACCCACCATCAAATTTTGTGTCGGCCATAGTATAGGTAGGGACCATACAGAAAAAAAAGTTCGACGAGCATACATATGAAATCCAAGGTGATAAAGAATATATATAGAAAGATTCCATAAGCATATATTTCGACAGTACAAGGAATTGAAAAAAGTCCAAGAAGAGTGAGAAGTACGATGCGATTGGTGGAGTACACAGCACAAACATTTCAAGGAAGAACCCAAGTACTCACTATAACATCTACACAAAACACCAAAAGGCTTACACAAACAACTAAACACACATGCATAGATATATAAAACAAAGAAAGATGATATGGATACATTTTAAGAATAAATTCCCATGCTTGTATTAAGGAATTTGTTAACAAAGTATTAGTTGTACAAACTCAATGCATTTGTAAGTTAAACTAGGAAGGTGTTTCTCTATTTTTATTATTGAAAAATAAAATGAAGAACATAAACACGAGACAACAATGATCCTAAAATATTATGAGGAAAGAGGGAGCATTTGTACTGTGAATTATATTAAAAGAGTTATTTGAAATTTAAACTTATAACTGTAAGACTTTTCACGACACATGTGACACCTGCATATATGTTCTGTGTTCCGAAAAATGTATTTGATAACCATATTGTAAAGAATAGACGAAAATACATTACCGCTTACAGCAAAGACAACTAAGTGTCAAAATACTCTCTGCACGGTGTGTGCGCATTTCTACTGCATTATTATATAGCTTCAAAATGTCATTTATACAAGAAGCCTAACAAACTAAATTTTTATTCATAAGTGTAAGTAGTCTGTATTACAACATGTTAGTGTTTTAACATGTAATAATGTATATTATGTTACTGCATTGTTGCTTCAAGAATTAATTGAAGTGTAAAACTGAATTTACATGTTATACAAAATAACAGGAGTAACAGCTTTATCCTTTGCTAGGAAGAACTAATATAATAGAAAAATGTTACTGTTCAAGATGGCTGGAAAACGCCATTGTACGTGCGAAGTACGTACACCACAAGAATTTATGCATTTGTCTGTATAACATTAGGAGAAGCTAAAAGGTTAGAGAAAGAAAATTTAGATGAGTATGTTCCGTATTGGAATGTGTATGTATTATACGCACTATTTACAAAATGAAGCTAATATAAAGTGTGTAAAATTTTTCATTACTGTTCATTAACATAAAAATGTAAAAGTATTTATTATTGATTTGTTTTCCATTTATTACTGTACATACCTTAAAACATATGCTCAAAATTAGATGCGCATATTCCATATTGGAAGGTATATGTATTATACGCATTATTTACAAAGAAAAAACGTTAATTGTTGTTCATTAACCTTAAAAGTAAAAGGATTAATTGATAGTTGTTTCCATTTATTATTGTCTTAAAACATATTCTCAAAATCTAAAATAGAGTTGTTGTAAAATAAATAAAAGAATAATTAAAACAGATTTCTTTTATCAATATTGCCAACCAGAGTTGCATTGGTTTACCACATTATGGTAGCCACAAAATTTAATGGCGGCTGATAGCGGACTTATTAACATTCTTTTTCTTGTTCTCCAATTACATTTTGTGGGTACAAATGATATATCACTGATTGTACAGCCTGATTTCACAGTGTGTTTAACCAGATAACACAGCAAGGCATGACAAGCCTATGACTCAATTTATTATCGAGCCACCCGCCATCAAATTTTGCGACAGCTATAGACAGTAATTCTAAAAAACAGAAGGTAACGAACACTGAGACACAGGTATCGTCCGGAGCAGGTAAGTAATATACTTGTTTCACACTTATCTAGCAACGTCAGCATCCAGAGAACTTCAAGAAGTTCGACAACCACAACCAACTCCCAACAGACGTTTGTTCCATGGCATATTCTGGTTAAAAACTGTTGGACAGAAAGTCACAGAAAGTATAGTGCACTGTGGATAGAAGCACTAGTTCTTCTGTCCCTTCACCAGCTCATGGTCCCTGGCAAGAATGCAGCGAGTCAATAAGCAATTCCAGGTAGACCGCGATATATGAAGGAGTCATTCTCCTACTGGCGCTTACGCTAGTAGTGCCAAACTTGGGATGTGTATTCTCGCTAGATTAAAGCACAGATGTCGCTGAAGATAGCGGAAATTAAATGTTATCCATTTCAGCAGTTTATTTATCTTATAAAACGTAAAAGATGTTTTCAGCTACTAAAGTTCTACCTTTTCTATAATTTCCTAAAAACCTTGCAAGTCTGTTTCGGTCTCAAGTGATATACTTTCGAGCGTTATATCGTGCAATGTCACCTGCTACATTTTATCTTGGCTCAAGTTAGTTCTATGGGATTGAGGTCACACATATATGGGAGAAAGCGAAGGGCTGTTTGGGCCAATAAAACAAAAAATGGGTCCGCTTTAAGAATCTCTTTAGCTTTGTTTGATTCAATCATCCCATAAAGATCTGTTTTACGCATAGAATTGTCACTCGATCCCCTTTGTACTGCAAACGCAACATCATAACAGATTTCACAGAACTCCTAGGCGGGATATATCTACGCCTACACTTTTTTCCCCCTTTACTTTCGACATAACTCTACTGATTCTCACAATTTCACAACTGAAATTAAGAGAAATTGGAAGTTGGTAACGTAACGAACAGAACTTTTACGCGGAAGCTTACAGAACTACGTGGAATGTCTCTCCTCTCCCCTTAATTCCCCTAAGATCATGATCTGGTGAACACAATAGGACACATTGCGCCGGTATCTTTGGTAGGCATGATTCAGTGTATGCGCACATCTGTCCTAGTTGCGTAGTCACGCTCCTGCATCATCCACTGCATTAATTTGCTATGGTCACAGTTTCGTTAGTCAACTCCATTGTTGTTGCGTTCTGAAAATGCCGTTCTGCGAGAATTTAAACGTAGTATATGTGAAGGCAGACAGATCGCCCCATTTGCGCAGTTGCCCCTCTTACTATTTATTTTACGCACTACTTTTCCTTTTAAATAGGAAATTTCAGTACTGGAATTGAATATCCGATCCCGTATATATCTAGCAATGAGGGAAACGTTAAGAAAAAGACGGATGTGCTACATTCTCATAACTTTCTCAATTCACTAACTTTATTACTTTCTCTAGATAAAATGGGAGAGTGTCAACAAAGAAGTTCTAAAAGTTAGGATAGTGAAAATACAAAAGGAGGGGTGCATATAAAGGATAGGAGAATATATGGGGAGAGCAAGAGGAAATGGTTTAGAAAAATTATGCAATATGAATCCGTTATGGCCCACCATGCATAAATAACCACGATGTTAAAATGCATGGTGGACTAAGGAATAAAATAGCAATTCAGAGTAATTGTGAAAAATTGTAAGATTTTTGTATAGCATTATGAAAAATAAATACTAAAATACGTATGCAGGGGAAGAAACTGTATTCGACCCAAAATTTGAATGCCGAGATTTCACCAGGAATATGTTTTGAACACCCCTGAATCCATAGAAAAGCATTTTTAGGAAAAGGTCCGTGTGTGTGTATGTGTGTGTGTGTGTGTGTGTGCGCGCGCGCGCGCGCGGGTGTGTGTGAGACAGAGAGAGCAGCATGACTCCGAAATCAAAGTCTGTTAAAAACCAAAGTTGATATTTAAGTTGAATATCTCGTAATCATACGGGCACGAAGATTTTGGAGAAGGTTGGTCCACCCTAAACTATTCTTTATATGGAATATTTTCAACAGTTTTGATTAAAATGACATGTTTAGGGTATTTTTATGACAAATTAATTCTATACTTAGAAATTTCTGGCCATAACCTATGTAGTCCTGTTTACTCTTCATGACTTTTCCATGACTGGTAAACTGCAAAAGATAGACCAAATCAGAATGTACAACATTTGTAGGAATATCTCGTTAAAACCCACGTCCAAATGCCTTTTTGGTGGAGTGAAACCATTTCGGAGATATTTCTCGTTATTTGCGCGAGATTTTCAATAATTTAAAGTTTCTCAAATGGAAGGCCGTTATTCACCTTTTAGTCTATTGGTCGTGCAAAGAGAGCGGAATTTCAAAGCCTGCATATAGCGACCAGCTTTAAAGGATTTAACTATCACTTAAGGTCGTGTATTCCCCTTGCACCTACAAGAAAATTAGCTATAATTTCTACAAACATTTATGTAGGTAGAGGAATAAGTTTTTGTAGGAAAAATTTGTGCAAGAATAGAGAAAGTTATATGAGTGCAACGCATTTTTTTTTTCTTTCCAGTTCCAAAATTTTACAAAATGTGCAACACCTTGAAAATTAGATTTTAAAGGCGGTAACCGAAATAACTCTAGCACTGACCTAACAATTTGATCTTATTATGTCTCAAAGGCATTTTTACATTTGCTTACTGTTTAACAAGTTTCCCCATACTGAATTTCACGATAAGCTACTTAATTGAGAAGATAACAAAAATTAAATTGTCGCTACTTTAAAAAATCAGACGTGTTGCACTCACATGACTTTCTGTGCTCTTGTACCAACCATTCCTACAAACTCCCATTACTACATCTTCGTTGAGGTAAACATTTGTAAAATTTATCTTATTGTTTATTTCATTGTAGGTGCAAGAGGAATATTAGAATACAGCAGACTTTGAGCGAGTCAAATAGTTCAAAGCTTTGAGATCCCGTTCTCTTTGCACGCTTAACATATAAAAAATGAACAATGATCTTCCATTTCACGAAAGTTAAGCTTTCCGAAACTGACACAAATAACAAGGGTCACTCTACAAACAATTTATTTGGACATAAATTGTGTGTTTTAGCGAGATGTACTTTTTTTGTGTATTGTAAGATTTTGTCTCTCTTACGGTTTACGGGTTATTCAAAAGCCATCCAGAGTAAACAGGACTACATAGGCTATAGCCAGAAAATTGAAAATATACATTTCATTTGATATACAAATATCTTAAAAACATCTGGCATTTTAATCAAAATAGTTAGAGCCATTCTCAAGAAAATAAAAATTTTCTACACAATTTCCATGGAAAGAGTAGTTTAGAATGGGGCTATTTTCTTCAAAATCTTCATATCTCATCCTTGAAAGACATTACACTTAAATACCAACTTTAGTTTTTAACCGACTTTACGTTTTTGAGTTATGCTGTCCATAAGCTGACACACACAGACACACACAGACCTTTTTATAAAAACTTTTTTTTTTTTTGGGGGGGGGGATTCTCATAACATGTATTTCCTATGAAATCTCGACATGAATTTTTGGGTGGAATATAATACTTCCTCTATTTACCAGTAGAAAAAATAAAAATTCTAGTAGGCAAATTAACATAGGAAGGGCTGTTCCCTAGCTCAGTCAGTGGATTACTTGGTGCTCTGCGAAGGGTCCAGTATTCGATTCCCGGCTGGGGATAGGAATTTTTCTCTAATCAAAAGTATCCCCTATCTTTCCGAATCTGGAAGTATGAATGAGAGAGTGAATATGTATGCGTCTGTAAACTGATCTACTGTACAGTACACAAAAGAAAAAAAGAAGCACTGCATATGATTTAAGATCACTGCGTACAGGGAATCTGTTCATAAGGCAAAAGGCCGCCGATATGACCGTTACAGTTGGAGGGATATAAATGGAACAATGAAAAAACCCGGCGATCTACGCATGTTAAATACCAGAAACAAAGGATACAGTTGCAGTTTATGTAGGTACTCTAGGTTTTCCTGTGTCTTTTATTTGAGTTTATAATACTTTGATTATTACACTGATTTTTGAACCGGGCCGAGAAAGAACTACAAGTACAATTTTATAAAAATCTTATGCAGGACTCTAGTGTGCCAAGTAGTTATAGTCCCTCCTTAAGTAATTGGATTAACAATATTTTCGCCGCTAGATGGCGTTAGTGTCGCGTGGCGCTAGTGTCACTTTTTGATGGTGGGAAATTTGAAAATTTCAAGATGGCGGAAAATTTGAAAATTTGTAATTTTTCCCGCCATAGTCGTAGATTTCAAATTTTCAAATTTCCCGCCGTTTAACGTTTTTCAAATTTTCCGCCATCAAACGGCGACACTATGAAAAAAACTTAAGATGTCGTTAAATTTGAGAATTTGAAATTTTTTTCTGTGAACGTTGTTAATTTCAAATTTTCAAACTTCCCGCCATCAACAGCGTGCCACGCACCACTAACGCCATGGGATTATCGTTAATCCGATTTCTTAAGGAGGGACTGTTGATTAGATTATTTATTTTTTTTATTGAGAAGATGCATTGAAAAAAAAAAGTTTAAATTATTGTTGTAGGAAAAGGAGTACAAACCTGTTTGTTGTTTGTAGAAAGTTGGTTGCAAACGATGTGTTCCGTGTGAGTGACGAAGTCGGAATTTGCAGCAGGAGGAGCCGTGGTATGTCTTGCAGGGTTGGCAGGTCGTTCCTCGACGAGAGCTCGGTACCCACTGAAGGTAAAATTTGACGTGTATGTAGATGAGAGATGCTGTGTAAGAGTTGTGTTTGCGATCGCAGACATCCGCAGGGGGTGGGGTGGCGGAGGGGGAAATGAATATGTGCAGGAAGGAGATTGCGATATGACACACCTCGGATGTGGTTTTGTGTTACAGGAAAAAAGAAACCGTTGAGATTTTACTCCCAACCATTGCTATTTGAGATGATTTAGCCGTTGAGGAGCAAGAGCATGTTGACACCTGGAACACAAGTTGGAGTGACGAAGCCGGAATTTGCCGCAGGAGATGGCATGTCGTTTCTCTACGAGAGCTCGGTCTCATCTGAAGGCAAGATGAGACGTCTATGTAGATCAAAGAGGTATGAGGCGTAAGCGCAGAGATTGCGAAGACGCCTACATCCGTTGGTGAGGGGTGGGGGAAGGGGTGGTGGGAGGGGAGGAGGGGGTGGGAGATTGCGATATACCACATCCGCAGGATGGGGTTTTCTGGCACAGGAAAAAAACCGTTGAGATGTTCCCACCAACCGTTGCTTTTTTTCTTGAATAAAGTAATGTGATTGGTGCAACTTGAGCGTGTGGATGTTGAACGAGTACTCTGTCTTGAAGGACGCTAAGCATCCAATCGCCGAGAATGCGATCTGTCATAATTAGGGCAGGAACTTTAGACACCAAAACATTGGAACGAGGCGGGTACAGGTTGCCTGACTCTGAACTATACAACCTCATGATCCACTGCCGTCCTGATGTACAGTCACGTTCCGAGGTGCTCAGTTGTCATCTAGTTGCATTCAGAGAAGGTGTGTTACAATGCCGCCAACAAAGAATGCAACGTTACATGTGATTGATCTCCGGTAGCAGATCTGTTTACTAGGAAATGAGTATATGAGAGTGCATATTTCTAGCTATAGGTGAGTCATATGACAACATTGTGTATTTTAAACGAGCCTAGCATCCTTGTCATACTCGGAAACTAGGCAAAAACACCGCGCGGGAAGCACAAAATGATTACGCTACGCATTCCTAAGACTTGCCTTTTTGTCTTGCACACAGTACCAAAGGTCGGAATCAGGTGTAGCGTGCTCTACCGACGTCCTTCTCCCACCCTCAGTTCTTAGTAAACAATACAATACATTACTAATTCTATGGACTCGGCGAAGCAAACTTCATAGGTTCGGTGTCTAAAGTTCCTGCCCTAGTCATAATATATGTCGGTGAATGGTCCAAGTGCGCTGATAAGCATCTGCCGAAGTACATCCGCTCTAGGATTTTTAGCATTTGCTGCATTTTGACTGCCTAGATGTATTGTTGCTCGTAGAAAACGAAAAATGGCACGTGATTTGCGGAAGGGAGAAGTGATGTGGTCTTGACGGATGTTGGGAAGCAAAGAAGCGAAGGATCTTGGAGGAATGGGGAAACGTGATATGCGGAAATGACGTGGCGTGATCTGATTGGATAAAATAAGACGACTTGGGATTTGGTCGTTAGGTTTCCAAAATGACGATGATTGGTGGAAATAAGGTGCGTTGCCATTGGATGCCTTTATAATAATAAAAAAAAAGGAGATAAAAAAGGAATTGCAGGAATGATAGCGCTGCTGATGGTGAAAAAGCATAGTTTTAAAAAAAACGAAAAAAAAGTCGGTTAACGGACTTAGATTTAAATCTTTTGAAGAACGAGATATGAAAATGTTGAAAAAAACCCAACATGGAATATGTTTCCAAACTTTGTATTTTTCTGAAAAAAAATAGTTTCAGAATTTTGCTTGAAATAATTATATTGATATGTATAAGTTGAATCTTGTTTTTTCCGCGTTTGCTTGTTTTCCTGCGTCTTTTTTTTTTGTTTTGAACATAGGTTCATATTTCTAACGAATTTAACAGACATGCTTTAATGTTAAGCCAACACTTAAAATCCGATAAAATGCGCAGACTATGGTTGGACACATCACACTATCAAATTAAGATAACAAGATAATTCAAGAGCTGATTAGCAAGCTTTTTTAAAATGTTTGGCATACCTTTTAAAGAAGGCGCTAATATGAGTCTCTCACATAGATAGAAAATGCTGGCAGATAATATGCAACTGTCTTCATACTCACACACAAGCGTTCCGTGGCAATTACGTGCTTTGAAACCGATATGCATTTTGCTCCCACAGAAGGCTACGGGATATTTGATTGTGTTTCTCTTACGGCTTAAGCGGCCAACAGACACACGCCGCATACATGACGTTAGCATTTGAGTGCGTGCAAGGCATCCAGTTACGATAAGGTGTTATATATCCCGACAGTTTACCTCGAAATATGTGATATAAGAATAAAAGCTTAAACATGTAGTTGATTGAAACATAGAATAGTTTAACGATGTTAAGCAAACCATTACAAGTAGACACACAGCGGCGCAAAATGAACAAATATATGAATATAATATAGTTCAGAGCAATAATGAATTGTTTGTTTTTTCTTGTTTGCTTGTCAAATCACACACACACGGTCGCTGATGTTTTTTTATTGGAGAGGAAAGCGTTAGCAAATTGTTTAATTATTTTTTAATACTAGCGGGATACATATGTTATCGATAGCTGGGAAAAGGATGAAGAAGCTTATGAACAGTTATTAACAACTATGAAAATAAGAATATTGAGTGCAAAAGCCGTTTGAATGTTACACATCAAAATTGTTTGCAGAAGTATAGTATTAATTTAGGAGAAATGTTGTTACTTTCACTGCCCTTCCTTCTACAAACTATTTCATACACAAGACGGAGAACAGAAGACAACGGAGAATTATCAGAAAAAAAGAGAAATATAAGGTATTTTGAAAATTAAAACTGACAGCAAAGAATATATTGGGAATTGATAATGTTACAAGTGTATTTTGTATCATTTGTGTTTTTCTTCAGCTTAGCAAGTTTCTGTGTGCCTGTTACGATTAAAAGCGTATACCAAGGAACATACACTTGATTCAAGTTAAGATAACAAGATAATTCAAAAATATGGATTATACGAGCTGAAATATGCATTGTTACCTGTAGTTTGATGATTTATCCCTACAACTATGAGACGTTGGACTTTGGTTGTGCATGCACATAGCTTAAACAAAGATTTAATTAAAAACTCTTTTAAAACGGAAAGGAAACAAAATAAACACACCAGGAAAACACAATCCAAAACACAAAACTCTGTTGCACAAACATGGATGCAATTCTCTTTACACACGCAAAGTAGATGGGGAAAAAAGTGTTCGCTTGACACGGAGAAAGATCCCATGACGATCGTCCAAGCAACTGAATAACACTCGAGGCCAGATGCTAGTTTAAAAAACGCTGAGGAATCAAGAAACAGACTTCCGCTACGAAATATGACCGCTGGCACTTTAGACGATATTGGAAATGTGCAAGAAATACTGAAAATGTAGTTTTTTTGCCGACAGTTGGGGGAAATCGACTGACGTGGCAAGATGCTAGTTTAAAATACCTGTGGCAATCATTACCAGACTTCCGGGATGCAAGATGGGGGTTTTCAAGGAAAAACACTGGACTTGCGCACGCGTCTGTTGTTATACCGAGGCAAGGTGGTTGGTGTTGGTGTTTTTCCAACCAACTTTCTACAAATAACAAACAGGTTTGTACTCCTTTTCCTACAACAATAATTTAAACTTTTTTTTCAATGCATTTTCTCAATAAAAAAAATAAATGATCTAATCAACAGTCCCTCCTTAAGAAATCGGATTAACGATAATCCCATGGCGTTAGTGGTGCGTGGCGCGCTGTGGCGGGAAATTTGAAAATTTGAAATTAACAACGTTCACAGAAAAAAATTTCAAATTCTCAAATTTAACGACATCTTAAGTTTTTTTCATAGTGTCGCCGTTTGATGGTGGAAAATTTGAAAAACGTTAAATGGCGGGAAATTTGAGAATTTGAAATCTACGACTATGGCGGGAAAAATTACAAATTTTCAAATTTTCCGCCATCACAAATTTTCAAATTTCCCACCATCAAAAAGCGACACTAGCGCCACGCGACACAAACGCCATCTAGCGCCGAAAATATCGTTAATCCAATTGCTTAAGGAGGGACTATAACTACTGTGCCTGTTCTTTACTTCATGACCCTATAGATGTTCCGCTCTTAACTCACGAATAGCAAAAGCGAACCGCCTCTATTGCTTAGAGCCAGAGCTTTCAATCCTGATTGCTTATGTCACTGAAGAGCGGAAGGCTTATGTTATAAATCGTGTTTTCAATCTGTCCTCAGCTTCGAACTCTAGTACGTAAATCTGTGTCGACAGCATATTTTGTCTTACACTGTAGCTGACAAAGTTTATCGTTATATTAGCAAAGAAATGTTGACAAAATTGTCAGTTTTTCTATTTCCGCACTTCTTATTCATAATGAGTGGAACTAAGCTCCATTGAGACAATGCGGTTACAAGTTTCCAATAATGCAAGTGCTCATATCGACCCATGTACTCCAGAATCCTTGGTCCATAGAAGGAAAATCCCCTAGCAAGAGAGATGCACGTGTTGTGCGTTGGAGTGATTTTGAGCCATACATAAATGTTTTATGTCACGTCATGGGAAACATGGATCTCAACTCTCTCCGTGTCCGATCTACACTATATAGTAGGCCATGCTTTTCTGTTCCCAATACAACGGGCCTTGTCTTCTCTTCTCTTTGTCAATACCATCCCCAGTCCGGCAGCATGGATTATTTAGAGAGCTCGTAATGGTCTTCCAGACAAAATCTTGTACATTTCCCCCCTTCTCCTCTCTCTGTCCCGTGTGTCGTCCATCCCCTTGCACTTACTTGCTTGTGTGTCCATCTTTTCCTCATCCCTCCGGGTGGAAGGATTGGGGTGGCCATTGCCGGAGAATCCTGCCTCCGGGCTCCTAGCCAGCGTACGAACGAATTGAACTAAGAAAGAAAGTTTTTCTATAGTTGGATTGTGAGTGGAGGAGCTTCATCGATAAAGTTAGTGGACACCGGCTGCGCGGACACACACACACACACACACACACACACACACACACACACACACACACACACACACACGTACATACACGTTGGAAGTAGAGGATGAAAGTATTGACGACCTCCGCATACAGGCTACTGACCACTCGGTGGATAAGTAAAGGGTAGAGCTTTAGGATGAGAATAGAGCAGGAGAAAAAGCTTCCAACAAGGATTACAGAGGGGACAGGAGCAGAAAAGGAAAGAGCAGAAAAACTTGGTGTTGGTGCTAAAGTGCGAAGGAAAGAAAGAACGAAAGAAAACAAAAGAGACAATGAGGGACAACGAGCGAGTGGGATTTTGAGGAAAAGAGTGAGATGAGGGAGAGAAATGTTTCAAGGAACATTTTGTGTGTCTGCCTATATTCGATGTATGTAATATGTAGAGAAACAGAGAGGACAAGACTGACCGTGCATACATGTCCGTGTGTGTCGACAGAACTGCGCATTTCATCCATGGAGCTTTTCTCTTTTCTGTTCATCTCACGGTTGGGAGCCAGAGGCTGTTTTCGACGAAGGGAAGGGGATGGTCAGTGAGGGTAGTATGGTACAGACTGTCCATTCCGTCGTCTTATTGCTACAACCAACCCCCTCGGGTGTCTGTGTTAAGATAGTTGAGAAAGAAAGATATAGCCTACTAAGAATGGAAATCAAGTTCTTAGGCCGCATAGTATTTGTCTTTCAGAATCTTACTAAAGAAAATGAAAACTTGCTCTGAGCTCTAAGGTAATTCGGAGAAATATGAAAATATTAATGCAATATAGTACTATAGGTAATGTTTCCAATTTCATTTCCTTTAATGCCAATTAATTCTAAAATTCCATTAGCTCCAAGGAAGATGGAAAATAAAAGCAGAATCCCTTCAAGGGGAGTGTCACCAAATTCCTTATTCACAATAGTCATTCAAATTCAACATCACAGAATTAATATATACTTCCCAAAAGTGAATATCTTAGGAGCATTGAAGAATGTGAAGAACATGTACACATTGGTCTAAGCTTGAACAAACGCTTACTCCTTCAGTTTAATCAATCCTGCTATCTTTATCTTTTCCATGAAACGTCTACTTTAAAACGAAATTACTCTGAAGGGGGGGGGGGAGGTTAATCTTAAATAATTCTATGTTTCGGAATGATGTAATTAAGGATGCAGAAAAATGACTAGTATTGGAAGAGCTTCCAAATGTAAATGTATAATAATTTGTGGCAGATAAAATAGGATTTGCTCTGCACAAAAAGTGATACATTGCACTCACATGACATTCTCTATTCTTGTACTAACCATTCTAAACTCTTATTCCTGTATCTTCTTCGTGTTAGTTGAGATAAATATTTACAGAAACTATCTTGTTGCTTATTTCCTTGCAGGTGAAAGAGAAATATGGGAATACAGTAGGCTTTGAGTGATAGTCAAATCTTTTAAAGCTTTCAAATTCCGTTCTATTTGCACGGTTAACACACAAAATGAATAGCGATGTTCCATTTCACAGAAGTGCAAGTTCTCCAAAACCTACACCAATAAGGAATATCTACGAAACGGTTCACTCTACAAAACAATTTAGTTGCACATAAATTTATGCTTTAGCAAGATCTAAATTTTTGTACAGTAAGATTTGGTCTATGTCTTACGGTTTACCAGTTATACAAAACTCATTCAGAGTAAACAGGAATATATGGGCTATAGCCAGAAAATTCAAAATATACATTTCATTTTCCATAAAAATATCTTAAGCATATAGCATTTTAATCAAAATCGTTAGAGCCATTTTTAAGAAAATGAAAATTTTCGAAACATTTTCCATGTAAAGGGTAGTTTAGGATGGAGGAACTTTCTTCGAAATCTTCATGCCGTTTTCTTGAAAGATATTAAACTTGAATACAAACTTGGTTTTTAACCGATCTTTCGTTTTTCAGTAATGCTGTCCACAGACTGACACTGATATGCGCTCTCTCTCTCTCTCTCTCCCTCTCTCTCTCACACACACACACACACACACACACACACACACAGACACACACACACACACACACACACACACACAGACACACACACACACACACACACACACGCACACACATACACACATACATGGACTTTTTTCTGAAAATGCTTTTTTATTGGATCAGGAGGCCTCAAAACATATTTCCGGTGAAATCTCCACATCGATTTTTTGTGTGGAATACAATACTTACTCTATTTACTATACGTAGTAGAGAAAGTAAATAAAGCATGTAAAAAGGACTCATGCATTCTCAGTTACCAATTGCTGTTACACAATACCAGTTGGCTAATAGGACAATATTATAGGTTATATCGAAAATTCTAATAGTTCATTTTGCGGGTATGTTACTTTAAATTAGTATCAGTCTATTAAATTCCGATCAGGATTTCTAAAATTTGAGATTACCTAATGAATATTTTGACGTTCCTTGTCCTTGTATTACTAGTATTACATGTAATTTAAAGAATTCCTTTTATAAAATCCCTTTGAGCCGCCATAATTCGGGTGAATTACATTTTTTTAGCGTCCGCTGCATATACACCACTGATGGTCTTGTAAGTAAAGAAAAGTAAAGAATATAAACCCTCTAGACTTCATATGGATCCTTCCTCCATAATCTCATTAGCAGAAGGGAATATATTGTTAAGAATAACAAGATAAGAAACCTGAAGTACATGCCAAAAATAAAAGAGAATGTACGGAAAGATCTCGCAAAGGTGCGCGTATCAACAGTTATTGAAGGGTATTGGTGTGTTAGTCACGAAGCTGGTAATATATTCTACTGACCCTTCCTGCTCTTTGGGAGGGATTTCTGCCGTGCTGCAGTGCCCACCAATAACTAGTCATGATAAGTAATCTCTTTCCAAAAATGGAGTGAATATAATTGGTAAAGTGCTAAAATGAAGCAATATTTTCCCCTAAATGTACCATTCCATACAATCGAACCAGTACAACGTTTCTGAACCAAGCAAAAACATATCAAAACTTATCTTTCATTACATCAAGAAATTGTATACTGCGTACTAAGAACTGTAAGCGATACTTGACAGGTCGCGAATGCATTTTGGGAATACATATTCAGCAGGGGCGAGTTTTCCCAAGCATTCGAGGTCTGATAAGTAACGTACAGTTCGTGGTTAGCCAATTACTATTTGCAATACTAGACAAAACAGTAAAAAATTTAATAAGTATTGCTATATTTTATTGGACATTAAGAAAAAATGAACTCTCAATGTGAAAAAAATTGAAAAGCTACATCTATTTTGCTTCAGATGGGCCAAAAGTTTTATATTTTATATACAAATATATATATAATCCAGGTTCCACCTCAAGATGTATTGAAGAAATCAAAAAATTGAATCCTCTCCAATCGTGTCCGTAGTTTAGGGTGGAGGAATTTATTTTTAAAATCTTCGTGTCGCATCCTTAAAAGATGTTAAGCATAAATAAACCTTGGCTTTTAACCGACTTTTTGTTTCACAGACTGAATGACAGACAGACGCACACGCACACACACACACACACACACACACACACACACTCACACACAGACACCCGCACACCCACATACGGATTTTCACTTTCTCTACTGCTAAGTAGGGGAAGTATTGTATTCCACCCAAAAATTCGATGTCGAGATTTCACCGGAAATATATGTTTTGAGGCCCCTTGAATCCAAAAAAGCATTTTTAGAAAAAGGTCCGCGTGTGTGTGTCTGTGTGTCTGTCAGTCTGAGGACAGCATAACTCAAAAATGAAAAGTAGGTTAAAGACCAAAATAAGTATTTAAGTTTAGTGTCTTTCAAGGATGCGACACGAAGATTTTGAAGAAAATAGCCCCACCCTACACTGCCCTTTACATAGAAGATTTTTTCGAAAATTTTGATTTTCTTGAAAATGGTTCTAACGATATTGATTAAAATGCCATATTTTTGAGATATACTTATGGCAAATGAAATGTATATCTTGAATTTTCTGGCTATAGCCCCTGTAGTCGTATTTACTCTGGACGACTCTTGCATAACTGGTAAACCGTTAGAGATAAACCAAATTATACTCTACAAAAAATGTAGATCTTGCTAAAATACACAATTTATGTCTCAATAAATTTCCTTGTAGGGTGAAAAATTTCGGAGATATTCCTTGTTATGTGTGTGAGTTTCGGAAAATTTAGAACTTTAGCGAAATGCAACAACGTTGTTCATTTTTTATATGTTAATCGTGCAAAGAGAACGGAGTCTCAAAGGTCAAAAAGATTTGACTGTCGCACAAAGCCTTCTGTATTCTAATATTCCCCTTGCACCTACATGGACATAAGCGATAAGATAATTTGTACGAATGTTTATCTTAACTAACATGGAGATATAGGAATAAGAGTTTGTTAGACTGGTTAGTACAAGAGTAGAGAAAGAGTGTAACACATCCGATTTTTTTCTAAACAAATTTTTTTCCTGATGCAGGGGCCTCAAAATATATATTTGCGGTGAAATCTCGACATCGAATTTTTGAGTGGAATACAATACCTCCTGCACTTACTATACGTTGTAGTTGTTGTTGTAGTGTTTAACGCCCGCTTTTACTACTACGGCACCGCAGGCGGTGACACTGATGATACATGAAGATGGAGCACCGGTGGAATGAAATGGCGGGGGAAACCGGAGTACCCGGAGAAAACCCGCCCTGACGCCGCTTCGTCCACCACGAATACCACATGCGGGTCCCTGGGATCGAACCCGGGCCGCCTAGGTGGTAGGCGAGCGCGCTAACCGCTCGGCCACGGCGCCGCCACTATACGTTGTAGAGACAGTAAAAAGCATATAGAGGCTTTTCAGGGGAGCACAGCAAAAGAGTAACAATAATAAGTAATATCCACTTGCTTGAAAACCTCCACAAGAGAACTTTATTTTGGACAATTGTATGCACATTTCTTTTTTTCAGTAGGATTTTGTCTACCTCTTGAAGTTTACAAACTATGCAAACGGCATTCAGAATAAAGATAACTTCAGAGATATTCCCAGAAAACTGAAAATATGGCTTCATCTTTGTGCAAATATCTAATCAGGATCGTTGGTCTTTTGAGAAAACCAAAACTCGCGAAACTTTTTTCATGCAGAGAGTAGTCTGGGATGAGGGGATTTTCTTGAAAATCGTGTCGCGTCGTTAGGAGGGGCTGAGCTTAAAAACTAAATGTGGTATTTAACCGACTCCGTTCTTAGTTATTCACACACACACACACACACACACACGCACACACACACACACACACACACACGCACGCACGCACGCACACACACACACACGCACGCACGCACGCACACACACACACACACACACACACACGCACGCACGCACGCACGCACACACACACACACACACACAGAGAGAGAGAGAGAGAGAGACAGAGAGTGAGAGAGAGAGAGAGTCAAGTCTCTTGGTGAGACGTGGTTTTCTTTTGAGGATGTCTCGAATACCGCACATCTGTTTATAACCAGAATTTTTTGAAATTACATAATTCACTTTCTCTTTCTCTTTTTGTCCTGTGCTACCAGGAACCGAACTTAGATCACATATTGTTTTTTTCAAAGACAGTGATTCATCCAAAGGAGATCCTACAGTTCCAATGCCGTTATGGCTGTTGGTAAGAAAGAAAAATGGGCAGAAATGAAACCACGATCCTCTTTTAACCCAGTGCCTGACGGGAAATTTTGCAGTTTCTATTGATGAAACATCTTTCAAGTCCAATGAATTAGTAACCTCTTCGGCTATTTCTATGTACTCAGCATAATATAAAACTGCATCGACCATGTTCCCCACCGAGTTAACACTGGTGCAGGAGGAAGTAGGATATTAGGTACTGTTGATCTAAAAACCTTATTTTTAGGAGATTTAACAAAACTTATCTTCGTGCTGGACACAAATCTATCTACCAATGGGAAAGAACCATTGTCTCAGAAATGCTACCAATATGAAAAATATTATACAGATGAAACAATAGGAAAAGCATAAACATCATTAAAATATGCAATATAGGGGCAATAATAATGAAATCTTCGTGAATTGCATCATCTTGTGCAGTACTGCCAATATGGAAAATATTATCCAGATAGAAAAAATTTATAAAAAGCCATAAAATCACTAAAATATGCAACATAGGGGCTATAGTATTGAAATAATATGCATTTATCAAAAATCAAGAAAATATGCAGTTATATGCACCATAAAATCATGTCCAAATAACTGAAAATTCCGTAATTCGTGCACATTATGTAAAAGCATACATTTTTAACCCCTATGAAAAAACATGCAAATGCATGAACTTCCTAGCCCTAATTATGATAGATCTATCGGAGAATACTAAAGTGCGACTGGCAGGGGTTAAGCAAGCCATGGAAGAACTGGACGGAAATATGAAGGACCTTGGCCGACGTGTTAACGCCCTGGAGTCAATCGCAGCACCACAGAACTGATCTCCATAATAGAACAAATGCTCGACGAAAACCTCAAACTAGGTGGATGTCAATGGGTCAGGCCTGCGTTCAGCAATAGACTTTTTCAGCTGAAATGATGGTGTTTAAGAAATATTTGTATGTATTTCTATATCTGTTGTATCTCGGAAATAACTCTTAAAAATTGCTACAAAAATTATTATTTACTTAACGTATTGCCTTTCAGTTTTATCTGACAACAACAGGGACGACAAACGCCGAGCGATTTTCCGTCGCCCAGGTACTTTACTATTTAAGCAGGAATGTATGCACGGCAATATCCATGCTAAGAAGCGAAATAAATGTTATACGCTTTGCTTGGATTGCGTTTTCTCTATATTTGATAACTCGAGGGAGTTCGCAGCATTTAAATTGGAATGGTATTCCCAAATAAGAACATAGGTTATATACGGAAACTTCAAAATCCCCCTGAGTGTTTCTATGCCCGTAGTGAGAATATTCGGGGGATGGTGATGTATATTGTTAGGCAGCTTCTATGGCCCACGCTTGCAGAGGCAGGCGTTGAACACGTGGAGAGATACACAGACAGTAACTGGCCAACTGAGCCTCGCTCGACTTCTCTTTTCTTTAATTCTGTTATTATTATTCTTTGGGGGGGGGGAGGGAGATGCTTATTTACAATAACTTGAAAAGCAAAATGTGAACTAAACATAAACTTTCATCCTAAATGTTTGAACCGTTGCTGTGACGAGACCTTTAATATCCTGGCTTGTTTATTTAAATTGGACCATAAACAGATAAATTATGGCCAAAATTAGGTTTAGAATAATTGTGACTGTTACGCGTAAAATCGCGGTTTTTTTCAGGAATTACACCCGTATAGATTAACTTAAAAAGTAAAACCCTATCTGACTACAAAGTTTGAGCCTTTTCCAAGCTGCGCGGAATATATATTTACATGCAAAAATTGCTCGTTTAAATGTATAAGATAAGTAACTCTCTCGCCCAGTGCAGTGTAAACAACAGTAGCGCTATTGTGAGATAACACCGTTCTCCATGGATTTCCTTTATTTTTATTTATTCATTTTTTTAAATGAATGAGAGTTTCTGAATCACATTTTCACACTCATTGCAAAACTAAAATCCGTTTTCGCGTACCAAGTCAGAATTTTTGGCCATACAAAATTTCATATTTTGAATATTTTTCGTAATGTACGTGGTGTAGTAATGCTACCATATGCTTATCGTTTGTTAAAAAGGTTCAACAGCTTATAATTTAAACTTTGTTTCTTAAACTGTGAAATAATATAACTATTCGAATGGTTACATATATCTTTATATATTTGTTATATTTATTAAAATCTGCTAGCTATATGCACCCTAGGGGATGTGTCTTCCCCTTAAAATTAACCGGCGATAAGACATGCAATGTTTATTCTTGGAAATGTTTGTCCACAGTATCAGATACATTCCCGTCTGCGTGCAGTAGCACTGAAACTGAATCTCCAGTGGATAATACTTATGAACCAGACAAGTCTGATGAGGATAGATGTTTTAATCAAAGTGAGCTTAATGATTTAGTGAGTGATTTAAATTTGCCTAAAGAATCAGCAGAACGTTCGGGCTCTAGGTTAAAAAGAGAAAGTAATGGCAGAGGATACATATTCTTCATGGTACAGGCATCGTGAGAAGGAACTTGTAACTTTTTGTTTTTTGCTGGAAAAGATAATTTGTTGTATTGCTAAGACATCTGTGCTGTCTTCAAATTTTATAACAAACTATAATTCCAGAGAGTGGAGGTTCTTCCTAGATTCTTCTCAAAACGTCTTAAAGGTATTTTTCTTCATATTGGAAACATTCATCCTTCCATTTCTATGACCCACTCCTTTCTTTTAAAGGAGACGTATGAAAGTGTTAAGTATTTGTTACAGAAACTGCTGTACGAAAACCATCAAAGCCTAGTCTGTGGTGATTTCAGGATTGGACAGTTACTTGCAGGCTGGCTTCACAAAATGCCCTTGAATGGGATAGGACGGCTAGGTCAGAACACTGGGACAGGGAACAGTGTCCATGTAAGACTAATTTAACACCGACTGGAATGCTTTCAGAAACGTTTTTTCTAATTTCCTTAAAAATAACAAAAGATGCAAATTATGTTAACATAGTGAACGTGATGCAACAAAATTTCAAACAGATTGGTTGCAACATGAGTGTCAAAGTACATTTTCTTCATTCCGGTCTAAATTATTTCCCTAAGAATTTAAGAGATTTTAGTGAGGAACAGTGTGAAAATTTTCACCTGCACACAACAAATTTGGAAATGAGGAAAGTGGAGTGTTCACATGATGGCGGACTATTGCTGGGGCTTAAAAAGAGACTCTTCTGAACATGCGAGAAGGTCAAAGAGCAGAAAATCTGTAGTGCAATAAGGAAATAAGGTTATGAATGTGCTTATGATTATGATTAATTAATAATTGATTAGAGGCAAATAACAAATTATAGTTATAGCCTAGTTCTTCACAAAAAATGCTTGTTGAAAGTAATTTTTATTACGTTTCACAAAGCTTTAATTTCATTTCTGTTATTTATGAATACTTTGAAAACTCCATGTGATAGGAGAAAATAGAGATTATTTTCGAACTCAGCACAAAAAATCCTTTGGGGATCACCAACCCGATTAAAAAAATACGTTTCGAAACGCAGAACGCTGATAATCAGAGCTCCCTTTCCCCCGCCTCCAGAGCGTGTATTCAGAACGGTCTAGATTATGAATATTAGGGAAGCAGCCGTGCAAAAGGCAGAGGTTGAATAGTTTCGTTAGAATTTCTAGTGCGCTAGCCGGTAAGTGTTGCAGCGCAATGTTCGGGATTTGGTCTGGCCCTGGTGTTTTTCTTTTCGGTAGATGTCTGATTATCCATTTGATTTCGCAGGCATGTGTTTTTCTGATTCGGTCGTGTGTTTGCCTTTCATGTATGCTTTGAACTATGGTCTCGGTTTCATTTACGAATACTGAGCATGATGGCGTTATATTAGGTTTAAGCGTAATCTCTAGTGCATCCACTAGTGCTTCTGCTTTCTCTTCATCCATGGTGGCAATATGTTGGCCCACGTGAAGAGGGGGGATGGAGATCTTGTCCCGGGTGAGACATTTGGCTATTAGCCACACTGTGTTGGTGCCCGGGTTTTGCTCCTTAGATCGGTTAGGTTTAGATGTAGAAATCTGTTTATTTGAACTAGATTGAATTGGAAGGTTCCGTTGTTCATCAGTTCTGGTAGTTTCATTGCTGCTTACTGAAATTGTTCTTTTATATCTGCAAGATTGGGTTTCCATGTGAACAGGAGTTTTGTATCTATCTATCTGTGCAGAGACACTGGACTCTGTGATTGTTTAAGAGAGTTTTGAAGTAACTTGAATTTCATCCGCTCTGTCCACAGGATTAGTACCTTGAGTGAATCCGGAGTTGTTTTCCCTTACTGGAGTTGAAGGTATGGATATATCCTCTTCTTCTATAGATTTAGGCTTTGATAATTTCTTGTTAAGGAAGGAAAATTCTGCAGACTCTAGATTTCCATCATATGTGCGATGGGAGAGATAAGAAGGAGTACTTTCAGGTGTTTCGTTGGTTTTAGGGCAGAACTTTGCTAAATGTCCCTCACTTTTAAAAGAAAGCAGGAAGGTACGTCAGACGAAAGGTAAATAAAGTAATTTGTCCCATCATTTTCAATTTGAACAATTTGTCAAACTATTCATTGTGGACGAGCATCTGTCTTTTAAAGCTTAATATGTGACAAAATCCTGGGATTGATAAACCAGTTCTGATTGGCGATATCTTTTACAATATCCTTATGCCTAGTTGGCATAATTCTTCTTGTATAGCGTAATTAGGGATAACCGGACATACGTTGGACAGAATTACTCGTTTATTCTTTGTTGACTGGAGCCTGATTTCTAATAAAACATTATTGATGAGAATTTTGGAGTGCTTTGTGGTAATTGTTACTGCGTATTTTTCACTGGGTAAGAAAATACATATTCTTCTGTTTGATATACAGGAAACATGGCGTATATTGCTTGGGTTAATAAGTTTCCCTAGCGCAAGCACGTAGTCTTTGATTGTAATGCCCTCATGAGATTAAATTACTATTGCCTGTTCCTTTGAAGGGCTTGACATAGTTATGTCGGAGTAGCTTGGTTTTGTAGGTGGTACAATTACATTACTAGGAGATTTATTTACTTCATTTGGATTTCTGGGTGTTTGGTTATTAGGAGTATCATTATCAGAGTTCAGTGATGTCATTTTTACGTTGTTAGAACTCTTAGTATAATTAACTTTGTTACATTTAGTATTGGTTACATTCAGGTTAGGAGAGTCGGTGTTAGTCTTTCTTTAGATTGGTATCATTGCCTACCACTGTTAGAGGTGGCCATGCAAGCGATTAGCTTCTGTTTCTGTTATTTAGTTTAAGCTAACGCTAAAAAACAATCAAAGTTGATTTTGCAAATGAAATAAAATAAAATAAACTAGAGGTGAGCCCCTTTTTTACCCTTACTCGCAGTTGTTTCATATACTTTGTAGCATCAAAGTCAGTAATCGTTTTCACAGACGAAGTCTGATTTTAGATAATTACACCAAATTAAAGTGCAGAGTAATAACTTCACTCGTGTAGTGTTCCCACTGTCACTTGTTTCTCCCTTGCTCGTTTTCTTGTACGAGCAACGGGTAATATAAAAATATAGAAGGCTTTGAGCTATAGTTAAATGTTTAAAAGGTTTCGAAATTCCGATCTCTTTCTAGGGTTAACATACAAAAAAAATTGAATGTCGATGTTTGCTTTGAAAGAAGTGCAAGTTCTCCGACACCTCGAGCAAAGCACAAGGAATATCTCCGAAATGGTTCACTCTATAAAAAATGTATTCAGATATAAATTTAGCACTTTAGCAAGATCTACACCTTGTGTGGAGTACAATTTGCTCGGTCTATTCGGGTTTTCCTGTTATGCAAGTCATTCAGAGTAATTACCACTACAGGGGCTATAGCAAGAAAATTCAAGATCTACATTTCATTGTTCGTAAAATATCTCAAAGGTATGGCAATGTATTCAAAATCGATAGAGCCATTTTTAAGAAAATAAATATTTTCGAAAAATGTTATATGGAAAGGGTAGTTTAAGGTGAAGGAATTTTCTTCACAATCTTCATGTGACACACTTGAAAGACATTACACCTACATACCAATTTTATTTTTTAACCTAATTTTCGTTTTTGTGTAGCGCTGTCACGGACTGACAGAAACACACATGCACAGACACACACGGACATTTTTCTAAAAATCTGTTTTGCTACACTCACATGACTTCCTGTACTCTTGTACTAACTATTCTTAACAAATTCGTATTCTGCTATCTTCTTCGTGTTAGGTGAGATAAACATTTGCAGAAATTATCCTGCTCGTTTTCGTGCACGATCAACCGGAATATGGGAACAGTAGGCTTAGAGCGATAGTCAAATGTTTAAATGTTACAGAGCTCGTTCTCTTTTCACGGTTCACATATAAAAAAATGAATGCCGATGTGTCCTTTCAGTTTCCAACACCTCGAACAAATAACAAGGAATATGTCCGAAATGGTTCACTCTAC
Organism: Tenodera sinensis; assembly: GCA_030765045.1. Classification (NCBI taxonomy): domain Eukaryota; kingdom Metazoa; phylum Arthropoda; class Insecta; order Mantodea; family Mantidae; genus Tenodera; species Tenodera sinensis. The sequence continues at coordinate 197,704,885 of CM060962.1, read as the reverse complement.
AAATAAATTTACTCAGATATAAATTGTGTATTTGAGCAAGATCTACATTTTGTGTAGAGTAACATTTGCTCTATCTCTCAGGGTTTACCAGTTATGCAAACGTCGTCAAGTGTAAATACGACTACGGTGGCTATACCCAGAAAATACAAGATTTGCATTTCATTTGTTATTAAAATATGTCAAGGATATAGACGGACCGTTTTTTAAAAGTATGTGTTGGTGTCACATGACCTTCTCTACTCTTGTACTAACCATTCTTACAATCTCGTATTCTTCTGTCCATTTGACAAAATTATACGTTGTACTAAATTTCACAAATAACTGTGAATATTTCCGAAATGGTTCAGTCTACAAAAAAGTTTATTCAGACATAAATTTTGTGTTTTAGCAAGGTTTTCTGTGGAGTAATATTTCGTCTATGTATTACGTTTTACCAGTTTACCAGAATAAATAGGACTTCATGGACTATATCCAGAAAATTCAAGATATACACTTGATTTGTCATAAAAATATTTCCAACATATGGTATTTTAATCAAAATCCCTATAGCCATTTTGAAGAATATCAAAGTGTTCCAAAAACTTGTCATGTAAAGGATAGGTTAGGTTGAGCTATATTCTTTAAAGTCTTTGTATAGCATGCTTGAAAGACATTAAAGTTTAATACCAACTTTGGTTATTAACTGACTTTTCTTTTTTACTTTCTCTACTGGTAAGTAGGGGAAGTATTGTATTCCACCCAAAAATTCGAAGTCGAGATTTCGCCGGAAATACATGTTTTGAGGCCCCCTGAATAAAAAAAAAAAAAAAAAACATTTTAGAAAAAGGTCCGTGTGTGTGTCTGTGTGTCTGTGTGTCCTTCAGGCTGTGGACAGCATAGCTCAAAAACGAAAATTCGGTTAAAAACCAAAGTTGGTATTTAAGTTTAATGTCGTTCAAGGATGTTACACGAAGATTTCGAATAAAATAGCCCCACCCTAAACTACCCTTTACATGGAAAATTTTTCGAAAATTTTGATTTTCTTGAAAATGGCTCTAACGATGTTGATTAAAATATCATATGTTTGAGATATTTTTATGACAAATGAAATGTATATCTTGAATTTTCTGGATATAGCCCCTGTAGTCGTATTTACTCTGGACGACTTTTGCATAACTGGTAAACCGTTAGAGATAGACCAAATTATACTGTACAAAAAATGTAGATCTTGCTAAAATAAACAATTTATGTCTCAATAAATGTTCTTGTAGGGTGAACCATTTCGGAGATATACCTTATTATGTGTGTGAGTTTCGGAAAACTTGGAACTTTCGTGAAATGGGCCATCGTTGTTGTTTTTTTTTATATGTTACGTGTACAAAGAGAACAGAATCTCAAAGCTTTAAAAGATTTGACTATCGTACAAAGCCTACTGTATTCCAATATTCCCCTTGCACCTACAAGGAAATAAGCAATAAGATAATTTGTACAAATGTTTATTTTAACTAACATGAAGAAGATATAGGAATAAGAGTTTGTAAGAATGGTTAGTACAAGAGTAGAGAAAGTCATGTGAGTGCAACACATCAGATTTTTGAGTTATGGTGTCCACAGACTGGCACACAGATACATTGACACACACGCTCTCACACACACGTACCCCCCCTCCTCACACACATACACACACACACACACACACGATATATAGATCTGCATTTTCGAAATAAATTACTTCGAAAGCATAGTTGAAGTTTAAGCAGTTTATTTCACAATCTTCTTTTTGCTTACTTCAAGGACATTAAACTCAAATACCAACTTTGGTTTTGAACCGACTTTGCGGTTTTGAGTTACGCTGTCCATAGACTGACAAACAGACACACACACACACACACACACACACACACACACACACACACACACACACACACACACACACACACATACACAGACCTGTTTCTAAGACTCTCAAGTGTTGCACCCTTGTGCCTTTCCCTACTATTGTCCCAAATGTTCTTACAAATTCGTATTCTTCTATCTTCTTCGTGTTAGTTCAGATAAGTGTTTGCAGAAATTATCTTGCTCATTTCCTTGCACGTGCAACCGATATATGGGAATATAGTAGGCTTTGAGCGATAGTCAAATGTTTTAAATGCCTCAACGCTCCGTTCTGTTTGCAGGCTTCACATATAAAAAATGAATGGCGATGTCTCATTTGACAGAAGTGTAAGTTCTCTAAAACCACACACAAAAAACAAGCAATATTTCCGAAATGGTTCACTCGACAGAAAATTTTACTCCGACATAAATTGTGTATTTTAGCAAGATCTACATTGTCTGCACCATCTCTTAGGGTTTACTAGTTATGCAAAAGACATCCCGAGTAAATACGACTACTGGGACCATAGCAGAGAAATTCAAGATGTTACATTTCATTTGTCATAGAAATATGTGAAAGTATGGCATTATAATAAAAACCGCTAGATCCATTTTCAAGAAAATAAATGTTTCCGTAAAATGGCTCATGGGAAGCGTAGTTTAAATTGAAGGAATTTTCTTCGCAATCTTCGTGTCGCTTACTTGAAAGATATTAAGCCTAAATACCAAGTTTGTTTTCTAACCGACTTTTCGTTTTACTTTCTCTACTGGTAAGTAGGGGGAAGTATTGTATTCCATCCAAAAATTCGAAGTCGAGATTTCACCGGAAATACATGTTTTGATGCCCCCTGAATCCAAAAAATGCATTTTTAGAAAAAGGTCCGTGTGTGTGTCTGTGTGTCTGTGTGTCTTATCAGTCTGTCAGTCTGTCAGTCTGTCAGTCTGTCAGCCTGTGGACAGCATAGCTCAAAAACGAAAAGTCGGTTAAAAACCAAAGTTAGTATTTAAGTTTAATGTCGTTCAAGGATGTGACACGAAGGTTTTGAAGAAAATAGCCCCACCCTAAACTACCCTTTACATGGAAAATTTTTCGAAAATTTTGATTTTCTTGAAAATGGCTCTAAGGCTTTTGATTAGAATGTCATATGTTTGAGATATTTTTATGAAAAATGAAATGTATATCTTGAATTTTCTGGATATAGCCCCTGTAGTCGTATTTACTCTGGACGACTTTTGCATAACTGGTAAACCGTTAGAGATAGACCAAATTATACTATACAAAAAATGTAGATCTTGCTAAAATAAACAATTTATGTCTCAATAAATGTTCTTGTAGGGTGAACCATTTCGGAGATATACCTTGTTATGTGTGTGAGTTTCGGAAAACTTGGAACTTTCGTGAAATGGGTCATCGTTGTTGTTTTTTTTATATGTTACGTGTACAAAGAGAACAGAATCTCAAAGCTTTAAAAGATTTGACTATCGTACAAAGCCTACTGTATTCCAATATTCCCCTTGCACCTACAAGGAAATAAGCAATAAGATAATTTGTACAAATGTTTATTTTAACTAACATGAAGAAGATATAGGAATAAGAGTTTGTAAGAATGGTTAGTACAAGAGTAGAGTAAGTCATGTGAGTGCAACACATCAGATTTTTTAAGTTACCCCTGACACCATTTTTATGCTTCTTTGTGGTGGTTTTAGTCATTAATGGTTTAGGTATAGCAGCTCATCCATGAATACACTCTGAAGTTCTTGGTGTACAGTGTCGATAGATACAAGATGACTGTTGAGCTCTACAGTTACTTTAGCTGCAGTAGTTTTATGTTGTTTTGACACAATTCTTGTTAGTGTGCGACTATCTCTGTCATTTAGTTTTGATTTTCTCTCACTATTACTTTTACATGATGATGTTGTGTAGGGTGTAATGACTGTTGAAACATTAGGTAAGTTGGTTACTGTTGCTCCAGCTAATTGAGCCCCCACAATCTGCCCTCTTTGGAACTCTGTTAAGTCTAGTGTGCACTGCTGGTAAACAACCTGTACTGATGGCTAGTCAGTAATGAACACACACAGTCAAGCACGACATGAGCCTTACGTGAGTTGTTGACCGTCAAACACAACCATCCCTTTACCACAAGTGTTCACATTATTTTGCCTATCCTCTGTAACACTCCTCTCAGCAAAGAAGAATATAACAAGGGACATATACATATACTCCACATAGTGTGAGTAAATGGTTTCAGTTCTAACGGTGTACAGAGAAGATTGACAAACACAAAAGGCTCAAAACCGTTTGATAGACTACCACATTAAAACCTCAAAAAGAAATTCACATGCCATCCTTGGGCAGACCAAAGATGATTTAAGAAAATATAACATCATTCTAGAATTGCAAAACAGATACAGCATACAAAATTTACTTTGTATTTCCTTAAACAACACTGGTTAGTACACTTCTCGCTGGAGCAAATAATAACACAATTAAAGGCCAACATTGAAACACAAGCCACACAACTATATATAAAATTGGAAACATTCCGAAGTAAACATCAATGGTTTCCACACCCTAGAGAGTGTAAGCTGAAAACACAGATCACAAACAAATCCTTGTTTTAGAGAAAAATGATGATGTTGGCTAATGCTGGATTTCTGACAATGAGGTCATTAATCCTCTTGCTCTCCAATATTTTTCACTGATGTGCTAGAAGTGGCTGGGCATTTTTGAAGGTGGTCTTGGTGCATTTCCTCTTGCAGATCACATAGAGGACAGAGTGGAGAAGAATATATCCCAATTCTGTTTAAATGTTTTGCCAGACAATCATGTCCTGTAATCAACCTGAAGGTTGCAACTGCAGTTTTTCAAGGATACTCAGAAATAACTGTTTGAATGTTTGGTAGTTCCAAGCTTTTATTCTTCATAGTAATATTTTGCAATAATTTTTTTGAATTCAGAGTTGACTAATCTTTTAGCTGCATAAAATGGTAGATTAACTATAGATTTTTGAACACCGCTGGTACAGTTTTTTGCAAGAAAATCAGCTTTGTCGTTACCACTCAGTCCACAGTGAGCTGGTATCCATTGGAAGACTAGGTGTTTTTGAAGTGCTGTTAGATGGGTGAGGATTTTCCAACATTCTATAATTGTTTGGTTTTTTGGCGACAACTTGGAAGTAATTGCTATAATTGCCACCCTAGAATCTGAGAGAGAGTAACTGCTTGCTGAAAATGTGAAATTCTGTATAAAAGATTTTGTAGGGCCATTCGAATTGCTTCAATTTCTCCATCAAAGTTTGTAGTTCCATAACTTAAAGATTTGTAATAGGAAAAGAGGTGACATGTGACTCCAGCCCCTGCTCCATCTTGGTTTGATATCAGTGATCCATCAGTATAAGTATGGAGCCATTCGTGTTCTGGAAATGTAGTATGGATTGTCTCTAATGCCAATAATTTTAGAACACTAGTTGGAGTATCACTTTTCTTAACTTCTTCTGTCAGGTGTAAATAATATGTGATGTCTAATGTTTGTGTCAGATTGACTTTATATATGGAGTTTTCCTGTGAATTAGGAAGGTCTACATTCACTGGTCACTGCTTCCACATCCCTCTCTCTCTGCTTCCACATTTGAACTCTGACCAGTGCAGACAACAGATCGTCTTACCCTGAAGATGCCAAGCACAGTACTTGGCGAAGCGTCAGTGTCTACAATGCCTTCTAGACCACGGCCTACAAGCCCAAAAGAGATAAAACTAGCTAATAGTCAGACACCGACTGTGAAAGCCTAAGTTTATGCAAATCACCATGACATTATATGGGAAGCCAGCCTTCTCAGTACAGCCAGATACCCAACTTAGCTCTCTGTATAGGAAAGTATCATCATCACAAAACACAAGGAGCAAATTATGAACTTTGACTCCCTGCCAATGGACCAGCTTACAAGGGAAGTATCACTACGCTCACACTTGTACATGCCTGGCAGTTTGATGGCATCATCTCTGCTCTATGTGCGAAGTATAGATGGAAGTACCTGAAAATGAGTCCAGAATATGTAGGAACATACAGTAACATATGGAAGGGATTGTTGACCCCTGACAGGCAACTGTCTACACACTGCATACATAAAGTGAAGCGTGTGAATCAAGGCCACTTGCAGTTGCAGGTGATGTATTTGTCATTCATTTAATCGGTCATTCTGTAACAAGTGGTGCTGTATTTTTAAATAATATGAAGCTTCGTGTTGAGCTATGAGACTATTATTTCTCTCCGGGCATGGTACTAGGTGGAATGAATAAACACTCGATGTAACTTCACTATATATCACTTTATTAACACTTTTTTCGTCTCTTATTATACTTGTTACAATTGAATTGACTTTTGTTGCACCTATTTGTATTTTATTTATAGTCTTTCCACTTCTATAAAGTCTTTTCGACCCATATCCACGAGCGTTACAGAAACACGTCTTTACCTCTAAATCATACAGACACTAATAACAAAATTGGCGCTACTTTACATGATGCCCTCTTTTGTATACTAGTGTGTATGTGTTCATTTTATATTTTTCTACGTTAAATAGGTCCTGTATTGTTAGATCTTTATCCATTTTCCCTTCACTTTTAACATTAATGTCAGAAACATTAGACATTGAGAAGATGGCAGTGGCAGTGAAATTCCGTGTCCAACATTCACACTCCAAGCTCAAACTCTATTCAGGGCCCAGGTTCAAACTTCCAGGTAGAATCTTCTTAATCTAGAACTCAATAGATTGATCTCCAGCAAAGTCCACTAGTTGGAGTTATGTGTCCAGTCCACAGAGAAAAAAGAAAGGAGATATTAATATAGATTATAAAAGATGAGCCATATCACTCTGGATTAACCATGGTGGTAAGAAACGGCAATTATCCTGTGTCCGTAGCAAATTTCATTTAGTGATGTCACTTGGGCAACTTTACACTTGGAAGAATCAGAGTGATTCTATGTTGCTTCACTCCATGGAGCATAAAAGAATTGTGCATGAGAAATTATATGTTCACTTTGTAAATGCTAGAGGATTAAAACAGAATGTGACTGATGAACATCTGAAAGTATAGTCCTTGAAAATTTCAAGAGACACTTCACCTCAAAAAGGTAATTTTAGTGCTTCCAGTACATGGATTGCTCATTTTAAAAAAGATACACAAAATTAAAAGCAGAAAAGTTACAACATTTCTGCCTCGATTCTTCGTAAAAGAAGAAAAAGACATAGTGGCTGATTTGTTTTTGGAAACAGTCCATCTTCATTCTATAACACCGGCCAAAGTGGGTTTGAGTGTGAAATGAGAGCGAAAAGGACATTGTCTTTCACAGGAGAAAAACATACAGAGGCTGTTGCTCTATTTGTTAATGCGTTGACACATTCATATACTATTATGCCCACTATTAGTATGAATGGTGTAAATTATTCTTTGTATTGCAGGAGGCTATTGGCACTTTTGGCCCTAAAGTTTCTAAACACATGTTTAAGGCAGAAAATTTAGTTGTCACCGCAACAAAATCAGAAAAAATGAGGAAAAATGAGTTGAGGTACTGGTTTAAGGGGCTTTCTTTCCTTTTTGTGCCTTGCTTTAGGATTTGTGGAAAACTTACAGTGGTACAAGTTGCCTTTAAGATATTTCACCCCATAAGACAATTGAACTTCTCAAGATCCCTCCAGGAACCACAGGAAAAGTTCATTACCATCGCCTCACTGAAATTTTTATAGCTAATGAGATTAGTAACTTGAAAGTTTTCACAGAGACAGTATTTTGAAAATACAGTCTTTCATACATTACCAAATTTCCTCCCAGTGGTTCCAGGACATGATTAAATATTCATGGTTGCAACCAAATATACAAAAGAACGACCTCCCGAGTTTATTGTGCCTGTTAAATACTGTCTGCAAACTGGTGTAAAAGAATGTGAAGAAGAATGTGAAAATGACGCGATTATTCATTGTGCATGGTGCAGGAAGAATTTGTGCTTTGATCACTCCATCAATGCAAGTCTCTTCTACAAGGGTGTATCAAAAAGTAACGGGAATTATTTTTTGCTGTTTAAACACTCACCCGTCAAAATTCACTAATTGTGGTAATAGAGAGATCTGACCTTGACTGATGCTGGGATATGCACGACACTATCCGTGTGCTGTCTGAGGGACCCATTGTGTAAGCAAGTGTTTCAGTGACCCAACAGGGATTTCAAGTTAGATCAATGAGCATCAGTTTGGTTTTGTGTTCTTCAGAAAAAAATCTGGAACCGAAACACTGCAAATGATACAGGAAGCATATGCAGGCCAAGTTTTTTTATCAAAAACACATGTTTTTGAATTACGTAAAAAATTTAAAGATGGCGAAAAAGGTCTTGAAGATGCTCCATGTCCAAGACAGCCTTCCACTTCGAAATCTGAGGTGAACCATAACACCATGGATGTCCTGTTGCAAGAAGACAGACAATTAACAATAGCAAAGATAGCAGACATTATGCGTATTACCTATGGGTCCATTGAAGACATAATTCATAATGGTTTGGGGCTACAGTAAAGTGGTGGCAAAATGGATTCCACAAGCACTTCATGAGGAACAGATGTCTCATCGGGTCATGACCTGCCAGCAGTGGATCACATTCAAAGCATTAATTTTGGTGAATTAAAATAGTATATTCCAACTGCTAATAGGAAGATAGTGGAAGTGATATGGTGTAGGATATGAAATAAACAAAGGACCAGATATAAATACAGCAAGTTCAATTTAAAGGACAACTGGAAGATAGTAGAAGTGATAGTGACAGTGAATATAGAAATAAAAAAAAAAAACAATGAACATGTCAGTATACTAAGGACAATAACAAATAACTATATGATTAAATAATAAAACAAATTATAACAGGTATCAATGTAATAGCATGTATACTCTGTTCATCAAGAGATTAGAGGAGATATAAACAAAGCACCGGTTTGTATCACTCTGCGGCCACGTGCTTTCACAATGACGCAACACACTTACCTACCGCTACGCGTAGTTATAATATGCATTTTACACTACTAAAAGGATATATTTACTTGATCCAAATAACATGTAGCACATGGAAATTAACTGCTACTTACGTCATCTCTGTCCACAATAACACTTTTTCATTTTCTGCTCACAATCTCGAAACCAATCTCCAGAAGCAGCTTGTGGAGGGAGGTTAGTTTTAAATCTGGAAGATCGGGTTCAGAGTTAACTGCCAACAGCACTTTGTTTAAGGTGGGGGTTCATTGTTAACAAAGAACTGGTGAACTTTTCGACGGATTGCAGATCTCACACTCACAAATTCGTTGCAAACTACATCCACCATTTATCTGGCACGTGGAAGCTTTTGGCTGGGATCTTCACCAACTGATGATTTCTCTTTGCGTGTGCTGTAAATACTTGCAACTGACACACCGGTAAACTCGAATGTTAATTTTATCACGTCTTCGATAGCAAGTTCGGGATATTTCTCGCAGAACTTGTTAAACACGTTTAATATTATTGTCTTTTCACCACTTCGCAACGCTTTGCCACGCTTATGTTTTACAGCACTCACTTGTTCTGCCATGTTACTGTCATACTGAATAATGCGCGCGCAGAATGAATTAGGCTGGTTACAGATTCACGTAAGTGCGTATTCTTACACTTTAGCTATGCTTAGTACTCTTAGTTCATGCTTTAGCAAACATTAAGTGACATTTTAGACCTTAGTAACAGTATTTCTTCAAGGGACTATTTACACGGCGAAAGCGTCAAGAGGGCGCGCTGTGGTCAAAAAGCACGTGGCTTTGTTTACGTCTCCTCTAATCTCTAGATGAACAGAGTATAGTATCGCTTACTCTGATGGGGCATGCTTGTTATAGCTAATAAATTAAAAAAAAAAAAAAAGGCTTTGGAGGGAACCCAACTTTCTGGACAAGGTTGTAACATGTTATGAGAGCTGGTTTCAACACTACGAACTGGATACCAAATAACAAAGTGCACAATGGAAACATCCTGACAGCCCAAAAAAGCAAAGGTGCAACGAAGTGCAGGAAAATTCATGGATCTTGTGTTTTTTTGACAAAATTGGAGATATTTATGACCATGTGGTTCCTAAATACACCACAGTAACTGCTCAATACTACAGTATCATCCTTAAAGGACCACTCAAGAGGAAAATGGCTGCAAAGAGACCAGAACTTGCTGCCAATGGATGGATCAGGACAACACCCCTGCTCATCGAGCTATAGCAACAAAAGAGACAGTCACTCAACTAGGTATCGAAATCATGCCCCATCCACCATGTTCGCTAGATCTAGCACCCTGTGATTTCTACCTGTTTTGGCAAGTGAAAAAGAATCTTCATGGACACCATTTTCAAACCAATACAGAACTAAATAGTGTTATTTTGGGTATACTGAACAGGATGTCAAACAAGGGCTTCTCTGTGTGTTTTGAAAAGTGGATAGAATGCTGGAACCAGTGTGTAGTCTCAGAAGGAGATTATTTTGGAAGTTTGTAATAAAATTTGAATAAAAAAATCATGGTGTCCAAAATAAAAAAAATTATTCACATTATTTTTTGATCCACCCTCGTACTATGTTTTCATTGTAGAGAAACAGTAAGGGAGGATTAAAAGTTATTTTGTTGTTTAACAATGCTATCAATTGCCAGGATCATATCAGCATTGCTGGTGTGCCGGAATTTTGTCCTGCAGAAGCTCTTTTACATGCCAGTAAATCTATGACATAGAGCTGTTGTTTTTAAGCACACTTAAAATAATCGATCTGGGCCAGATTTGAACCCATGACCTTGGGATCAGTAGGCCAGCATCTAATCAACTGAGCCAGCCAAACTGATAATAAGGAAGGGGGGGGGGGGGGTGGCAGCCATCCCCCCACACTCGGCACAGAGCTGACGAGGGATGTCCAGTAGCTACTTGCAAATGGTCGTATGCTGCACTTTACAGGCTTAAGTTTTGTGTGTTTGCAGTTCTTCTCCACAGCAGATTTTTGATACACATGCTTTATATACAGCAGGCACTAAGCCATCAAATTTTCAAGTGCGTAGCAGTGTGGGTACAGTGATAATTCACTTGTTAGTAAGTACATATCACCACCACCAGAAAGCTCCACCATCAATAGTATATAAGATGACACGACTACATTATAGTCGCCGTCAGGAACGAAGGCGGCTGCGCAGTAGACAAATATCCAATGAAGTCACAGTCACGTGCTTTCTAACCAACCAGACCTAGTCTGTTTCAGAGTGCATGTCTGAGAGTATTTGTGCAGTATTACAGTGAAATTAAGTAATTCCAAGCAAAAGGTCCATTCCATTGTGTGATAGTAAGTGCATTAACAGTTCCAACGATGGCAGAAGCAAAAAAGCATTGTGTTATTCACAGTCAAGCCAGGGAAATGGTGTGTCATGTGTGCAAATACTTCCTGAGAAGGATGGGAAACAGTTGCAACGCAGCACTTCCCCTCTTTCCCCTGCATGCACATTATCTGTCACCGCTATCATTCCTGACAGCTGCTATAGCCAGTTGAAAGCTGAGGATGGGAACAAAGGTTTCTGAAACTTGTCCTAATTTTCACAAGTAAGTGAGGTATAGCGTAAACATAACTGACATTCTAATAATGTGATTAACCCCATTTTTCAATAAACTTCCAATCTTTAGTGAAAGTATTGTTCAATTTTCACTGTCTCTTCACTTTCCTTCACAATGTAGTGGTGCAATAAAACAGGTGGAAAGCAGTCTGATTCACTTGCTGGGCATCAGACACAAGACCTGTTTAATCTCCAACAGCAGCAAGCACTTTCTATATGTTACAACCTCACTCGTTGAAAAGTACTATCTCATTCACTGATTTACTTAGTTGTGTACAAGTGTGAGAGTTTCTGGAATCTTAGTGGTGAACAGAGGGGTGAAATTTTCAGAAGAATCTGGTTATCTCTTGCTAGTGCTTCTGAAATTTTATGTTGGGACAACCACTATCCCAACATAAATTTTGGACACTGTGTGCTTATCTCGTCATATGAGCAGTTTCTCAGTCATCTTCCATGGAATATCTAAGCTTGGGCCACAGCTGTAAAAAGACACACATGAGCATTCTGTCCATCCTCACAGCTGAGAAATGATTGGCTAGCATGCCATATAACAGCATTTTTGTGCCTGTGTTTATGAGGATCATACTGAAAGTCAAGCAGCAATTTTTAAAAATCTTCATCTTCATTTTTTGGACAAACTAAGTACATCATTGTAATTTACAGACTCTTCTGCTACTTTTCAACATTGTCTCCATTTCCTTGCACACATTCTTGCCATTGTTCTGCAAGTTTGAAAGTACATTTGTGATGAAACTCTGCTCCAGCTGCCAAAACAGACTCATGCTCTGCTTTCCAAACATCCTCCACCATCTCCTAGTGTTGGTCTCGCATCTGTTTCTTAAGACCAAAAAGATGGTAGTTAGAGGGTGTCAAGTTGGGCCTGCAGGAAGGATGTGGAAGAGTTTCCCGCCCAAATGTCCTGATCTTCTCCTCAGTGACACAAGCAGTGTGAGGATGAGCATTATCCTGTTGCAGGATGATCTCCCCATGATGTTTATTGCATGATGCACAACAGAGTTTTAAAAGTGTCTGGAGATAGCAAGCAACATTTATGCTTTGTCCAGGTTCAAGAAAATCAACCAGAGTACAACCCCGTGCAGTGTTGCCAGGTTTTTGATAGAGAAAATCCCCCTATAGGCCTTCAAAATCCCTCAAAATCAAACTAAATCCCTTTATGTACATAAAACCTAACTTTAAACCATTTTGAGAAATAGAATTGGAACTGAAAAATTCAATCCCACAGCTGTTATTTGAACCACAGACCCTCTGCACATGCTCTAAGCATTTAGTTACTGTGACAACCTGCCAGAATGACATGACCATCTGAAGGTTATTTAATCCTGGGACATAAAGTACTTACGATAGTAAGTCACCATTGGGGTAATTGTCTCATATGAGACTGCCTTTGTGATATACCGGGAAAAATACAAATTGGTTGGAGAATTCAGTGTTGTTCTGGCAGGTTGTCACAGTAGCTTAATGGTTAGTGCACCCACCTGGTAAGTGGAGCGTTTGTGTTCAAATCCCAGCTGTGGCATTGAATTTTTCAGTTTCAATTCTACCTCTCAAACATTGCCCACACATAGCTTGTGTGTTTAAAAACACCAACAGTAAGTTTGTTCCACACTTTTGAAAGATACAAAATGTAGAAATATTTAGGTATTCACTTTAGTAATGTGGTATTGACATATGCCCCTTTTGTTTATGTTTAATTACTGTTTTCCTCCCTGTCGTCAGCAACCAGCAACTCGCCAATTTTGTCATCCATTGTGTTCTTGTGCATATTTTCATTAAATAAATTCAGCATTTCTTCATTAACAGGATACTCATAACACGTCTTTTTTGAGTCCTTCATGTCCATTTTCTCACACACAAGTGCGGAAACTGTTTATGAAGATAACCTGTTTCTCTTTTCGGTTTTAATACCGGACACCATTGAGAAAATACGCTTCACTGAAGCATTAGAATGGTGCAAAGAAAGGCAGATTTTAGCTATTTTTGTTAAATCTCCAAACAAATATTCGGAATAGAAATTTTGGTACCTAGTCCTCAATTTGTTTTCAAAATTGTAGAATTGGCAAATTTAAATAAACATTCTCTTAAGGAGAGGAAAACTAGTCAAAAGACGCCATTCATTTTCAACAAGATCTGAGGTGATTTTAATTTTAAATCTTTCAATCAGTGGTTTTAAAATTTTACTTGAAAAGCCCCTTAATTTCCAAAGAATTGCCTCGTTCCCTTTTGAGTTGAAAAATACCTACACCAAGGGAAAAAATCCCTGAACATGGCAACACTGACCCTGTGCATCCCGCAAGACACTGCCCATAACCCCGCAGGTTGTACCGTGTAGGCGAATCCAAATGTTGCCATTCTATACTCAGGTTGATAATGATAGAACCAGCTTTCATCATGTCACAATACCCCTCCAAAATAATGACCTTCATTATTATCAAATTGAACTGATGTTGAAATACTTAACATCACTTACATGTAAATATTTATCTTGACCGGTTTCAAGAGCTTAAATTGCTCCCATCATCAGAATTGTCCAATTGATTCTTGTGGATGTCTGATGTGTGGTTGTTTGACTTATCTAGCGGTGGACTGATGAACTTCCATAATGGATTTGGTGTGGTAAATCAAAATTCATTAATCAGAGTTGGTGTTTTATGATAAGAATCTTCTCCCAAATATCCAACTCTGCAGTATGTTTTGTAGCTTTTAAAAGTTTTATGTTCAGCATGATGTGATTTGATGTCCAAAAATGGTTTGCAACTGCAGATTTATCCATCTGTTTGTATTTGATGCATCTCATGTGCTCTTTTAGTCTGGTTTCTAAATTCCTCTCAGTTTTTCTTTTGTAAATTTGTTCACAATCTGTGCAACTAATTTTATAGATAAGAGGTTAAGAGGTTAAACATTGCCCACACACGGCTTGTGTGTTTAAAACACCAGCAGTAAGCTTGTTAGCATAAATAAATAATAATTAATTTTATAGATTCCTGCTGTTTTGTTCTCTGTTATTTGGTCCTTTGACCTGTTGCATAGTAGTTTTTCTATGCTGAAATTATTTTGTGGAGCCAAGTTGGTACTGTATTTTTTGAAAATTTTGTTACTTGGATTGAAAGTGAACAAACCAGTATCTAAATTTATGTTTTAAAGCTGGATCTTTGTGCTTTGAATTCTGGTGACTGTGCAAAGCACAAGAAAATGTTTAACATTATCTTATTGATTTTTCAGACCTTGGTGAAAGATCAAGAATGAACTCACCACGCGATGTATTGGACATTAAAGTCGAGTTAGATCCATCTGTTATCAGTGGGAATACTGAATCAAATGATCAGAGTGATTCAGCAGAAGAAGTTGAGTCAGAAGCTTGCAATGGACTACTTAGGAATATGATATGGGCTGTTCTAGAAGAAGAGGAGGATGAAGCACTTGCACGCGAGGAGGAGGAGCGAGATGAAACCTGGGATGCAGAGGATGAAGAAGAAAACTGGGATAGCCATGAAGAAGACAATAATGTAGATGAAGAAGAAAAACCAGAAGACTGGGACAGTGAGGAAGAAGATGGTAACAATACCCAGAAAGAAGGAGAAAGTGCAGATGCTGAAGATAAGGGGATGACTGAGGCTGATTCTGGAGGAGAAGCATCAGATAACAGCCAAACTGCATCTCAAGTTGACAATGCTCCACAAGTCGAGACACTGTGCCAGAATGAAAGTGCTCTTCCTAGGTAAATATTAAAACATATTTGAAGAGCAAAATTGGTGGCACTGAAGCCCAGTTATCTGACATAATGTGGACCTGTTGTCTTGGATAAGTGAAAACTATTATATCTGTGACCACAAGTGAATTGTGTTAAAAGTGAATTATTACATCACTTATTTAAGCATTTCAGAAGTTCCATCAGTTTTAAATGTACCAAAAGTTTAATGGTTTTTAAGTGTACGACATTGTTTAATCATTTTTATATGTACCACTAGTTTTATTTTCACGATCATTGTGGCACATGTACTTAAACTAAGTTCTAGTAAACACGTTCAAACAGTCCCTTGGATGTATTTTGTATCGGCAATAACACTGCAGGTTGAGCCTATTTTAATCTGCTTTAAGAACAAGAATAATAGTTTTCAGCACCTAATAAAATAACTACATAATCTAATGTCTTGGGAAATGTCAGAGTTTGTAACCGTAAAAGTGTGTACTCCCATGGCAAAACCTTGAATTATTGTGTTAAAAACTAATTTAGCGGTTTAAAGTGATATCAAATGTTGGGCTTTGGTAATAAAGCCATTAGCACTCTTGCTCTACAATATTTCCCTTTAGTGGATCCAACAGGTAGAACTTCACAGGTTTGCAGATGACAATCAGTCATTTCTTCTTCTTTGTTGCAAAGAGGACAATTTGGATTTGTGTAAACTCGTATTTTGTGTAAATGTTTGGCCAAATAATCATGTGCCATAAGTAATGTAAATTTTATCAAATAGCGTAAGCCGGTGCCATAAAATACAGAATGATTATCCAGGCTTGTGGGCCTTGGTCTAGTGGAAAACCTCCTTCCAGATGTTTTGTTCAAAGCTGTGTCGAACATCCTCAGTGGTGTGACTGTAGTACTCTGCTAGCCTCGGTGACGACTCATAATGGAGCTGTTTGGTTTCATAGGTTTCATACATTAAGCATGTGTGGGCGTATGACGGTTGGTCTGGTCTTTGTTTATTGGTTCACCTGCTGCATGGGATGGGTTAAAGCAGTGTTGCCATCCATGCCGAAGTAAAATCAGAAGATTTGATTTGGAGAAAACAGTACACCTTTTAACCGGCAATTTTGCTTAGGATATGTATATTTATGACAACAACAACAACAATAATGATAATGATAATAATAATAGTAAGAAGAAGAACAATAATAAAATATTCACTCCAAAATTCTTGCACTGTAGAGTTACTGCCACATGCAATGTCAGTATTGCTCAATAGCCTCCATTCTGTATCTATTTGTTGGATTTCTTGAACTGCTTTCACCAAATTAGGAAACCCAGAAGCAAGTGACTGTGCAATTGACTGAACTATTTGGATTTTAATCTGGTTCTAACACTCCCAACATTGTAAGAAGAGGATCACTTAATTAAAAACGACTTAGTATATTGGGAACTGATTCAACGTAAAAATCAACCCAGCCTAATTTGAAAACTTATACATATTTGACGGGCAGGGATGATTTTGTCAGAGATATTTGAACTTTGGCACCAAAATACATGTTTTCCATAGGAAGAAATACCTTTGGATCCCTGTATTCAACTTTATCTATTTCAGTGAAATTCAAATGTTCAGGTTTAATGTAGCAGTCAAGGATAGTTCACAATACAGAAACAACAGATGTGGTATACTGTTTATGTATACAGGTGATTATATTAATCTTTTGTTTTTATACACGAGGGAAATGCCTTGCCTGAAAATCTTTTTCAGAAGAGTAAATTATATGATGTTAATGAAAATAGTGTTTAAAAATGGAAAATATGAAAGCAGGAGATTTTGAAGTATGTTCAGTTTATAGCAGTAGATCAGTAGATTTGCAAAAAAGCAGGAGATCTCCTGCAAAATCAGCAGACCTGGCAACCCTGGGTTACAGTGGGGAAACCAATAATACCAATAACACGAAGAAGATATCGGAGTAAGAGTTTGTAAGAGTGGTTAGTACAAGAGTAGAGAAAGTCATGTGAGTGCAACACATCAGATTTTTTAATTTTGCTTTGTTACATGGTGTTTCAGTTTGCTAGATTTTATATTTCTTTTTAATTAGTCTTTTTATAGATGTAAAAGGTAAGCTTTTATTTGTATTCTGAACCAAATTTGAACCTTTTTTGGCAGAAAATCAGTTTCATTTCCTGCAGTGTTCAGGTATCCATTGTAATTTAATTCTTTTCTGTAGTTTTTGGAGTTGTTGGATCATTTTGTGACATTCTTTAATTTGGATTGACATTTTATATGAATTAATTGCATATAGTGCTGCTTTAGAGTTAGAAAGTATGACAGCATTTTGAAATTTATCTATTCTATATAGAAGGTGTTGGGATCAAAATATTGACTGGTAATTAATAATTTTATAAAGAAATGATAGGATATACAGTGAGACGATGTTCATCCTTAAGGGCTACCAAGTCAGTAACCAATCAGAGCCCTGCTGAGTTATCATATTGCATTTCCCTTAAAGGAGACACCAGTGAAACCATCTCTAAATTGTTGTTGTTATTAGCTAATGCTGGATTTCTGACAATGAAGTCTTGCTCTCCAATATTTTTCACTGATGGATGGGGTGCTAGAAATGGCTGGGCATATTTGAAGGTGGTCTCGATCCATTTCCTCTTGCAGATCACATAGAGGACAGAGTGGTGAAGAATATATCCCAATTCTGTTTAAATGTTTTGCCAGACAATCATGTTCTGTAATCAACCTGAAGGTTGCAACTGCCATTTTTCAAGGATACTCAGGAATAACTGTTTGAATGTTTGGTAGTTCCAAGCTTTTATTTTTCATAGTAATATTTTGCAATAATTTTTTTGAATTCAGAGTTGACTAATCTTTTAGCTGCATAAAATAGTAGATTAACTATAGATTTCTGTACACTGCTGGTACCGTTTTTTGCAAGAAAATCAGCTTTGTCATTACCACTCAGTCCACAGTGAGCTGATATCCATTGGAAGACTAGGTGTTTTTGAAGTGCTGTTAGATGGGTAAAGGTTTTCCAACATTCTATAATTGTTTGGTTTTTTGGTGACAACTTGGAAGTAATTGCTATAATTGCTGCCCTGAATTCTGAGAGAAAAACTTATTGATGAAAATGTAAAATTCTATACAAAAGATTTTGTAGGGCCATTCGAATTGCATCAATTTCTCCATCAAAGTTTGTAGTTCCATAACTTAAAGATTTGTAATAGGAAAAGAGGTGACATGTGACTCCAGCACCTGCTCCATCTTGGTTTATTATCAATGATCCATCAGTATAAATATAGAGCCATTCATGTTCTGGAAATTAGTATGGATTGTCTCTAATGCAAATAATTTTAGAACACTAGTTGGAGTATCGCTTTTCTTAACTTCTTCTGCCAGGTGCAAATAATGTGATGTCTAATGTTTGTGTGAGATTAACTTTATATATGAAATTAAGTAAAAATTAAAGCTATTAACAGTGAAGGAACAAGATTCTAAAATAAGAACAACGATTTTGTTTATATGACTTTGTGAATGAGCTGGATATAGCTTGAAACCCCTGGGTCAGAAAAATAGAAAAAGGATATCAACATACTAAGATAAGTGAAGTTTTTAGTTTCTAATTTGTTCTTATTTTAGAATTTATATATGAAGTTTACCTTTGAATTAGGAAGGTCTACATTCTTCTTGATGTCTTGAGTTTTGGAAAGAAAGTTCTGCTGAGTCTTTAGTGTATGTGTAAAATTTCTCTTGTTCCATGTATTGAATGGGAATCTGATCAATTTTTCATGTTGAATAAGAGCTGCTTTTTCTATTTCATATTCAATGGGGTTGAAAGATATGTCTTCCAAAACTTGGAAGACAACCGTTGTATGTATATTAGAAGAGCAACATCCACCAATATTTGGTACCCATTTCCATGAGTACCAAGGGATTTTACAAAATGACAGTTATAAATGATAAAGGGAACATTCACCATGTAAATGTTGTTGATTGCTGAGCATTGTTTTCATAAACAGTGCAGCCAGAAATTCATTAAATCATTATACAAGATTTAAAAAGCCACCCATAAAATGCTGGGTAGGACATTATTTATGCTGATTATACAGGGTCTTTCTTCTTTCCTGATTATACTTCCCTTGTGTAGGACTTACAAGCCAGTGCCTAGGGTCAGACGCCTGTCAGGGTGCAGAGAAACCTCTGGACCAGACAGAATGAAGACCTGGAAGCAGGTGGTCAGCCAAGCTCCAGGTATGACAGTGAGGAAGATGATATGAAATGCAGGCAAAATGGATGATTGGAAAGGTGATAATGGAGCAATTAGTGGAATGAATGGCGAGGGAAACTGGAGAACCCAGAGAAAACCTGCCCAGATGTCACTTCGTCCACCACGAATACCACATGCGGGTTCTGCCTAGGTGGTAGGTAAGCGGTCTAACCACAGCGCCACCATTATACTTCCAGACTCAGGGAAGGATGAGGAATAATCTTGGCTGGAGAAAAATTCCTACTCCCCTGCCAGGAATCGAACCTGGGACCCCTTGCACAGCAGGCAGGTGCTCTACCAACTGCGCTACAGGGCCAGTTTTATGCAGGGTCTTTGGTATAAAAATATGATGCTTTGCACTCGCATAACCTTCTCTACGCTTGTACTAATTATTCTTACAAACTCTTACTCCTTTTATCTTCATGCCAGTCGGGATAAACATTTACATTTACTTATTTTATGTTGTTGTTGTTGTTTTCTAGCGCCTTGCATCTGGCAATGAAGCCATTAGCATTCGTGCCTTCCAATACTTTTGAACTGTAGTTTCTTCTGATCTTAATGCTTTACAGGTCTTCAAGTGTTCTTCATTCATTTCTGCTGGATCGTTACACAGGACACATATTGGTGAGGCTGAGATACCTATTCTGTAGAGATGACTTGCTAAGCAGTCGTGATTTGTCAGTAGCCGGAAGGCTGCAACCGCTGTTTTCCTTGGTCTCTGGGGGATTATATCTGGGTTGGAAAGTAGTGTAATCCATTTTTTATCTTTGGCATTTGTTTCTATTTCTTGTAGGTATGAATGAGAAAATTTTTTAATGATCAAGCGTTTTATTGAGGAATATGAGAAATTGAATTTAGACTTTTGTTTTATTGTTGTGCCTTTCTTTGCAAGTGCATCTGCAGCTTCATTCCTCATGACTCCACAGTGTGCTGGAATCCATTGGAGATGAACAGTCTTATTAACTTTTTGGAGTTCTGTTAACATTTTGTAGCATTCTCTAATTTTTGTTGACTTCTTTGTAGTATTTGAACATATTCCCTGAATTGCAGCTTTAGAATCTGAAAGAATTACTGCCTTGTTAAATTTATTTAAGGGAAGATTTAATAATTGTCGGAGAGCAATGTATATAGCCTCTATTTCTCCATCATAATTTGTTGTGTCTCTGCCAACAGAATGATAAAAGGAAAAATGTGAACATGTAACTCCAGCTCCAGTAAGGTTTTCCTTCGAGGATCCATCAGTATATATGTGCAGCCATTCTTCTGTGGGATACCTAGTATTGATTGTTTCCAGAGCTAGAAGTTTTTGTATTTCTTTTGGTGTGTCTGATTTACTTATTTCCTTTATTAATTCCAAATTGAAGGTGGGTTACAATAATTCCAATGGATTTTCTCTTATAAGTAGATTTTCTCTGGTGTTAGGAATGTTCAATTTGGATTTAATCTGTGTTACCTTTTCTAGGAAACTACTATGAGTTTTAAGGATTGAAGGGGCGAGGTTCTCTTCTGTCCCTTTAGAGTTTGGCAGTCGTAACATTTTCTCGTGTTGGAGCAATGCTTGTTCTTCTATTTTGGTTATTATTGATGGGGTCCGTGTTAAGGCAAGCATGGCATCAATAGGTGTGGATTTAACTGCTCCAGTGATTAGGCGAAGAGCCTGATTTTGTATTTGTTCAAGTTTATTGATGTTAGCATTTGCTGCTGTTATTAAAGCTTCAGAACAGTACAAGAGGTTTGGTTTAATATACATTTTGTATGTTGTGTTAAGGACTCTCCTTGAGCAGCCCCATTTAGCACCAGCTAACCTTTTCAGGATTTGCAATTTCTTTTCAACCTTTTCTGAGATGTTTGTTATATGTTTTTTTCCAACTTAGCTTTCTGTCGAAAGTGATGCCTAAGTATTTGGCATCATCAACTGCTTTGAGTGGTTTACCATTATAATTTACGTTAATATTAACTGGTTTGTATTTTAGTGTAAATAATTCATAATTTGTTTTTTCCACATTGATAGTCATGAGGTTTTTGGAGCTCCATTCATGTACTTTGTTTAGGGCTGTTTCTATTCTGTCTTTAATTAATTCAGGTTTTTTTGAAGAGCCTGAAGTCCAAATGACTACATCGTCAGCAAATAAAGCAATTTTGGTTTCTAAAGTTTTTATTATTGATGGAAGGTCATTTATATATATGTTAAAGAGTGTTGTGCTCAGAACAGTACCTTGTGGAAGTCCTCAGTATGTTTGTTTATATTTGGAAATGGATGTATTATATTTTGTGGCACAAAATCTTTGTGAAATAAACTGAGTTATCCACTTAAGCATGTTACTTTTCACACCTATTGATTGCAACTTCTCAACTAATTTATTTCTCCAGACTGAGTCATATACTGATTTAAAATCAATGAATACTGCCAAGGTATCCTCCTTTCTATTGAAAGGTTCCTTGATGTCTTGGCTTAGTAGGAGTACATTTTCACTTGTACTATGATTCTGTCTGAAGCCGGTCTGTGAACTATTAATTAAGTTGTAATATTCTAGGAACCAGTTAAGTCTAGATGCCACCATTCTTTCCATCACTTTTGCAATAACACTGGTCAAAGATATTGATCTGAAACTATTAATATTGTTTGAGCGTTTGTTTTTCTTTAAAATCGGGATGATAATGGCTTTTTTCCAGTCGGAAGGTACAGTCATTCTCCAACACGTGTTATACAGTTTAAGTAGGATTTCTTTTCCTTTCCTGCCAAGGTGTTTAATAAACTCTGGGTGGATCTTGTCAGGTCCAGGAGATTTTTGGTTCTGTAATTGTTCTATTGCTAAATCCAGTTCTGTTTCATTAAAATCCTGAATAAAAATATCATTTCGTATACCTTTTGGCTTACTAGTTTCTCTGATAGTTTTTTGGATAGCCTTATCTTGTTTTTACTTATTTTATTGTGCAAAGGAAATACAGGAGCTTCAAGCAATAGTCAATCTTTTAATGCTGGTCGCTGTCGGAAGCCTTTGAAATTCCGTTCTCTTTGCATGGCTAAGAGATAAAAAAAAATGAATAAATACCTTCCCTTTGAGAAAAATTTTAAGTATTCCAAAACTCACACTAATAACAAGAAATATCTCCAAAATGGTTCACTTCACCCAAAAATTCATTTAGGCAAAACTTGCATGTTTTAACAAGATCTACGTTTTTTGTATAGTCAGATTTGATCTTTCTCTTACAGTTTACCAGTTATGCAAGCTACATCAAGTAAATGGGACTACATGGGCTATAGCCAGAAAATTTAAAATAGACATATTATTTGCCATAAAAATATCTTAAACATATGGCTTTTTAATCAGAATAATTTGAGCCATTT
The DNA here is from genome assembly GCA_030765045.1 of Tenodera sinensis. Lineage (NCBI taxonomy): Eukaryota > Metazoa > Arthropoda > Insecta > Mantodea > Mantidae > Tenodera > Tenodera sinensis. The sequence goes on along the minus strand of CM060962.1, from coordinate 197,682,078 downwards.
TCAAGAAAATAAAAATTTTCTGTGTGAAAGGTTGTTTAGAGTAGAGAAATTTTCTTCAAAATCTTTGTGTCGCATCCTTGAAAGATATTCAACTTAAATACCAACTTCGATTTCTGACCGACTTTTTGTTTTTGAGTTACGCTGTTCGCAGGCACACACACACTGACCTTTTTCTAAAAATACTTTTTTTTTTATTTAGGGGTTCCACTTCCCCTACTTACTATACATTGTAGACAAAGTAAAAAAAGGACAGCCCACACAGAGTTTTATGTCTGGGCAGCATAACATTTTTCTTAAACCTATATACTTGACATTAAATATAACAAAATTAACTTTTACCTCACAGCAAATGTTGGAAATGTATAAACAAGTATTGTACTGACAAGGGAAGTACCCCAGCTCAAATGGCTAAAATTGATTGGAATCATGTTTAAAATATAGTGCTGTAGATGTCTGAATAGCTATCAGTCATTCATCTGTAAAATTATGTGTGGAGCTGCTAGTGCCTCCTGAAGGTCAGCGTGTTAGCCTCACTGTGCCGTAGCTGTACAGACAGTATGAGCATGACTGTTGCAGTGTTCAGTAACAAAGTGCACATACTGGCATCAAACATGAGTGGACTGAAGCCAATTAATCCTGTGAACGTTGTTAACCTGTTGTGGGGAAGGGTACATCAAACTTACATACCAGATAATGAGTAGGTAATCTGACTGGAGGATGAGCCGTTTGCATGCACGTTATGAGATATCCGAGTGCATAAATACTATAGGGATTTAATAGAAATACATGCTGACACATTGGATATGCATAGTGATTGTGAGTCTGACGGTGGAGAAGAAACTGCACATGGGTATGAGAGTTCCGACAGTTCTGGAACATCCTCTCCAGCAAATGAAGGAACTGCAAGTCAAACTAAATATGCACTTTCACCCCCAAAAATGTCACAACCCAGTGTGCTACAGTGTATTGATCACCAAACATTGAACAATATTAATGAGGAATATTTTAATTATGGTTACCATTCTTACAGAAAACTTATGAACCATTATAACTGCATTTGCTCAAAATCCAACTGCAAGATAATTTTAGATTATGTGATGCACAAAAGGCAAGACACAGACCACTTCAGGGGAAATAAAACATTAAAATTGGAGGCTGTGAAATAATCTGTAAGAGCCCACGCTTGCTAATAGTGGACTAGTAATCCACATTCTCTGGCTTTGTCAAACTGTGCACTGTTCCACACAGTAGGTTAACAACGTTCACAGGATTAATTGGCTTCAGCTTACTCGTGTTTGATGCCAGTACATGCACTTTGCTACTGAACACTGCAACGGTCACACTCATATTGTCTGTACAGCTACAGTACAGTGAGACCAGTATGTTGATGTTCAGATGGTGCTAGCAGCTGCACACGTAGCTTTACAGATGAATGACGATCGCTATTCAAAAGGTACAACATTATATTTTCAATGCATTTGCAATCGGTTTTAGCCATTTGAGTTGGAGTACTTCCCTTGTAAGCTCTTTTAGCTCAGTCACTGTAATGTTTTGTATATTTTCCTCCAATGTGTGAGGGCCACACACTTCCATAATTGTATCCACAGACTCTTCTGCCATACAAGCAGTTGTAGAGTCTTTCTGAAACCAACAACTGCCCTACTGATCCCAAGGTTGCTGGTTCATGTGCTTAAAAACGACAGCTTCAAGTCTGTAGATTTACTGGCAGTAAAAGAAGTACAGGATGATATTCTGGCCCACTGGCAACACTGATGCCATTTGACAGCATCGTTAAACAACAAAATAACTGAAACCAGCTATAATTTTTCTTCTTCCTTTAGTTGATTGAAAAATGGTCAGTTTGATACCGCTCTCCATTTTCTGTATTCTCATAAAAAATCAGATCAATTATGTGTGTTGCACTAATCATACATGAAACTCTGATTTTTGTATCATAAAGAAGAAGTCCTGTACACAATGTGGATTTTCAGAGCACCAATAGCATATGTTTTGAGTGACAAGCTGAAGACGGAGGGTCACTAGAAGATGAAGAAGGCTTTTCACTGTATCAGTTATTGAAGATGCTCATGACGTGAACCGCCACCACTCTCTGATTAAACAAGCAAGTCCATTCTGACTGCTAGAGAGCACGTACAAGATGTTGCATCTCAGTTGTCAGTTATGTAACACATGGGGCTTTAAATCGACTTCGCAGTCGTGTTTCAGTATTCATAATGATTCGCAAGTGCTAACGCTGCCAAGCTACAATGTCATTTTTCATCTTCAGTACAAGATGTTAAATTTTTGGAATTCAGACCCTAATTTCAGCAGACAATTATTAACTTCCAGTGGATAACTGCCTAGTTGAGAGATGCCCAGTTTCTGCAATGTTGGATGTTCCTTTCTTGTATAGTAATTGCACATATGGTAATAACTCTTCTAGGCTGTCAGCCAGGTGAATTCTGGAAGAGTTTCCAAGCCTTCAAGAACTAATGTCGCTCTCATCTTCAGGAAATGTTGTGGAGACTGTTGTTAGGTTTATATTTACAGTCAGTCCGGTGGGAGGGGTGGGCCAGAGACTGCCACAAGATAGGCCCGGGTCTGGCACAAGGGGTGTGTCTCTGCTGAGCCGAAGCTCTGTGATTGGCCCGTTGCAGGAGGTATGCTGGCAACAAAACCAGTGCTGGTCTTTGGCTGTCTGGTAGAGCTCTCTAAGTGTTTGTTGAACACTGTGCTCCAGACGCTAGCTGTTGAACCTGTTAATATTTTTAGGCTCATGATTGATGGCTATGGCTTCCTTAATCAAGCGGTCCCAGTAGTTTGAAGATGATTATCTTCTTTCTTGGAAGTTTGAAAACAGGGTTGTAATAATCAATTTAAACCAAAAAGATGAGTTGATTAATAACACTACTACACAACACTTATAATTTACTGGAACATGTTTTGGAGGCTGACTTTCCTCCATTATCAACCAGACCGACTGGTTCTCCCTGGTGTGGATAGTGATGTTTCCTCTGAGGCCTCCAGGTTCAAGGAACTTGCTGAAGTTATCTTTCTGGGTGATGAAATTGAATACTAAGGAGTTTTGGTCCTGGGTTTATGTTGTAATTTTTTGTCCAAAAGTGAGTGGCAACTGCTGGCTCTTCTAATTGTTTTTTACATTTCTAAACTGTTACTAGCAGATAAAGTGAAACAAGCTGAAATAAAATAGTTACTAAAAGAAGCTACAATGCTCATACAGCAGAAACAAAAATGACATTCAAAAAGTTCACATTCCATCCTTGGGCCTTTGAAAAATTTGAAAAACAGAACATTCAGCTAGCACCAGTGAACCACTGCTCTATAAAAAATCTACTGAACCCAAAAATCAAAGATGCCATCTCACCCAGTAAAAGATCTGGCATATACCAGATTGAATGCAGTGACTGTAATTAAGTGTATATAGGATAAACCAAAAGAAATTTAGAAATAAGATCCAACGAACACTTTAGAAATGTAAAAAACAAACAGTTGGAAAAATCAGCAGTTGCCACTCACTTTTGGATAAAAAACCACAACATAAAGCCAGAAGTGAAACTCCTTAAACACTTAACAGGAAAACAAGTTGTCCACGTGGGAACAAATCTTCATTTTGAAAAATAGAAGATGAGTATTCAATTTCGACATCCCCCAGAAGGATATCTTCAGCAAGTTCCTTTAACCACCAACAGAGGAGACCTCTGAGGAAACAGCACCATCCACACCAGGGAGAAACAGTCAATGTTTGGTTGATAATGAAGAAAAGTCAAGCCTTCAAAACATGTTCCAGTAAAATATAAGTGTTGTGTAGTGTTATTAATTGACTCACCTGTTCGGTTTAAATTGAAGATGATTGTTTTGTTTAGTTTTGGTCTGTGTCCTTCTTTGATGCAGTGTTCTGCAAGGCCCACCCCTCCTACCGGACTGACTAAGTATAAACCGAACAACAATCTCAACATCATTCCCTGAAGATGAGAGCGACATTAGCTTTTGAAAGCTTGGAAACTTGCAGAATTCACTTGGCTGACAGCCCAAGAACTTATTTTCATATTGCCGCAAGGAAAGCTTCAAGTCCTGGTGCACCTATGGTGTTGAATAGCAGCTTTTTGAAATGTATCTGGATGTGTAACCCACTTATGTTGGCCTTTTCTTCCATGGAGTATCAACAACTTTGAGTGATTCAGCTGCTGTTGCTTCTTCTGAAAATTCTTCCTCCTTTTTCTTCTCGGATTTGTATCGTAGCTTTTGTACTGAGATTTAATGTAACAGCCATTCTTTCCACAACTTAATCCACACTTACTATAGAACCATTATTTTCTCGCAGTTAAAAATCTGCTAAGCACACACCATTTTATGGACTTGACTATGAAGAATGATTCCATTACTGTACCTTCACTTGTTTTGCAGGACAAAGTGGAAGAACTTTAGTGCATCCCTTTTTGTTTTTCATAGTAATTTGGGATGCAACTATAAGGGTATATTATTCAACGAGACTATAATGGTAATAATTAAGATGCGAGTATATATTAGGAAACGAGCGTCTTAATTACCAGTATAGTTAAGTTTCATATCACAATTTATGCTCGACCGTATACCTAATTTTATAGTTGAAATATTGTAAAATGTTGTACACTCACCAGAGACAGTGACCTACATATTGCATCAGCTGATATTTGGAGTTCTGTGCAGGTGCTAAATAATTGATTAGTTTCCAGCACATCACAGCTGCATGATGAAAATTATAACCTTGGAATGCCATGTAACATTGAAAAATAGGAGGCAAATTGAATATATTGGTTTTCAGACGAAACTTTGTTTCATGTATAAGTTATTTATTGTACAATTAGTGAAATTAATTTGTGGGACTATGCTTAGTGCAATATTCTTGGAAGTCGAATGCTGTATTGAGGTTAAAGTTGCATGTTACTTAGGCAGGTGGAGTAAGTTGCATCTCAGTGTCAGTTAGTGTCCGCCAACATTTTAGCATTTTCTATACTCGCGCTAGTTGCTTTTCGAGAATTAATCGATATAGTGCTTTGCCATTGCTGCATGGGAATTCTCTAATTGGTGGAACACCTGTCCTTTAATGAAAATTGAAGTGTCCAATTGGATGAAGACCAGTCCTTTAATGAAAGTTTGAAGTTAAGGAGGTCCATTAAAGTATCGCTATCTGACATATAATTAATATATTTGGGTATGGTCGAGCATAAAAGAATAATAAAAGTAAAATGAACATTAAACTAACAAAATAACTCACTCATTACTATACCAGACCCGCAAAATGCACATGTATATGCTGGGTCACTCTGGCAACTCCAGGAAACACAAGGGATGTGGGAAGTGGACGAGGAAGAATTGCAGTGACAACTGCCTGAAAGTCTAGTCATCTGCTAGCTGCTAGTGAGCTGTCAGTACCGATTTGTTTGCTTAATCAGACAGAAGAAGTCTATCAAGTCGCAAGCTGGGATGATGAAATCTGAAGAAATCCCAGCAAATGGGCATTCTGACTGCTCTGATCCATTTGAGGATTGGTTCTACTGTCGAAAGTACTGTCTGTAGTTCATTCATATGGAACTCAGAACTGACTATTGCTTCAAAAAAAATCTGATGTGTTGTACTCACATTACTCTTCTTACATACTCTTATTTCTCTATCTTCATGTTAGCCCAGATAAACATTTGCAAAAATTGTCTTATTGCTCATTTTCTTGTAGGTACAAGTGGAATATGGGAATACAGTAGGCTTTGAGCAATAGTAAAATCTTTTAAAGCTTTGAAATTCCATTCTCTTTGCATGGCTAAAATATTTAAAAACTTAATGACGATCTTTCATTTGTGGAAAGTATCAGTATTTTCAAAACTCACAAATAACAAGGAATATCTCTGAAATGGTTCACTCCGCAAAAAAATTCATTTGGACATAAATTGTATGTTTTAATGAGATCTACAGTTTCTGTATAGTAAGATTTGGTCTATCTCTTACACTTTACCAGTTATGCAAAAGTCATCAAGAGTAAACAGAACTACGTGTGCTAGAGCCAGAAAATTCAAAATATACAGTTCACGTGTCATAAAAATATCTTAAGCATATAGCATTTTAATCAAAGCTCTTAGAGCTGTTTTTGAGAAAATCAAATTTTTTGAAACATTTTGCACTTAAGGGGTAGTCTAGGGTGGAACAATTTTCTTCAAAATCTTTGTGTCACATCCTTCAAAGATATTAAGCTTAAATAAAAGTAAAAACTAACTTTGGTAATTATTATTTATGCCAACAAACTTACTGTTGGTGGTTTTAAACACACAAGCCGTGTGTGGGCAAAGTTTGAAAGGTAGAACTGGAACTTAAAAATTCAAATCCCAGTTGTGGCATTAAATTTTTAAGTTCCAGTTCTACCTTTCATACTAACTTTGGTTTTTAATAGACTGTTCGTTTTTGAGTAATGCTGGTCACAGACATACAGATACACAGACGTTTTTCTAAAAATGCTTTCTTTTTTTGGATTCAGGGGCCGCAAAACATATATTTCTGGTGAAATCTTGACATCAAATTTTTAGGTGGAATACAATACTTCCCTTACTTACTATACACAGTAGAGAAAGTAAAACTACAAAGAACAACAAAAGCTAGTAGGTATTAATAAAGAACAACAAATAAGATTAATTTACCCTATTAATAAAGGAATGTTGCTTGGTACGACTAGAGGAATCATTAATAATAATGGACCTGCATTTCAAAAATAGAATTATGACATTGATTGATCTTTCCAACCATGTCAGACGCACAGCTAGTGTGAAAGAACAATTGACCTAATAGTTGGTTAACTATGAAGCTTAGTACATAAAGTAGGGTATGCACCAAAAATGCAGTACTGGTTTTGTGCAGCCATCATGCGCATGCCTGTGCATCCACGTGTTGTTGTATCACAATGGCGCATTCTTAGTTGTGTAACGAATGTTGTGCTCTATGGTCGGAAATAACATTGGATCTTGCAACGGAGGAAATAGTGTCCATAGTGGAGTATTATTTTCGCTTGTACGGAAATGTTTATGAAGGAAGGCCGAGTTTATAGTTAGTGTTGAAAGTTTTAATAAGTCAGCACCAAGCAACACAGTTATTCTACTGTTACAAAATTTGGTAGTACGGGCAGTGTATTGTGCCAATGCAAGGGAAGGTCTTGTATCCACAAATGAAAATCATGGATGTGTCCTCAATCAGGTGTTATAGTCACCAAGGCAAAGTCTTCAATGAACAATCCTGAAATTAAACATCAGCAATACATCTCTTCAACGATTGTTTAAGGATATAGGTGTATTTCTGTGATGAATACAGGTTGGACAATGATTGATGGAGCAAGATAGGCATCCCAGGACTGAATATTGTGCACAGTTTTTGGCATGGCGTACGAGGATCCAGATTTCTCGCTCAACGTGTGGTTCTCTGATGAAAGTCATATTCACTTGGATTGTTTTTGTCAATCGCCAAACGACTTGCTTTCGAGAGGTCAGAAATGGTCCAGAAACTGCTATATAGTATGCGTGTGACAATTGGGTGTGTCAGGAAATGGTGTGCTAAGTCTGCAGGTCAATGAGGATGATGATGGTGCACCTCTTACTGTTAACCCATGTTATAGGAGAAAGTTTTAGCTGTCCAAATCCACCCAAACTGTGCCTGCATTTTGTCAGAAGATTGTCTGGTTTTTGAGCATTCTGAAGCAATCTAAGTTCCAGAATATGTTTCAAAATCAGTATGATTGTTATGAACACTGCAGTGCAATGGAGCACATTTTGAACATTTGCGTTATCATCTCCATAACTAAATAATAACAGTAACATAATTTTCCAGTACTGTATGTTTTGGCGCATACTGTACTTACAATATTGAAAGTTGCCATTGGGGCGTGTTGTCTCAAAATGAACTTGAGATCTTGTAGTTTATGGGAAAAATGCAAGCTCAGCTGGAGAATTTAATGTCGTAGCAGTATGTTGCCATGATACCTCAATTGGCTAGAGCATCCAAGTAGAGATCTGAAGGTCTGTGGTTCAGATTCCAGCTATAGCATTGAATTTGTTGAGTCTGATTCTGCCTTTCCAATCTTCTGCTATATACCACATGTGTGAAAGATCAATATCACTAACTTGCATGAAGTTGGCAGCATTGGAAGCAAGGGAAAATATATTGTGATGCAATGGCTATGGCACAAGGTTATCGAGAGGTCGGAACTGTAAGCAAATAAGTCACTCGCCTAGAGTGATGATAAACACAATTGCCAGATAACTAGAATGTTCTGGATGTTTCTCCATATCAAAAGTTCTGAAAACTTCCCATACGGATATAAGCAAGCACTCTTGCAGTGTGAGTATGTATGTGAGCCAATCAGCAAGTTGATGAGTGCATTTCTGGTGCGACAAAAATCGCTGTTCTTTGAGCAAGTTTGTGACAACTACAATCACATGCGGTGAGAGTTGTTAGTTCAGGAAGGTTAGGACATCTCATGTTCAGCTCCCCAGGGTGGCTCAGTTGGTTAAACGCTGGCCTGCTGATCCCAAGTTTGTGGGTTCAAATCCAGGCCAGACCGATGGTTAAGTGTGCTTAAAACCAACAGCTCCTTGTCGGTAGTTGATCTGAGTGGTTCAGTTGGTTAGACGCTGGCCTGCTGATGCCAAGTTTCTGGGTTCAAATCCGGGCCAGACTGATGGTTAAGTGTGCTTAAAACCAACAGCAACTTGTCAGTAGTTGATCTGGGTGGCTCAGTTGGTTAGATTCTGGCCTACTGATCCCAAGGTTGCAGGTTCAAATCTGGCCCAGACCGATGGTTAAGTGTGCTTAAAACCAACAGCTCCTTGTCGGTAGTTGATCTGAGTGGCTCAGTTGGTTAGATGCTGGCCTGTTGGTAGTTGATCTGAGTGGCTCAGTTGGTTAGACGCTGGCCTACTGTTTCCAAGGCTGCAGGTTCAAATCCGGGCCAGACTGATGGTTAAGTGTGCTTAAAACCAACAGCTCCTTGTCAGTAGTTGATCTGAGTGGCTCAGTTGGTTAGACGCTGGCCTGCTGATGCCAAGTTTGAGGGTTGAAATCCGGCCCAGATCAATGGTTAAGTGTGCTTAAAACCAACAGTTCCTTGTCGGTAGTTGATCTGAGTGGCTCAGTTGGTTAGACACTGGCCTGCTGATCCCAAGGCTGCGGGTTCAAATCTGGGCCAGAACGATGGTTAAGTGTGCTTAAAACCAACAGCTCCATGTTGATAGTTGATCTGGGTGGCTCAGTCGGTTAGACACATCCATACTAATAGCGGACATAATAGTGTATGAATGGGTCAGCGCACTAATAGATTGTGCAATAGCTAGTGCATGTTTCTCTGCAGTAAAGGATGTCCTTTTTTCTCTCATTTTGTGCTCAAAACCACTTTGATCGGATTATAAACAGAGCAAGCGGAGTACTTTGACAGACGCTCTCTCCTGTTTCCAAAAGTCTTTATGCTACTTTGATGTTTTCTCTTTCTTTGCTCGTGAAATGAATTTTATTTTCCTGCTTTTAATTTTATGAGATTTTTTGAACCGTGAGAGCCAAGCAGAGGAAGTTCTAAAATTTACTCTTCCAAATAAACAGTTTTTTGAAATTTCTAAGGCTTTAAATCATTGTTGGTTACATTTTTGCTTGCTCTTCTTGCCTCTACTAAGCATGCAGATAGTTTACCATACAAATACTGTTGTGTTCAGTAGGAGTTAACAGTATGTTTCCAATTATTTTTCCCACATATATTGTAGCCTCACTGATGTCATCAAACAAAATCTGCTGCAACCATTGGTCAATGAACGTTTCTTCCCATCTTCATTTAATCAGAACAATACAGCGTTTATTTTATACTCAGTGCTAATATTCTCATTCTCTTTTGTTCTGCAAACTGCAAATATAACTAGAACTAATGGACCTTGTTGAAGACCGAGATTCCAACACAGGATTCGAACCTGGTTCCGTTATACCACTTGTGCTTGGAGGGTGAATGTCCATGCTGATTGTGAGAATGAAGATGAATTGTCACAACTGATACTGTCTTCTTTTTCTTTTACTATGTTTACGTGTAGAGTTGTTTCCAGAATAACACCAAAACCTGTAGGATTTGTTTCTAACAAATTAATATGGCGGGTAATTGTCATTTCTTCCGAACTTCATACTCCCAAAGAAAAACCATGTTCTTGAAAATGAGGCAACGTGAACTCTAGCACATTACCAGGATTCATGTTTCAATCTTTAAAGAAACGCAAGGCAACTGAACCCACGGTAATATCACATATATCCACAGCACATGTTATACACATTCAGGAAACAGACTGCTGCCCGTCAGGGTTGTCCACTCCCTTCTCTACAGTATGCGTTATGTTTTCTATATGTTCCAAGATATTCGCAACTCATTTTCAGGTACTCGTGGTTGAAAACAGCAGCTTGTTTGTGGAACATGAGCTTCTACTAGAACAAAGATGACACAGTAAAACTTTTGAAGTGTTTGCGATGTGAACATGTTGATAGGTTTCATTTAAGGCTGGAGGGAGTATAGGCTAAGTGACAGCGACAACTGATTGAAGGGAGAATTTTAAAACTGGACAAAGTCACAATAATATTGGTCAGTTAGAAACAAATTATGTTCAGTGCACAACATTGACTTACCCTTCGAATGGTCTTTGATGTGCATTTCTGTTTGTTTTCCTGGGGCATTTTGAATAGCCTTAAATGGAAAATTAAATTAAATTATTTTCTTGTTTAACGACGCTGTCAATTGCCAGGATCACATCAGCGTCGCCGGTGTGCCGGAATTTTGTCCCGCAGGAGTTCGTTTACATGCCAGTAAATCTATTGACATGGAGCTGTCGTTTTTAAGCACACTTAAAAACCATTGGCCTGGGCCAGGTTTGAACCCACGACCTTGGGATCCGTAAGCCAGCGTCTAACCAACTGAGCCACCCAGACCGACGCCTTAAATGGAGATTCTGCTTGGCAAGTGCATGACTGTGGAGAGTTGAGTAACACTATAGAGTTTCTTCATTTGGATTATTGTGTAAAATCAATATATTTCACAAGTTATTCCACTTAACCTGAGAAACGTGCTAAACTATCCATTAAAAGGCACAATACTAGTGACTTCAAAATCCGGTGTGTACCAAATAAAATGTGAAGATTACCCAAAAATATACATTGGCCAGACTAAAAGGAACCTGGAGACAAGACTGAAGGAGCACATCAGGAACACAAAATTTAAATTATCAAGCCAGCCCTAGCCCATAGCCCAAAGAAAACTGTGAATGTCAAAAGGAAATCTGATTTTAAAAATCTGATGTGTTACACTCATGACTTTCTCTGCTCTTGTACCAACTATTCTTACAAATTCTTATTCCTTTATCTTCTTCGTGTTAGTTGAGATAATTATTTGCAGAAATTATTATTTTCTTATAGGTACAAAGGGAATATGGGAATACAATAGGCTTTGAGTGATAGTCAATTCTCTTAAAGCTTTGAGATTCTGTTCTCTTTGCACAGCTAAGATATAAAAAAAAATCTGATGTGTTGCACTCACATGACTTTCTCTACTCTTGTACTAACCATTCTTACATACACTTATTCCTATATCTTCATGTTATTTGAGATAAGCATTTGCAGAAATTGTCTTGTTGCTTATTTCCTTGTAGGTACAAGGGGAATATGGGAATACAGTAGACTTTGAGCAATAGTCAAATCTTTTAATGCTTTGAGTTTTTGTTCTCTTTGCACACTTAACATATAAAAAATGAATAACGATGTTGCATTTGACGAAAGTTTGTTTTTCAAAACTGACACAAATAACAAGGAATATCTCTGAAATGGTTCACTCTACAAAAAAATGTATTCAGACATAAATTGTGTGTTTTAGCAAGATCTACGTTTTTTTGTACAGTAAGATTTGGTCTTTCTCTTACAGTTTACCAGTTATGCAAAAGTCATCCAGAGTAAATAGGACTACATGGGCTATAGCCAGAAAATTCAAGATATACATTTCATTTGCAATAAAAGTATCTCAAACATTGTCATTTTAATCAAAATCGTTAAGGGCCTTTTAAAAAAAATCCAAATTTTTTAAACATTTTCCATGCAAAGGGTAGTTTAGAGTGGGGGAATTTTCTTCAAAATCTTTGTGTCGCACCCTTAAAAGATGTTAAACTTAAATAGCAACTTTGGTTTTTATCCGACTTTTCGTTTTTGGGTTATGCTGTCCACAGACAGACAGAGACACACACACACACACACACACACACACATACACACACACACACACTCATTTATTACTTTTTATAAATATACCTTTTTAGGATTAAGGGAGCCTCAAAACATATTTCTGGTGAAATATTGATATTGAATCTTTGGGTGGAATACAATACTATACGTAGTAGAGAAAGTAAAAGAGATTTGACAAAAGGTACTATTTTTGCATCGTAAAAAACTCATTAATATAAACATGAACATTTGTGTTACATTATTGCATATGTTTAGCTGGCGTTTCGTTTTAATAGTTGAGTAGATGTACACATGAAGCAATCCCATTTCCTACATTGATGCTTGTTTACTTTATGATATATCATGATAGCTACACCACATTTTCAGCATGTGGTCTCAGTTGTGCAGCATTCTCAAACCACTATTAAAGTCTCTCAGCAGTTAAAAGGTAGGCATCTGTTCCCTTTCTGCTCTTGATGTTCTCTGTTTGATTTGTTGTGATTTTCTGCAGCTGTATAACATTTTAAAAAGTGATACCTGGTGCCTAAATTTGCTTCATTCTTGCAGCAACAATGCAGATGAGGATATGGAGACAACTGAGGAAGGACATGAAGTCACAGATAGTGAGATGAAGTGCAGCTCTACAAGTGATGTTCAACTGTCATCATTCTATAAATTTTCTTGTGAGCTCTGCAAGAATGGAGAGACATTCGAGAAGTATGAACTGCTGGATAAGCACTGCCGGTATGGATTGTCGTATATTGTATTTTACAAAACCTTTGTATGGTAGCATTATGGGGCCTGTGCATGTTTGGATTGGTCTGAGGTAAATCTGAGCAAACCAGTTTTCATAGATATGAGAGTCATTTGAAAAGTTAACAGAAAATAATGCCATAGATATCTGAAAGTATTATTTATTTACATAGTCTCCTGCAATAATGCTCTATGGCAATGCTGTCCAACATTCTCATGTGCTCGGGTATATTTAACACATGCCTCAGGAAGTGCAGGTGCCATCACAACCACCATTAGGGCAAGTACCCTTCTTTTGGGAGGAACAAGGGAAAGCACTGGTTAGGGAAGTAAGGAATACTGCTTTAGGTGTACGAAAATATACTTCATGAGTGTGCACTGGCAAGATATTTAGAAGGAAATAGTTTTGTCTTGAAATTTGAATTAACCCGTAACTGATAAACCTGGGTCCTAGGGACCTGATGGAAATTTGTTTTTATCAGTGCCACAGTATGTGTGGGAGTACTGGCATGCCCCTTCTGGTATTTTTCTAGCATTTTTTTTTTTTTTAAATAACGTCCTCCAATGTAATGTCATATCAGACAGTGAATGAATTAAATGGGTGAAATGATGCTGAAATGAGCCCAAGGTCCATAGAGACCCAACATTCGTCTTCTCAGGATAAGGGAAAACCTCGGAAAAAACCTTACCCCAGATAACTTACACTAAGTAAGATTCGAACTTGCGACCTCTAAGCCCATATTTGGCAGCATTACCGTTTGGGGTATAGAGATTTTCTTCTAAAATTTTTGTGTTATAGCGGAACTTAATCACAATTACACTGAAATCTTGATATTATATTTTTGTGTGGAATTGAGTGTTTACTATGGGTTCATGGTAAGAAAGATGGTGTTAATTTGGTTTCAGGAAATATCAGAAGGCAATTGATTAATGTTTCAGGAGCGAACACAAGACTAAGGGCGTCGTAGTTTGTTGTGGCCAGGAGATAAGTGGAGAATATCACCTTAAGAGACACAGGCACAAACACCTTCAGCTGTTCAAGTAAGTTTGTTCACTGCCCATAACATTTTGTTGGTGGTAAACGTGTTTACTGTTGTACTGATTTACAAACAAATGTTGACAGGTGCCAAGAATGTGATAAAGAGTTGACAAGTCAGTGGAACCTGACATGACACATGATGTCAAAGCACGTTCCTGATGAAAAAAGGCCCTTTAAGTGTAAAGAGTGCTCCAAGGGCTTTGCCACCAGGAACCATCTGCAGCTGCATGAAGACCACCATCAGTCACATTCACAGAAGCTGGCATACGTCTGTGACACCTGCGGTAAGAGTAAATAATGCGTAGAGAAGTACAGAACCTTCATTTGGAAGGTTGGCCAACCTAACAGGAAGCATGCTAATTCAATAAAATACTGAAACTGTTAACAGTAAAGCAATAGAATCTAAAATAAAAACAAACTTAGAGACTAAAAGCTTCACTTATCCTAGTAATGCTGTAAGTTCTTTAAAATTCCAGGCCATTGTTTTGTGATGATCATCCACCATATTCTCAATGGTCTATTTAAAACAGTAACTATAGCTACAGACACTTAACTATTTAATATTTTTATGTGTAGCCAACCTCTGAAAACAAAAACCTATAAATACAATCTATTGGCGATATTTCAAAATTCATAACGCCTTTCCTATTTTTTAAAATGAATATCTTTTCCCAAACCATTAAATCTATAGACCCATTTAATTGTTTTAATAATTTAATCTCTGGATTTATTTTGTGATTATATTGATTGCTGAGATAGTGTAAGAGTGCTCATAGCTACGATGATAACCTGCTAGCACCTTTAAAAAAACCGCTACTAGTAGACTATATCATAGGTACTTGCCATGGTTGTTTAAGCTTCGGGCAGTATCCCTTGGCAATGCAACTACACCAGATGACCACGCTATAAGCCTTGGCTGTAGGCTGGACAGTCATAGCAGGTATACAATCCTGTCGTTGTGTCGACAGACCTTGTGGTGCATATCGTGGAGATGGTCCATGAGGTTCTCCACATAGTCGACTGCTGGCTGTTCTGCCCCAGGAGGACTCCCAAACATATCACATGGTAGACAAGTTCCCCGCCAAAGACCAAACAGGCTGGTGTCGTCCTGGTGTGTCATGGGTTGACGAGCGATAAACCAGAAAGAAAATTGCAACCTTGATATCCCATTCCCTCTGGTGCTTGGCCAGAACCTTCCTCAGGTGTTCTTGGAGTCCTGATGTACCACTCGACCTGCCGTCCTGCTGTGGGTGGAGAGGCATTGTGCATGTCTTCTGCACTCCGAGTTGTCCCAGAGCTTCTCTCATCAGGTTTGATTCAAAGTTTGTGCCTGATTTCTGTGTAATTCCAGCAGTACTACAAAGCACCAGAACTGTCCTTCCACGAGGCAGTCCAAGATTGTCTCGGACTTCTACACCTTCTGGTTAAGAGTGGCATACACCCCAGGCCACTTGGTGAGGTAATCCATGACCACCAACAGGTACTTGCTACCTCTGTCGGACACAGGGAATAGTCTGGCTATGTCAGTGGCCATGTGTTCAAAGGGTGCTGCTATGTTATAGCGCTGCACGCGGTCCTGGCTCCTAGTCGGGGGGGGGGGGGGGGGATGTGCAACTTGTCATACACACATGACATAGACAGCATCACCCCTCGGCATCTATCCACAGCCTCATCCAGTAGCACCTGTGTCGGAGCTTGTCGATTGTTAACTTGGATCAGAGATACCCTCTGAGGAGCCCACATGTAGTTCCTCCAGGAGTTCTGCAAGCATCAGCTCCCTTCTGTGAGTCTCCCCATGTGATGGGAATAATAATGATAATGATAATAACAACCAGGAAAATTAATTATATGAACTAAAAATGTATGAAATATGTAAATATATATGCAGTTATTTTTACCAAAATATGCAATTAAATATGGACTTACAATTATAAAACAAATGACTATCTATGCTACTGATATATTTTAATAAAACTAACCAAAGAATATAATGGACATACCTTGTCTTTAAATTATTATGTGAACTTCAAACAAAACACAATTTCTGTTGTCTGTTATAATAGCAATGGGTTACAAACATTTCTCTCAAGTTCTGAAAAATGAATCTTCTTCTATTGTCTCTGAGGACAGATTTATACTGACTGAAACTGCGTTCAACATCAGCAGAAGTAACCAGTGCATTCCTCAATTTCACGATGTCTGCTGGGTGGGGATAAGTCCAAGTTTACCTTTACTGTTGAATTACCACTCATCACAACAACAACCTTTCATAGCTCTTCATATCCAGGGTTTTCTGAAAGTACAGTGTCCACCTTAGCTCTTACTGCATCTGCAACTCCACCTCTACCACGATTCAATTGTTCCACAGTGCTATTTATAATTTCAAAGCTTTCAGAAAGTGAAAGGTGCCTATTTTGGAGACTTTTGAGTGTTTTTATAATACATGAAAATGTGTTCTTAATGTAAGTAAGTTATTCCTCACACTTGTGTCACAGGCAACTGTTTTCACAGTATCAATTGAGACTGCATCT
Source organism: Tenodera sinensis (assembly GCA_030765045.1). Lineage (NCBI taxonomy): Eukaryota > Metazoa > Arthropoda > Insecta > Mantodea > Mantidae > Tenodera > Tenodera sinensis. Next base: position 197,665,497 of record CM060962.1, on the reverse strand, counting down.
TCAGAATCCAATGCAAGTAGAACATTCTTAATAGAGTATATGTTCGGCATAATATTCAACCACTTCCAGCCAACTACCCCATCTAGTTAAAATTGGTTTTGGTGGCAATGGAATATCAGGGCACATTTCTTTCAACGCATTAACTCTACTGGGAGCTTTGAGGAACACTTTCTCCACTGATGAAATCAACAAATCTACTATAGGGTAATTGCCCCTTATCACTTCTGCGACACGATGAAATGCATGTGCCACACACATTAAGTGAATCATTTTAGGATAAACTACAGATAATGCTTGTCCAGCTTTGAGCATATAAGGGGCAGCATCGCTAATAAAGAGTAACACATTATTGTACATAATACCCTGTTGCCATAGGATACCCATAGCTTAATTGAACAGTTTAACTACAGTTTTGTCATTGCACTTTTCTGGAACATAACAATGTAAAAGAATCCGTTGAGAATATTGTTCACTTAACAAACCAATAACTACATTCCAACAAGCCTACCTTCCTTGTCGGTAATCTCATCGATAGAAACCCAAATTGGACGATCTTTAATTTCTGTACTGTCTCATTATCTTCTCTACTGTCTCATGGTAGATGGTTGGAGCATATGTCTTCCTAAGCGTTGACTCATCCGGGAAAGGATGTTGAGTATATTTCTGAAGGAATTCCCTGAAGATCTCATTTTTCAGTTTGTAAAGAGGATAGTCAGCACAGATGAGAGCACGGCACAGCTTTATGTTGAACTCGGACCTTGCATTCGATGTTGTTGGTTCTGTTAATAACAATCGTCTCTGCTTGGAGTTTCGTTGTTTGTTAGACTGATGTTTACTAGTTTGAATATGTTGTTGCACCAGGAACTTTTGAGTAGAAGATACTGCACACTGACAGAAATTACAAAATAATATTTTATTCTCTGTTGATAAACTATCATCTTTAAATTCTGAAATGTAACTTTTTAATTTTAAAGTGACTGGATGTGATACTTATGGCATGTTTACCGTCTTTATAGAATGAACTCCATCAATGTGTATTGTGACTTTGTGGGTTCGTAGAATTAAAAGTCCAATTAGCAGCCCTAGGCAGCAAGATGACGTAACATAACAGCTGCAGGCAGACGAATCAGTTCAGATTCAACTCTCCCTCACTGGCGATTTGCGGCTTCTTTTATGGCTCCACTCACTGTTCGAGAAATTACCGGTATTTTCGTGTAACAAATAAGACGGCACTAGAACCTTCCAGTTATCTATGTTTATCTGTTTCGGCAAGCCTTATAACTCCGCGCTGCAATATCTGTCTCTTTGTACATGTCGGCCGCCAGTCGCAACAATGGGTTCACGACAGTATTCTGAGGCATAATACAGTGTCTGACTTTCTTTTCTACTGTTGAAGACCGTTTAGGTTGTTCAGAACCGTTAATTTTCAGACAGCTCTGATTTGAAAGGAATGTTTAAAACTTCATTGTTGAAATGTATTTTAATGGAATTTTGTTTTATTTTATTGTTAAGATAAGCTGTTTCATATGAAATATGGAAAATATATGCAAATTAATTAAAATATGTACTAAATTGTATGGAGAAATATGGAAAATAAAAATAACATTTTTGAACTCTACACATTGTGAAGCATAATGGCAATTCAAAATATAAATGTTATTAGCTTTATAAGTAAATATGTATTTACATATAAATCCTTTCCCTGATAATAACAATAATAATGTGATAACGATAATGACAACGCCACCACAACAACCACCACCACCACAACAACCACCACCACAACCACCAACACCACAAGCAGCACCACAACAACCACCACCACAATCACCACCACCACAACCACCACCACCACAACCTCCACCACAAGCACCACCACAACAACCACCACCACAACCACCACCACCACAACCACCACCACAACCACCACAACCACCACCACAATCACCACCATAACAACCACTACCACAACCATCACCACAACCTCCAATACCACAACCACTACCACAACCACTACCACAACCACCACCACAAAAACTACCACCAAAACAACCACCACTACAACAACCACCACCACAACAACCACCATAATAAGAACCACCACAATAACAGCCACCACAACCATCATCACCACAACAACCACAACCACTACCATAACCATAACAACCACCACCACAACAACTACCACCATAATAGCAACCACCATAACAGCAACCACAACCATCAACACCACAACAACCACAACCACTACCATAACCATAACAACCACCACCATAAGCACCACCACAACCACCACCTCAGCAACCATAACAACCACCACCACAACAACCACCACCATAATAGCAACCACTAACACCACAACAACCATCACCACAACAGCTACCATAACAGTCACTACCACAACCACCACTACCACAACCACCACCACAAGAACCACCACCATAACCACCTCAACCACCACCACAACCACCACCACAAACACAACCACCACCACAACAACCACCACCACAAACACCACCACAAAAACCACCACAACCACAACCACCACCACAACAATCACCACCACAACAATCACCACAACCACCACCACAAAAACCACCACCACAACAACCACTACCACCACCACAACCACCATTACCAAAACCAAAACCACTACCACAACCACCACCAGAAAAACCGCCACAACAACCACCACCACTACAACAACCACCACTACAACAACCACCACCACAACAACCACCACCATAATAGCAACCACCACCATAACAGCCACCACAGCCATCATCACCACAACAACCACAACCACTACCATAACCATAACAACCACCACCACAACAAACACCACAACCACCACCTCAACAACCATAACAACCACCACAACAACCACCACCACCACCACCATAATGGCAACCACTACCACCACAACCACCACCAACACCATAATAGCAACCACTACCACCACAGCAACCATCACCACAACAGCCACCATAACAGCCACTACCACAACCACCACTACTACAACCACCACAACAACCACCACAACAACCACCACCATAACCACCTCAACCTCAACCACCACCACAACCACCACCACAAACACAACCACCACAAAAACCACAACAACAAACACCAGCACACCACCACCACAACCACCACCACAACAACCACCACCACATCCACCACCGCAACAACCACCACCACAACCATATCCACCACCACAGCAACCACCATAACCACCACCACAAAAACCACCACCACAACAACCACCACAACAACCACTACCACCACAACCACCATTACCACAACCACTACCACAACCACCACCACAAAATCCACCACCACAACAACCACCACCACTACAACAACCACCACTACAACAACCACCACTACAACAACCACCACCACAGCAACCACCACAACAACCACCACCATAATAGCAACCACCACCATAACAGCCACCACAACCATCATCACCACAATAACCACTACCATAACCATAACAACCACCACCACAACAACCACCACCACCACCTCAACAACCACCACCACAACAACCATAACAACCACCACCACAACAACAACCACCACCACCATAATAGCAACCACTACCACCACAACAACAACCACCACCACCACCATAATAGCAACCACTACCACCACAACAACAACCACCACCACCATAATAGCAACCACTAAACCACCACAACAACAACCACCACCATAATAGCAACCACTACCACCACAACAACCGTCACCACAACAGCCACCACAACAACCACCATAACAACTACCACCATAACCACCTCAACCACCACAAACACAACCACCACCACAAACACAACCACCACCACCAAAACAACAATATTTATTGGAGTCCATATACCAAGTGTAGACCAAGTCAAACTTACAACTACAAAGAAAGAAATGAGTTATAATTTACATTTATTTACAAATTACACATGCATTTAGCAGTCATGGAAGTTTAAAAATCTTTGATTGAGCATATATCTTTCACTGTAAGTAATTCTCTTAGTTTGTTATTAAATACATTGCCTTTGTACAGATACGTTTACTTAAAGATATAAGCATGTGAAAAAAATAATAGGTAATCAGAAGAAAAGTTGAATAAAATGGCAAATAAAGTTTAGTAACTGTAGCAATAATTCTTACAAAGGGAGGGGAGGAAATTAAAATTAATAGTATAAAAGAGCACTTACCAAGCATTCAGGGTGGAAGGGAAGTCATTTCATTGATTTAAACCCGTGGTAGAGCTCGATATTTGGAACACTTTTTCTATATTACGTTTGGGGGTTCTCTTGGGGTAGGGAGAAGTATATAGACGTGACAGATAAAGAGGAGCGAGAAGGCATTGCATGGATGAAAGCAGGAGTATGGAGATTAAAGGGTCTAAGGAAGGGCATTCCACAAAACCAATGTCCTATATGTGGTGGAAATGAAGACATAGAACATATAATATTTAAATGTATTGGGACTGAAGGTTGGAGAAAAGAATATATTAATAAGAAATGGTCGAATATGAATAGAAATAGATCTATAGTTGAAATGCTTCATAAAGACAGTAAGAGGGTAGGAAGATTTTTACATAAGGTGAAAAATAAATGGATCTGGACAGTAAATAGAGTTGAACAATAAGATATAAGTGATAGAATAAGTTAGAATTAAGGAATTATTGTAGAATAAGAATATGACTGGCAATGAGCCAGGGCTGAACACCGGTCATATTCACATGTATATAGCTTAGTAAATAAATAAATAAATAAAAAAATAAAAATATTACATGTTTGTCTCTGACCATTTCCTACGGAGATAGTTTAGTTTTGTTGAAAACAAGCTGGCAACACTGCAGAGCAGAGCACTTTCCCGAGCTCAGTACATAAGCAAACACCACAGCATGGTGTCTCATGAATGCAAACAAATACATTGCTGTGTCGTTCCATGTTTGCTGTGAGAGTATAGGCCATCAGAATTGTTAGCTCCCAAAACATTATACCACCCTGCAAGCAACTGACCTGTTTACATTCAGAAACTGGTTCAATTCCCTGACCAATCTCACTGCAATGTTGTCGAGTTACTTCACATCTGAAAAAACTGCTCGGCAAATATTCCTTCAATTCTCTAAGTGATTAATTATTTCAAAACCCTGTATGATGTCCTATATTACTATATTACTATGAAAGCTATGTCAGAAATATGTTACTCTACACATCTTATAAGTAACAAACTGTTGTCTTTTTCGTTCCTCTGGAATTAAGCATCCAATTTGGAACTAAAACCATATATTTTTTCGAAATCGGCTGATCAAAGAACAAAACACAATTAGACTTTTTTGTTTGTAATGCTTCTATGAAGCACATATTAGAAGGAATGTAATGACTTCCCTTCCATCAGTATAGTTAACCCTGTGATATTTGAGGTTAGAGATGCTGTTATTATGTATGTTGGCAGAATTGCTTTTTAGGATACTTTCGTCTGCTGTTTAGTGTAATGTTGGCCATGTTGAACTGTTAGGAACTGCCAATAAACTGTATCCACTATACAATGATCTCCCTTTGTAGCCATGATCAATACGATACAAACAAAAGAAAGACAAACGTGTACATGATAATATAATTAATATAACTGCAAACGGTTGGAATGGAAAAGTTGGAATTGCATGAAAACCAGTGCATGGAGAGCAAAACCAATTTCAGATTTGAAATCAGGAGACCAAAGACATTAAGAATCCATTAAAAAATCTCATGCCACAGAGACTTTGAAAAAAATTGTTGACCAGTGTTTTCTTCACAATTGACATACAGTGAATGCAGCTTACTAGTGCCAGTTGTTAATGTCAGCAAAAACCAGCTATCAAAACCACCTTCTCTACGACACTGCCAAGGTTCACAAGGATCACATTGGAGGACATACACTGGGAAACCCAGCCATCCTCCTTACAGTCCAGATTTGTCCTGTCCCCTGCTGACCATTTCTTGTTTGCACCCATGAAAGAGTCACTTGGAGGCGAAGAATTTGAAAACAATGAAGATATTGGTTGACAGCGGGCTCTCAACATGTTTTGACCAAGGAATATTCAAGTTCCAAATCATTGGCAAAAGTGTGTAGAGTGTGAAGGAGATTACATATATAAAACGGAAGGTGTCACTTGTGTATACAGGGTGCTTCAAAAGGTTACTGTAAAGCTTAAGGAACAGAAAGAGTGGACAGAATAGAGTAACTTTCGACCAGGAACCCATGTTGCCAAACCCGATCCCAAGTCAGTACCAATGATATTCTGTTAAGCCGTAATACACTATTATACACAGGGTTCAGTATAATAGGTTAAAAAAGGTTACACACCACCACCACTACATTGAATACAGGTTTTTCACCATTGAATGAAGCCTTGGCGCGCTTGCTCGAAAACCCCAAGGCATGTGTAAAAGTTTGCCAGATGCCACAATTATTCTGGCTACTAGTGTTTCTGGATCATCCACTGGTGTCTGATACACCACAGCTTTGATATGTGCCTGAAAGAAGTGCCACCACATTTTGATGTCAACGTACAGCACTTACTAGATTGCAAATATCCTGAATGGTGGATCGGAAGAGGAGGACCGCTTGCGTAGCCAGCCGATTCCTGGATGATCCAGAAACACTAGTAGCAGAATAGTTGTGGCATTTGGCAAACTTGCACATGCCAGGGGTATTTGAGCGAGTGTGCCAGTGTTATTCCATGGTGCAATGCCTGTATTCGCTATAGTGATGGTGAGTTTGAACATCTTTTGTAACCTATTACACTGAACCCTGTGCATAATAAAGTGTATTACGGCTTAACAGAATATCATTGGTACTGACTCGGGACCGTGTTTGGGAACATGGCTTCCTAGTCAAAAGTTACTCTATTCTGTCTACTCTTTCTATTCCTTAAGTTTTTCAGTAACTTTTTGAAACACCTTGTGTAATTAATGTATTAAAGTATAAACAAAAATTGCTGTTTATATTTGAATTGCCCTTGTAAATTATGGGAAAGTCAGCAAATATACCATTTGGTGCCACAAGAATATCTTGCATCATAGGTGTCACTGTCCTAAATTCAAAAATACCTAGGGTAGTGAATTTTGAAACTTTATTGTAGCTGAGTTATCTTGTAGCAGTTAAATATGCTTGTTGTTTGTGTTACAGGAGCACATGGTGCAGCATACAGGTGAGCGACCCCACAAGTGTCCACATTGTCCTCGGACATTTGCCAGTAGAGCCAACTACCACACCCACAAACGGAGGATGCACTCCTTCAACAAGGCAACTGTTGTATCCTCCTCAAAATAAATTATATTGTGTACATTGTTTAAATTGAAGTGTTGTTGCTCCACGCATTTAAATAAGTACGATGTTATAGGTCATGAGGCAAAACGAGAGCAATTCCCTTAGCTGAGCAGTGGCAACTCTGATTGCGGGGGAAGTTGCACAATCATGTATGCACAGAAGTTATAAGATTTCTGTCCATGAAGGGCTATATATATATGTATAAAACTTAGCTTTATAACAAAGTGATTTCTCTATAACTATGGGTCGGTCTGGGTAGTTCAGTTGGTTAGACGCTGGCCTACTAATACAGAGGTCACAGGTTAAAATTCGGTCTGAACCAATTGTTTTTAAGTGTGCTTAAAAATGAGAGCTCCATGTCAGTAGATTTTCTGGCCTGTAAAAGAACTCCTGTGGGACAAAATACCGGCACACTGGTGACGTTGATGTGATCCTATCAATTAACAGCATTGTTAAACAACAAAACAATCTATAACTATGGCTATGTGCCAACAATTACTTTAATGTGCACTGCAGTTGCTTCAGCTGCACCACGCTGTTGTGGTAGTGTTTATTCATTTGCTGCAAACTGGCACATCTTTTCCCCTTCTCAGTCATTGCAGAGAGGGAGGGGAGGAAACCAGCTTCCCCTATGTGCAAGGTTGTTTATGTCTCGCCTCACAACCTATACATATTTCTGTTTGATCGCAGGAATAGTTTGTTTACCTGCATCTAGAATGATTTTCTAATTTGGAACATTGAATTATTGTTGATGAAATCCTGAGAAAAGGTATGGTGCTTTTTGAACTTACTGAACAATACTTTGGTTTCAACCAGTTTGCTGCTCTAATGTTCCACTTTGTTGTGGGTGTGTTATTGTTGTTGTCACTATTAATGTTATTATCGAAAGTGAAAGATGTATGTGTTGGGGAGTGGTTGCTTAGATCTTCACCTGCGGCCCAGCTGTGTAAGTATTTATGGATGTTGGGAGAACAGAGGCAGTGATCTATTGCACTCAAAGTTCCTGTAGCTAGATATTGGTATGTTGCTGTTTTATCTTCTTTAATTAGTGTTAGATTGTTGGTCAAAAACCAGTTATATAGCACATTCCCATATTGATGCTCTGCTCCTTCGTTCCTGTAGCTGGAAATTGATATGTTGGTGCTTTTATCTTCATTAGTGTTAGATTGTTGGTCAAAAGCCAGTTATACAGGATGTCCCAAAATTAGACCGACAAACTTTGGGAGCTGATGGATAACATTATTTTAAACACTTTTTGTTAAGGAAAGTTTTTTGCTGCAGTGCTTTGTTTAAGTGCTAGATGAGTTAATGTCAGATTACTGCCTCCCACCCAGTTTAAGTATTTATGGCAAAATCAACAATGCAAATAGTTAAATAAGTTAAAATTGAAGCTATTAACAGTGAAGCAACAAGATTCTAAAGTAAGAACAAATTATAAACTAAAAACTTCACTTATCTTAGTAATGTTATTTTTTTATTTTTTTTTTGTTTATTTTGCATTATCTGAGTAAGGCATACAATCTTAATCCAAGAAGCAAACACTGAATACATAAACAAAACATAAACATCTCATTGTTTACAGTTAATCACAGCTTTACTATACAAAGTAAATGCTGGAACGCATGCCCATTGTGATTAACACAAAGAGTGCATTGATGTGCCCTATTCTGCCCTGCTTCAGCAAAGACTTCAGCCATTTGTCTGGTTTAAAAGTTTGTCTGTCTAATTTTGAATAGTAAAGCTGTGATACTGTAAACAATGAGAAGTTTGTGTTTGGTTTAAGTGTTCTGTGTTTGTTTCTTGGATTAAGATTGTGTACCTTACTAAGATAAATGCAATACTAATTCGCAATGTTGATTTTGCCGTAAATACTCAAACTGGGTGGGGGGAGTAATGACATTAACTCGTCTAGCACTTAAGCAAAGCACCACGGCAACAAGCTTTCCTTAACAAACAGTGTTTAAAGTAATGTTATCCATCAGCTCCCAAAGTTTGTCGGTCTAATTTTGGGACTTTCTGTATAACACATTCTTACATTGATACTCTGTTCCTTTGTTCCTGTAGCTGGACATTGGTATGTTGCTGTTTTATCTTCATTAGTTAGTGTTAGATTGTTGGTCAAAAGCCAGATATATAGCACATTCTCATACTATTCTGTGCTCCTTTGTTCCAGTACTTAACGCTTACTATTGAACTCCCCCATTATTATGTATCTTCTTTCTTCTGGTAATAATGCATTTTTTAGTGCCTATCCAACAGGTATGTACATACAGTGGTAATTGCAATTTTATTTGGGAGTAGAATTTTGGTCATTGTGTATTCCATATGTTCATCTGCAGGGTTCTTCATTTGAAACATAACTGCTGCATGGCATTTCCCCTGTGCCACAGCCTGCTTTGTTCCTACATAAAACTCTTACTTTATAGAAGATGCTGGAAATGTCGCCCACCCTCGCAGGGCTAAACAAGCATTATATCGGGAGAACACATTCTGATTAAGTTGGACCACTGTAATGTTTCCGATTTCATTTCTAATATTTTGGTTTAGTTCTTCCAGTGCATGAGGATTTGTCTCGTAAACTTTGTCTTTCAGGTTACTACCTCCCACATTTGATCGGGGGAGCGAGAGGGACATACACCAGCACTAATCTCTCTATCTTGAAACACTTCCCTAATTTTATTCATGGACTCCTCTGTTATATGGACAGTAGTAGAATCTTGTTGAAACCACTCATGATTTCTCTTCTTCTGTCAGTTTATGATAAAATGGGGTCAAAATGTAATTTCGGTACCTCTCTGCATTTACAGTCTGCTCGTAGAATATTGGACCAATTATGTGTCTAGCACACCAAACTGTAACTCTCTGATCATAATGAGGGATTTCTTGAAGACGATGTGAATTTTCAGAGGCCCAGTACCGACTGTTATGAGTGTTGACACAACCATGTAGGTGGAACCACGCCTTGTCAGAAAAGAACAGAAGTTGTGAATCAATTAAACCGTCATTCACTGATGAAAGAAACCATCCACAATAAGCATTCGTGATACTGGGTCACCTTCTTTTAAAGCATGGACACTTGTGCGCTTATACTGTTTTAGCTCTAGACAAATCCCATACATTGGAGGAACTAAAATAAAATATTAGAAATGAAATCAGAAACATTACAGTGGCCCAACTTAATCAGAATGTGTCCTCTCGATATAATGCTTGTTTAGACTCGCGAGGGTAGACTTGGACATTTCCAGCATTTTCTATATGTTATACATGCTTTACATGCAGAGTTTATGCAGGAGCAAAGCCGGCTGTGGCACACCAATCATGCACAGGCAAAATGCTGTGTACCCGTTAGGTTTTAAATGGAGAACCCTGTATTTTGGATTTAGAGTCAAGAACATTAATGGAGTCATGAATCATTGTCACAACTCCTCCACCTTCTCTACTGTATCTACAGACTGTAAAAATGTTATAGTCTTGAAATTTGTAATTGTGGATTTCATTTGTATATAACCAAGATTCTTGAATACATACTACATGGGGCTTTTATCATACATTTCTTGTCTTAAGATGTCCATTGTATTTCTTAATGATCTGGCATTCAATTGAAGAATTGATTTCTCGGGTTTTCTTTCTTTTCCCCTTTTCTTTTACCTATCTTTGAAACTACTTCCTAATGAGATGCGGAGTTTGTTCACTATTGCCTTATATTTTATGTTTTGGTAAATATTTTCTGTTTCCTTTCATGTCTAACACCAGACTTCAGTTCCCTTTTAAGGAACTTTTCCTCTGTCAAAGCAGTATGTTTGGTTCTATATGGAGTAACTTTCTAATCTCATTGATGGTGAGTATATTTGTCCATATTAGAACTTTAAATCATTCTTGGAATATTTGGTGGTCCTCGCTGCCCAGAGATCCGATTGCAGGACTATTTTGACTGTGGATATATATTTTGCAACCGGGGAGTCCATATTGAGTTATATACAAGGGTTGGAACTTTAATAGTGGCTACACTGCTGCAGAGTCACTATGCAATGGAATGTAATATTGTCGCTAATAGTGCATGTTAGTTACATACCTACCTTATCTCTGAGCAAATAGACTCTTCCTTCCAACAACATGTGCATGCGCAATGGCGAGAGAGGCAGTCTTTTCTAAGCTAGCAGTCTAACGTAATGTCACAATATTTTCGAAGCAGGAACAACAGAATTGGATAAAGATTGAATGTGCCAGAGGTAGTACAGCACGACAGTGTCATGAAAGTCTTTAAGAGGCTTGTAGAGAACCTGCACTTTGTGGCATTTGCTTCAGAACTGTTCCAGAGATTCGTCAGGCAGTAGACTGCTCCATTCAAACTATCAATAGAACCGGTGCTGCTGAGGGTGTCCTACAACTTCCACATCACTGGCAACAGATTATACACAACGCTGGTGATTACTTTGAATGACTGTAAAGCTTGATAACATGGATCTCTTTTGTATCAGTTGGAAATAAGTAGTTGCCACAATTAAAGTTGCAACCTTTGTATTTACAATGGGACTCCACTGTTATGGCAGTTACTGTGGGCACCTCTTAATTACTTGTCAAGTTTACGCCCCTCACCACGTCAAGGTGAGTGCCCACGAGGGGGCAAATGTTACAATAAAAATGTTAAATGTTAAAATAATTGGATTGTGTTTCAGTTGTTTTCCTCATGGCTGGATAGTTATCTCATGTTAAGATGTACCTGATGTAGCACCTCTGGAAGTTTGTCTTCCATTGTGGTCTGCTGTAGTAACTCTGTTCATGGGTGGTGGCTAGAGTCCAGATTTTATGTAATTACATGTTCTGTTCTTGTATATGTAGTTATAAGAAAAGGTAAAATGTCGACAACTTACACTGATGGGACCCTTATTCCAAAGTTTTAAATTACATATTTTGAACTATAATACATATTTGGTACCATAATACTCGTATATAATTTTACATATTTTAATAGGGGACAGACTGGGGGCAGGGACAGTTAGAGGTAATTTCCCAGACATAAATACACAGATAGCAATGAAGGTTTTCTTGAAATATCCTTATCGTGTACAACACTAAAAGTAGCAAGCTATCTGACGTACCTCTGCCTCTGGAGCCCGTGATAACAAGGTGAGCAACATGGATTGAAGCAGTGATTTTCTACGGAAAGCACTTCCAAGCTGTGAAGTCAGTGATGGGGAACTTTTCTTCTGATCCAGCAGTGTCTGTGAGTGAATCCTTGTCAGCATTCAACAATTCTAAAGTGCTCAGTTCAGTCTTATACATTGCAAGTCAGTTCAGCTGGCTTCCCGACAGTATCAAGAAACTGGAAACTTCAGGTATGCCTCTTCAAGAAGCTGTGGAAATAATGGAAAATGCAGTTCAGAAGGTGAGTGTTGTGCCAGGTGAAGTGGGCAGTGTAGTTTCCACTGAACTGCAATCTGTGCTGAATAAGAATCCTGTATTCTCAAGACTTGTTGTTTTGTCTCACTCATTTAATGGCGAAAATGTAGAACTCTATGATAATATTATTCCTAGCACAAACGCTCTGTATAAATATGTACCATTGACTTCTTGCAAAGTTGAGCGATCTTTCTCAATGTATAAAAACATTATCAGACAGAAGACTGTGCTTGACAACAGAACATTTGGAAAAGCGTATTATAAGTAATTGTGAATACCATTCTAATGTGGCTTAAATACTTGGATGGGAGAACTTGTACTCGGTAGTAAAAGTGAACTGATTAACAATAAACATAGAGGTGGAATGAGGACTGAAAAATTCAATGCCATAGCTGGGATTTGAACCATGGATCTTCCGCATCGTGTGGCTGCTTTAACCACTAAGTTACTATGGCCAACTTGCCAGTATGACATGACTTGAGTGTTTAAAAACACCAGCAGTAAGTTTGTTGGCATAAATAGATAATAATTACCATCTAAAGGTTACTTAAACCTGGGCAATAAAGTACTTACAATTTGTAAGTTGCCCTTGGGGTATTTATCTCTGATGTGAGATTCCCTTGTGGTCTCCTGGGAAAGTACAAATCAGCTGGGGAATTTAATGTTGTACTGGCAAGTTGGCCATGGTAGCTTAGTGGTTAAAGCAGCCGTTCGATGCAGAAGATCCATGGTTCAAATCCCGGCTATGGCATCGAATTTTTTATCTGACTTCATCTCTTAAAAATTGCCCACACACGGCTTGTGTGTTTGAAAACACCAGCAGTAAGTTTGTTGGCATAAATAGGTAATAATTAACATAGAGATTTGACTAGCTCACCAGTGAGGTGATGTTTTATGGTAAAGAAATAAAATTTGGGATGTACATATAATTGCTTCATTACATATTTAGTTACATGTTTCACCAATTTTGGTTACATATTTATGTACATAATTCTTAATGATATTACATAAAATCTGGGCCCTAGTTGTGATTTTGAAATATCTAATGTGTTATATGTTTGTATATCTTCTGTAGCAATGCATCGTTAGCTCAGTTGGAGCACACTTCACTCTTAAGGTAGTGGATGTTCCTGGGAACTTCAGTATAAATAACACACTGATGTAAGTTGTCCATCACCTCTACTACCAATAGTTTTTGTGTTACGTGTAATTGCTGTGTTACAATATGGCAGTTTGTTGTATCCCTGTATGTCATTGTTGTGTTCACTGAGGTGGTTATTGTATGTAAATTTGTGCAAAAATATGTAATAAATATATCAAGTTGTTTTGTAATGTTTATGTAATTAATCTGTAGCTTCCTTGAGAGTTTTAGTTTTATTACATTCTAGCTGAAATAGAAGGCCTTGGTTTGATGATTTTATCGCTACAATGTTTAGGCTTACAGTGGATACTAATGGGTGATCCAAAAGACTGTGAACCGGCTGCACTGTGTTTTGTCTGTAAGGGGCCTCGGCACTCGTCGCCAACTGCTGCTGTCATAGAACAGCGCGGATGAAACCATACAACGTTTTTAAAATTACTTTAAAGCCTTTACTTACCAATATAATTAAAGCAGATGCTGAAACTGGCCACTGTCGTTGTCCATATATTTTTGGCACCTCTTTAGGAAATTATCCATCACTCACCGTAGTTCATTATGAGAAATTCTGGCAATTTCCTGACAGATATTTTGTTTTATTTCTTCCAGGGTGTGTGGGTTTGTCTTGTACACTTTATGCTTTAAGTTACCCCAGAGATAGAAATCGCAGGGGGTTAGGTTAAGGGACCGAAGGAGGGGGGGTGGGGACACAAACTTCTACTAATAGTTCTGTCCTGAAACATGCTTTAAAATTGTTCTCATCAAATGATTGCCTATCTGAGCTGTTGCAGAGTCTTGTTGAAAAAATGCAAAATCACGCTCCCTGTCGGTTAATTCTCTAAAAAAAGGGTTCAAAATTGTATTCATGTATGAGGCAGAAATTCAATTGACGTTGACAATGATCACGTGCTCACTGCGAGATTAGCATGATAACGCTACATGATCAATTAATAAAGTCAAATGAAGAGATGCGAGAAGTAGCGTGGGTAAGACAGACGGAGCTTGAAGTGAGTGGATGGATGTGATCAGCCATTAGCTGATGTTAAAGTAGGGTGCAATTTCTGTTGTTAACCACAATCGGCACCTCTGCAAGTTACATTGATGATTTTATTGAATAAACAAACTTAAAACGTGCAAGTCTGTGTCAGTTTTTCATATTTTTCCTATCCATACCCGGAGAAAACAATAATCCATGTGGCTACCAGAGTGGCCATGGCAAGGATGCAAAAGGCAGTAAAGTAACAGCATCTTTTCTACAAGTGGCATCAACAACAACGTGTGGCTTTTATCCACCAACATCCATCATTCCACAGCATAAATTTGGAGTTTCAGCATAGCATCATCTTAAGCATCACTCATCATCCTATTTGCATCAAAATTGGTGCCTACTACGTGTAACTTCTTCATGGCATCACCACCACATTCCATTGTCATCACTCCTCTTTATTCGCATCAAATTGGCAAATGTGTGGCATTTTTGTGGTTCCTGGCTTCATATTCAATCAACATTCCCTTATCTGGTATCACATATATGCGGGCAACAACTGTTGACTCGAAAAAAAATTGGGTCTATAACTCTTTCTCCAATAAAGGTGCACCATATACCTGGCGAGCTGACTGAATTAACACATATAAATCATAATAAATACACGCTGTGCAGTAGAAAACAAATGCTGAGCCATAATACACTTTCTGACTACGTACAGGACTAAATAATAAAGCACACTGGTAATAATGCAGCTGCACGATATTGCATCAACTCAATACTGATTGTGAACAGAGCAGAGAAAAACAAGTGCTGCTCGTGACATTGTGTATATCAGCTGCTGTTATCGTGTTTCCGCATTCGCAGTGGAAAAACACTGTGTAGCAGTTCACATGTACTTGGATGTCTATGTATAAAGAACCCAAAATAAACAAAACCAGGGAAAACACAATTCAAAAGCACTGTTGAACAACCCCAAATATCACAAGAAGAAAAGCAAATAGAGAAAGCTGTGTAAATGTAAGACATTGCAGTTCTATGTCTGCCATACAAAAAGGAATATGAATTCTTTGTAGAAGAGGGAGTAGAGAAAGAAATCATAATAGTAACTTGTAAATATTAACTAAGACCAGGTGAAAATAATTATTGGCATTGATCTGCTATTAGCTTGAAATTAAAGTTGATTATGGAAGAAGCATTCATATGCAGTATTTTTAAGGTAATGATTGCCCAGGTATTTTGATACTGTTAATGAGCAACTAAGTAGATAACATTAGAATTAACATAGCTAACATTGATTGCCACCCCCCCCCCCCCCAAGTTCTTGAAAAATCTTATCCTTGCCCGTATTTCACATTTATACAGATCGTTTGTGGAGACAGTTCTATTAAGTATTTCTTTATTCATGTAATGGAAATAGGATACAGTAGGCTAAAGGTCACAAGATCTGGGTTTGATTCCTGGTGCAGCGTTGGGAGTTTCTGCTACTGGGAGACCTGCCCCAGGGTTCACTCAGCCTCATGAGGTCGGGGGGGGGGGCAGTTTAGAAGCTACTTAAGAGAAAAGTAGTGACTCTAGCTTGCAAAGACTGCATTTACCAGCTGGGAAGGACTCAGAGCAATAACCACATTCCACCCTCCAGTACTGCACCCCACTTATGATGTCCGTTGTGAGCAAACGTGAGAGACATAAAGGTCGGGTGATAAGTCTTGGTCTGGCATGGGATTGTTGCACTATAGAGTTCAGTGTAGTAGGCTAACGTGATAGTCAAATCTTTTAAGAGCTGGTCACTAAGTAATGGTTTTGACTTTCCATTTGATTGGCATAGTCGGCAGAAAACAAATGAATAATAGCTTCCCATTTGAGAAAAGTATAACTATTTTAAAATTGAAACCAATAACAAGGTGTATCTCAGAAATTGTTAAATCCAAAAAAAATATATTAGTATAAATTGTGTGCTTTAACGAGACCTACATTTTTACTTTCCCTACTACGTATAGTAAAGTAGAGGAAGTATTGTATTCCACCCAAGATAGACATTTCCTTTGTCATAAACAATATCTCAAACATATGGCATTTTAATCAAAATCATTAGAGCCATTTTCAAAAAAATCAAAATTTTCTATGTAAAGGGTAGTTTAGGGTGGAGGAATTTTCTTCAAAGTCATTATGTCACATCCTTGAAAGACATTAAAGTTAAATAGCAACTTTGGCTTTTAACCGAGCTTCCGTTTTTGAGTTATGCTGTCCATAGGCACACATGGACCTTTTTCTAAAAATGCCCTTTTTTTATTTATGGGGCCTCAGAACATATATTTCCAGTGAAATCTCGATGTTGAATTTTTGGGTGGAATACAATACTTCCTCAACTTTACTATACGTAGTAGAAAAGGTAAAAAAAAAAAGAATTCCTTGCAACAAAAATGCATGCACCATACTTGTAAATTATAACAATTTCCTTCGTACATTTTACTTTCTCTACTGGTAAGTAGGGGAAGTATTGTGTTCCACCCAAAAATTCGATGTTGAGATTTGACCAGAAATATATGTTTTGAGGCCCCCTGAATCCAAAAAAAAAAAGAATTTTTAGAAAAAGGTCTGTGTGTGTGTCTGTGTGTCAGCCTTTGGACAGCATAACTCAAAAACGAAAAGTCGGTTAAAAACCAAAGTTGGTATTTAAGGTTAATGTCTTTCAAGGATGCGACACAAAGATTTTGAAGAAAATAGCCCCATGCTAAACTACCCTTTACATGGAAAATTTTTTCGAAAATTTTGATTTTCTTGAAAATGGCTCTAACGATTTGGTTAAAATGTCATATGTTTGAGATATTTTGATGACAAATGAAATGTATATCTTGAATTTTCTGGCTATAGCCCCTGTAGTCCTATTTACTCTGGACGACTTTTGCATAACTGGTAAACCGTTAGAGATAGACCAAATTATACTATACAAAAATGTAGATCTTACTAAAATACACAATTTATGTCTCAATACATTTTCTTGTAGGGCGAACCGTTTTGGAGATATTCCTTGTTATGTGTGTGAGTTTCGGAAAGCTTAGAACTTTCGTGAAATGGATCATCGCTGTTCATTTTTTATATGTTAAGTGTGCAAAGACAACAGAATCTCAAAAATTTGACTATCGCACAAAGCCTACTATATTCTAACATTCCCTTTGCACCATCAAGGAAATAAGCATTAGGATAATTTGTACAGATGTTTGTCGCAGCAAACAAGAAAGAAGATATAGGAATAAGAGTTTGTAAGAATGGTTAGTAGAAGGGTAGAGAAAGTCATGTGAGTGCAACACATCAGATTTTTTCATAGAGTAAAGCATTGATGGTGCTGCTGTTAATACAGATTCTAATAATGAATTAACAGAAGCAAGTAAATTTGGACAATGTAGTGATACAGGTGAAAGAACCAGTAGGTTAACGACGTTGATAATAGTGCATGTGATTCATGAGGATATGAAGATACTGCCAGATACCTTTCGCAATTACTATTCAGCCAAACTTTAATTAATGGTGAAACTCATTTTTAGAAGTTGTGATTTATGAAACAAGTACTTACAATTTCTTCTTCTTTCCTCTGTGCTTACAACCGTTCACTTTCTAACTCCATTGAGGACTAAAAATTTAAAATATAGTCGTTGGCAGTTCGAAACATATTCAAACATTCATTGTTGAAACAAAACTGATTTCTGAAAGGCAGGCTGTAATTTATTTTAAGTTATTGACCAGGGACAGATCCGCAAGGGGGGCTGGGTTTGGGAGTTGTATTCCCCTGCTGAAAATTTGGAAACAACTACGGATGTAACTAAAGAAAAAAGTATTCACATTAATTCACAAATATATTCGAAGGGCCTTTTCTTTGGTATTTTCATAAAAACAATAGCTATTAATCTAAAAAATATCTGAATATATTATAATAATGTCCTGCCATTGTAATTCAGAGCAGGGAGATTTAGAGTGGTTAACGATAAAACATACTTCCCATAATGTCATTCAAAATCATATGAACATCTATGTCCTTACGATAACACAAATCACTGTCCAGTTTCAAGAAAATCCTAGATGCTCCGGTAGTAACAATGAAGGGCCTTATATCATCTTTGAATGGGTGTAATGAATTTATTTTCCCCTTAATACACAAGGGGCTGAAGGCTCTGTGCACTTTGCCGGTAACTACAGAACATTCCGTCATTTCTACACATTTTGCTAAAAAGTTACGCAGCTGCAGTCTTTCCTTTGAGGCTCACTGCAGGCCCATGGCAATGCAACAATACAATATTTGAAAAGTTGTACGATCCATCCAGCCACCCATCCACCCACCCATCCATCTAACCACCCATCTACCCACCCATCTGCTCTCGCAACTATCCACCTCTCTACCCACACACCCATCCATCCAACCACCCATCTACCCAACCATCTACCCACCCATCCACCCACCCATCCACCCACCCATCTACCCACCCATCTGCCCTCCCAACTCTCCGACCGTCTACCCACACACCCATCCATCCAACCACCCATCTACCCCACCATCTACCCATCCATCTGCCCTCCCAACTATCCACCCATCTACCCACACACCCATCCATCCAACCACCCATCTACCCAACCATCTACCCACCCACTTGCCCTCCCAACTATCCAACCGTCTACCCACACACCGATCCATCCAACCACTCATCTACCCAACCATCTACCCAACTATCCAACCGTCTACCCACACACCTATCCATCCAACCACCCATCTGCCCTCCTCTCTATCCACCCATCTATCCAACCATCAACCCACCCATCCACTCACCCATCTGCCCTCCCATCTATCCACCCATCTACTCACCCATCCACCCACCCATTCACCCACCCAGTTGCCCTCCCATTTATCCACCCATCTACCCACCCATCCATTCAACCACCCATCCACCCACCCATCTGCCCTCCCACCTGCCCTCCCATCTATCCACCCACCTACCCACCCATTCATCCAACTACCCATCTACCCACCCACCCATCTACCCACCCATCTGCCCTCCCATCTATCCACCCATCTACCCACCCATCCATCCAACCATCCATCCACCCACCCATCTGCCCTCCCAACTATCCAACCGTCTACCCACACACCCATCCACAACCACCCATCCACAACCACCCATCTAACCAACCATCAACCCACCCATACACCCAACCATCTACCTACCCATCTGCCCTCCCATCTATCCACCCATCTACTCACCCATCCACCCACCCATTCACCCACCCAGTTGCCCTTCCATTGATCCACCCATCTACCCACCCATCCATCCAACCACCCATCCACCCACCCATCTACCCACCCATCTGCCCTCCCATCTGCCCTCCCATCTATCCACCCACCTACCCACCCAACCATCCAACCACCCATCTACCCACCCACCCATCTACCCACCCATCTGCCCTCCCATCTATCCACCCATCTACCCACCCATCCATCCAACCCCCCATCTACCCAACCATCTACCCACCCATCCATCCAACCATCCATCCACCCACCTATCTACCCACCCATCTGCCCTCCCAACTATCCTACCGTCTACCCACACACCCATCCACAACCACCCATCCACAACCACCCATCTACCCAACAATCAACCCACCCATACACCCACCCAACTACCTACCCATCTGCCCTCCCAGCTATCCGACCGTCTATTCACACACCCATCCATCCAACCACCCATCTACCCAACCATCTACCCAACCGTCTGCCCTCCCAACTATCCACCCATCTACCCACACACCCATCCATCCAACCACCTATCTACCCAACCATCTACCCACCCATCTGCCCTCCCAACTATCCAACCGTCTACCCACACATCCATCCATCCAACCACCCATCTACGCAACCATCTACCCACCCATCCACCCACTCATCTACCCACCCATCTGCTCTCCCAACTATCCACCCATCTACCCACCCATCCATCCAACCACCCATTTACCCAAACATCTACCCACCCATCTGCTCTCCCAACTATCCACCCGTCTACCCACACACCCATCCATCCAACCACAGATCTACCCAGCCATTTGCTCTCCCAAATATCCATCTGTCTACACACACACCCATCCATCCAACCACCCATCTACCCAACCATCTACCCACCCATCCACCCACCCATCTACCCACCCATCTACCCACCCATCTGCCCTCCCAACTATCCGACCGTCTACCCACACACCCATCCATCCAACCACCCATCTACCCAACCATCTACCCATCCGTCTGCCCTCCCAACTATCCACCCATCTACCCACACACCCATCCATACAACCACCAATCTACCCAACACCCTACCCACCCATCTGCCCTCCCAACTATCCAACCGTCTACCCACACACCCATCCATCCAACCACCCATCTACACAACCATCTACCCACCCATCCACCCACTCACCTACCCACCCATCTGCTCTCCCAACTATCCACCCATCTACCCACCCACCCATCCATCCAACCACCCATTTACCCAACCATATACCCACCCATCTGCTCTCCCAACTATCAACCCGTCTACCCACACACCCATCTATCCAACCACCCATCTACCCAGCCATCTGCTCTCCCAACTATCCACCTGTCTACCCACACACCCATCCATCCAACCACCCATCTACCCAACCATCCACCCACCCATCCACCCACCCATCCACCCACCCATCTACCAAACCATCTGCCCTCCCAACTATCCGACAGTCTACCCACACACCCATCCATCCAATCACCCATCTACCCAACCATCTACCCACCCATCTGCACTCCCAACTATCCACCCATCTACCCACACACCCATCCATCCAACCACCCATCTACCCAACCATCTACCCACCCATCTGCTCTCCCAACTATCCAACCGTCTACCCACACACCAATCCATCCAACCACCCATCTACCCAACCATCTACCCACCCATTTGCCCTCCCAACTATCCAACCGTCTACCCACACACCGATCCATCCAACCACTCATCTACCCAACCATCTACCCAACTATCCAACCGTCTACCCACACACCTATCCATCCAACCACCCATCTGCCCTCCCCTCTATCCACCCATCAACCAAAACATCAACCCACCCATCCACCCACCCATCTGCCCTCCCATCTATCCACCCATCTACTCACCCATCCACCCACCCATTCACCCACCCAGTTGCCCTCCCATCTATCCACCCATCTACCCACCCATCCATCCAACCACCCATCCACCCACCCATCCACCCACCCATCTGCCCTCCCATCTGCCCTCCCGTCTACCCACCCACCTACCCACCCATCCATCCAAACACCCATCTACCCACCCACCAATCTACCCACCCATCTGCCCTCCCATCTATCCACCCATCTACCCACCCATCCATCCAACCATCCATCCACCCACCCATCTACCCACCCATCTGCCCTCCCAACTATCTAACCGTCTACCCACACACCCATCCACAACCACCCATCCACAACCACCCATCTACTGAACCATCAACCCACCCATACACCCGCCCATCTACCTACCCATCTGCCCTCCCAACTATCCGACCGTCTACCCACACACCCATCCATCCAACCACCCATCTACCCAACCATCTACCCACCCATCTGCCCTCCCAACTATCCACCCATCTACCCACACACCCATCCATCCAACCACCCATCTACCCAACCATCTACCCACCCATCTGCCCTCCCAACTATCCAACCGTCTACCCATACACCCATCCATTCAACCACCCATCTACGCAACCATCTATCCACCCATCCACCCACTCATCTACCCACCCATCTGCTCTCCCAACTATCCACCCATCTACCCACCCACCCATCCATCCAACCACCCATTTACCCAACCATCTGCTCTCCAAACTATCCACCTGTCTACCTACACACCCATCCATCCAACCACCCATCTACCCAACCATCTACCCACCCATCCACCCACCCATCCACCCACCCATCTACCCACCCATCTGCCCTCTCAACTATCCGACCGTCTACCCACACACCCATCCATCCAACCACCCATCTACCCAAATATCTACCCACCCATCTGCCCTCCCAACTATCCACCCGTCTACCCACACACCCATCCATCCAACCACCCACCTACCCAGCCATCTGCTCTCCCAACTATCCACCTGTCTACCCACACACCCATCCATCCAACCACCCATCTACCCAACCATCTACCCACCCATCTGCCCTCCCAACTGTCCACCTATCTTCCCACACACCCATCCATCCAACCACCCATCTACCCAACCATCTACCCACCCATCTGCCCTCCCAACTATCCAACCGTCTAGCCACACACCCATCCATACAACCACCCATCTACCCAACCATCTACCCACCCATTTGCCCTCCCAACTATCCAACCGTCTACCCACACACCGATCCATCCAACCACTCATCTACCCAACCATCTACCCAACTATCCAACCGTCTACCCACACACCTATCCATCCTACCACCCATCTGCCCTGCCGTCTATCCACCCATCTACCCAACCATCAACCCACCCATCCACCCACCCATCTGCCCTCCCATTTATCCACCCATCTACTTACCCATCCACCCACCCATTCACCCACCCAGTTGCCCTCCCGTCTATCCACCCATCTACCCACCCATCCATCCAACCCCCCATCTACCCAACCATCTACCCACCCATCCATCCAACCATCCATCCAACAACCTATCTACCCACCCATCTGCCCTCCCAACTATCCAACCGTCTACCCACACACCCATCCACAACCACCCATCCACAACCACCCATCTACCCAACCATCAACCCACCCATACACCCACCCAACTACCTACCCATCTGCCCTCCCAGCTATCCGACCGTCTATTCACACACCCATCCATCCAACCACCCATCTACCCAACCATCTACCCAACCATCTGCCCTCCCAACTATCCACCCATCTACCCACACACCCATCCATCCAACCACCCATTTACCCAACCATCTACCCACCCATCTGCCCTCCCAACTATCCAACCGTCTACCCACACACCCATCCAACCACCCATCTACGCAACCATCTACCCACCCATCCACCCACTCATCTACCCACCCATCTGCTCTCCCAACTATCCACCCATCTACCCTCCCACCCATCCATCCAACCACCCATTTACCCAAACATCTACCCACCCATCTGCTCTCCCAACTATCCACCCGTCTACCCACACACCCATCCATCCAACCACAGATCTACCCAGCCAGTTGCTCTCCCAAATATCCATCTGTCTACACACACACCCATCCATCCAACCACCCATCTACCCAACCATCTACCCACCCATCCACCCACCCATCTACCCAACCCATCTACCCACCCATCTGCCCTCCCAACTATCCGACCGTCTACCCACACACCCATCCATCCAACCACCCATCTACCCAACCATCTACCCATCCGTCTGCCCTCCCAACTATCCACCCATCTACCCACACACCCATCCATACAACCACCAATCTACCCAAAACCCTACCCACCCATCTGCCCTCCCAACTATCCAACCGTCTACCCACACACCCATCCATCCAACCACCCATCTACGCAACCATCTACCCACCCATCCACCCACTCACCTACCCACCCATCTGCTCTCCCAACTATCCACCCATCTACCCACCCACCCATCCATCCAACCACCCATTTACCCAACCATATACCCACCCATCTGCTCTCCCAACTATCCACCCGTCTACCCACACACCCATCCATCCAACCACCCATCTACCCAGCCATCTGCACTCCCAACTATCCACCTGTCTACCCACACACCCATCCATCCAACCACCCATCTACCCAACCACCACCCACCCATCCACCCACCCATCCACCCACCCATCTACCAACCCATCTGCCCTCCCAACTATCCGACAGTCTACCCACACACCCATCCATCCAATCACCCATCTACCCAACCATCTACCCACCCATCTGCCCTCCCAACTATCCACCCATCTACCCACACACCCATCCATTCAACCACCCATCTACCCAACCATCTACCCACCCATCTGCTCTCCCAACTATCCAACCGTCTACCCACACACCCATCCATCCATCCACCCATCTACCCAACCATCTACCCACCCATTTGCCCTCCCAACTATCCAACCGTCTACCCACACACCGATCCATCCAACCACTCATCTACCCAACCATCTACCCAACTATCCAACCGTCTACCCACACACCTATCCATCGAACCACCCATCTGCCCTCCCCTCTATCCACCCATCAACCAAAACATCAACCCACCCATCCACCCACCCATCTGCCCTCCCATCTATCCACCCATCTACTCACCCATCCACCCTCCCATTCACCCACCCAGTTGCCCTCCCATCTATCCACCCATCTACCCACCCATCCATCCAACCACCCATCCACCCACCCATCTACCCACCCATCTGCCCTCCCATCTGCCCTCCCATCTATCCACCCACCTACCCACCCATCCATCCAACTACCCATCTACCCACCCATCCATCCAACCATCCATCCACCCACCCATCTACCCACCCATCTGCCCTCCCAACTATCCAACCGTCTACCCACACACCCATCCACAACCACCCATCCACAACCACCCATCCACAACCACCCATCTACTGAACCATCAACCCACCCATACACCCGCCCATCTACCTACCCATCTGCCCTCCCAACTATCCGACCGTCTACCCACACACCCATCCATCCAACCACCCATCTACCCAACCATCTACCCACCCATCTGCCCTCCCAACTATCCACCCATCTACCCACACACTCATCCATCCAACCACCCATCTTTCCAACCATCTACCCACCCATCTGCCCTCCCAACTATCCAACCGTCTACCCACACACCCATCCATCCAACCACCCATCTACGCAACCATCTATCCACCCATCCACCCACTCATCTACCCACCCATCTTCTCTCCCAACTATCCACCCATCTACCCACCCACCCATCCATCCAACCACCCATTTACCCAACCATCTGCTCTCCCAACTATCCACCTGTCTACCTACACACCCATCCATCCAACCACCCATCTACCCAACCATCTACCCACCCATCCACCCACCCATCCACCCACCCATCTACCCACCCATCTGCCCTCCCAACTATCCGACCGTCTACCCACACACCCATCCATCCAACCACCCACCTACCCAGCCATCTGCTCTCCCAACTATCCACCTGTCTACCCACACACCCATCCATCCAACCACCCATCCACCCACCCATCTACCCACCCATCTGCCCTCCCAACTATCCAACCGTCTACCCACACACCCATCCACAACCACCCATCCACAACCACCCATCTACCAACCATCAACCCACCCATACATCCACCCATCTACCTACCCATCTGCCCTCCCATCTATCCACCCATCTACCTACCCACCCATCCATCCAACCACCCATTTACCTACCCATCCACCCACCCATCTACCCACCCATCTGCCCTCCCAACTATCCAACCGTCTACCCACACACCCATCCACAACCACCCATCTACCCAACCATCTACCCACCCATCCACCCACCCACACATCCACCCACCCATCCACCCACCCATCAACCCACCCATCTAACCACCACTTACACAACCATCCACCCACCCACCCATCCACCCATCCATCCACCCACCCATCAACCCACCCGTCTAACCACCCATCTGCCCACCCATATGCTCACCCATCTACCTATCCATTTACCCAACCATCCACCCACCCATCTACCCAACCATCTGCCCACCCATTTACCCAACCTTCTACCCAAACATATGCCCACCCATCTATTCAAGCATCTGCCCACCCATTTACCCAACCTTCTACCCAAACATATGCCCACCCATCTATTCCAGCATCTGCCCATCCATATGCCCACCCATCTATCTTACCATCTGCCTGTCCATTTGCCCACCCATCTACCCTACCATCCACCCACCCATCTACCCAACCATCTGCCTACCCATTTACCGAACCTTCTACCCAAACATATGCCCACCCATCTATTCAAGTATCTGCCCGTCCATATACCCACCCATCTATCCATCTACCTATCCGCCTGCCCACCCCATCTGCCCACCCATCTACCCACCCATTTACCCAACCATTTGCTCCCCCATCTGCCCACCCATCGACTCAACAATCTGCCCACCCATCTACCCACCCATCCACCCATCTGTCCACCCATCTACCCCCCCCCCCCCATTTTCCCAACCATTTGCTCACCCATCTGCCCACCCATCTACTCAACAATCCGCCCATATATCTGCCCACCCACCCCTCCACCCATTTGCTCACCCATGTACCCATCCAACTGCCCATCCACCCACCCATCTGCCCACCCATCTACCCATCCATCTGCCCACTCATCTCTCCACCCATCTGCCCATCCATCTGCCTACCCACCCTTCCACCCATTTGCTCACCCATCTACCCATCCATTTACCCATCCGCCTGTCCACCCAATCCTCCACCCATCTGCCCATCTGTCCACCCATCTACACACCCACCCCTCCACCCATCTGCCCACTCATCTCTCCACCCATCTGCCCATCCATCTGCCCTCCCATCCTCCCACACATCTGCCCACCCACCCTTCCACCCATTTGCTCACCCATCTACCCATCCATGTACCCATCCGCCTGTCCACCCATCCTCCCACCCACCCTTCCACCGATTTGCTCACCCATCTACCCATCCATCTACCCATCCGCCTGTCCACCCATCCTCCCAGTCACCCTTCCAGCCATTTGCTCACCCATCTACCCATCCATTTACCCATCCGCCTGTCCACCCATCCTCCCACACAATCCTCCACCCAATTCTCCACCCATCTGCCCACCGATCCGCCCATCCATCATGTTACGGTTTACCAGTTATGCAAAAGTTACCTTGAATGCAGAGTATCAGAGGATATTCCTAGAAAATTTTACGCACACACAAAGCTGAGGTGGTAACGTCTGTGGCCCGCATTCGGGGGTTCGCGGGTTCTATTCTCGCGACCGACCTTCCTGACCTTAGGTTCTTCCCGGGTCACTCAGGCGAATGCTGGGAAGGATGTTTACCTTATCATCCCCAGGTTCACGTCCTGTCATTTCATTCTCCATCCGGTGTTTCCAGGTTGTAAGAGTCAGCGCGTTCGTCTAGGGGAGACACTGAGGTCGGTCGGTGGCTCGGATGTAATGTGAGCTTAAAGTTGCATTTTCTGCATTTGTCAGGACCACAAGGCAAGTTAAATTACCCAGAAACTTGTTTATAACTTCGCTGAATGTGTCCCTTGAACCTCTAGATCTCATGATATTTATAAAATGAACGTCCTTCATGAGTTTGCGAATTTGTGGACCATTATAAATGCCTTCCTTCCCTTTTTATTCAGACATTTGAAATTTCTTAATGAATTATTGGAAACAACCACCTTTACCCAAAGGTTTGACAAATTGTTTCATTATTCCTAATTTGATATGCAACGGGGATAGCAAAACCTGGCACTAAATGTTTTCTTTCTCGCCAATTAGTTTCACCTGAGTGTCTTTGTCAGGACCACAAACGCAAGTCAACCCAGCGTTCATTTTCAGCAAAGCGGAGGAGAAAATAACATCATAAGGTATGCTTGAATAGTGTACACTGTTGCTTCTGGGAATTGAGATTGTTTCTTTGTTTCAATGATTTCGCGCATTTTAAATTGTGCTTAAATACCAGAAACAAACTCTAATATTACATATGTATTTCCTTTCTGCATGGCAAAAAACAGTACATGGTACGTAAAAATGCAAAGGAGGTTTGAATTCGGCTTACCAAAATCAGGTTTAGAGACCTAATAAACTCCGTGCCGCAGAAAGAAGGTTTAACTTTGCAGGCCGGTGTAATTGTTCCTCTGACTCGATACATAATGTATGCATTGAGACGGCTTTGACAGAAATGGTGAGCATCGAATAAACAAACATTGTTTCGTTTAGAGAAGAATCTAGAAGCTTGATAATTTGTGAAGCAGACTTTTTAAATCGAGATGTTTGATCTAAAGATGAGGATAAGGCTTTAAGTGCTTCATAATTTGTTAAACAAACTTTTTAAATTGAGATGTTTGATCTAAAGATGAGGATAAGGTTTTAAGTGCTTCATAATTTGTTAAACAAACTTTTTAAATCGAGATATGAGGATGGATGAGGATAAGGTGAAGTGGTATTCCCAGCTTGATAATAATTATATAGCTGCTGGGGCCACTACCTCAAGCCTTATTTTCATGTTTAGATCAAATATGCACATATCTCGATATTAAAAGTTTGTTACACAAATTATCACTCCCATAATTTGTGAAAAAAACTTTTTAAATCGAGACACATATTTGATCTAAAGATGACGATAAGGCTTGAAGTGATAGCCCCAGCAGCAGGTACGTGTATAATGCATTATTTCTAGCTACTATACAGCAATTTAAGGGACACTGGGAGTGAAATTTGAAAGTTCCACACTTTTTGATAGATTTTTCTGAAAATTTTATTGTGTTTGTATTTATATGAGAATAGGAGGTATACCAAATTTCATTAAAATTGGATAATTCGTTTAGGATATATAAATTATTTTATGAATTTAATAGGCACATTTTCAAAATAGAGCTCGCGTCTATTGGCTTTTCAAAATTCATTTATATTGGCAGAACTGATACTCTAAAACATGGGTAACAATTGTATAAAGAGATATTTCAAATACATTTGCTGATTATGCTGTACATAACTTTTGCTAAATAAAAACTGTTATTTACATCAACATTAAAGTAATAGTCTAATAGTAATTTATTGCACATTACATTTATTTTCCAAGGGGGGGGGGCATGACCCCATGCCCCCCTTCGCGACGCCCATGTCTGCATAAGACACTATTGTAGTACCTGATGACACCAATATGTTGTTTAGATAAAGTATAAAATATGATGAGTAGAGGGCGGAGAAGTGTACAAAATGCTGCAAGTTTAGTGTGCGAGGGTTCTCCTGTTGCTCTCTATCTACTGGCGTCTGCTGATGCGCGTGCATATACGACGGCTGCGCGGTGCCTGTTACCTCATTCATTCTCCGTGCCCAACTAACCTGTATCACGCGTGACTGCACACGCCTCCACACTCTAATGATGAGTAAGGAGCATCAGCATCCGCTCAAGATGTACCTCTATGCTCATTAAAAGAATGTTGAACTTTATTTTATATATTTTAAGATTAGTTTACTTTGTTATGATCAGTTGATTCTCCGTATACCTTACCTGTTTAATTAGAACATATTTAAGCATGTAATACGCTTGTTTCGTTAAACATCACAAATTCTGGCATTTAACACAGCATTTTCTAAAAACAGCGTGCCTTTGTTGGAAAAAACTAGGTAGCTTCAGTATCCTCAACATCCTCATACATTTAAGTTTAGTGCAATATTTTTAATGGCAATGCACTAATCGTAACAAGACTAAAGTTTGTACTAAATTTTGTTTATTTCAAAATGAGCTAAAATGGAGCCACGTGATTTTTTCCACCAAGCCCCCCAATTTCCAACCCAACAGTAATTAAATATATAGTGTAAAAGTCATTACAATGCTTTTAAAGTGCGTTTTGGAAACATTTCAGTACTTCCGAGAGCGGTAACACACCCACGTTACCTTTCTAACTAATAGGTATTTACTTCACGCGAGAATCATGTAATGTCAACCACGCCATTTTCTACTACTATACCAACCAAGGACACTTATTGGAACAGCTAGCATAGCTATGTTTTGTACTACTTCTTCTTCTTCTCCTTCTTCTCCTTCTTCTCCTTCTTCTCCTTCTCCTCCTTCTCCTCCTCTTCCCTTCCTCCTGCTCCTCCTCCTCCTCCTCCTTCTTCTTCTTCTTCTTCTCCTTCTCCTTCTTCTCCTTCTTCTCCTTCTCCTCCTTTTCCTGCTCTTCCCTTCCTCCTGCTCCTCCTTCTCCTTCTTCTTCTTCTTCTTCTTCTTCTTCTTCTGCTTCTTCTTCTGCTTCTTCTCCTTCTTCTTCTTCTCCTTCTTCCCCTTCTTCCCCTTCTCCTCCTTCTTCTCCTTCTCCTCCTCTTCCCTTCCTCCTCCTCTCAGGTGTTGTATTGTGCATGGCGTAGTAGAAGTGACAACCTGGGTAATTAATCTTAATGTATATTTGTTTTAAGATATGCGCACGGTTGCTGATAAAGAAATGTAAGTAGTTGTAGTAATCCTTTGCCTTTTGCTGACACACACAAGAACGTTGGCCGCGCCGTGGCCGAGTGGTTAGACCATTCATCTCTTACTAAAGCAGCCCGGGTTCGATCCCAGGTGACCGCATGTGGGATTTGTGGTGGGCGAAGTGGCACAGAGGCGGGTTTCCTTCGTCATCTCATTTTACCGGTGCTCCATCTTCATTCCATGTATCATCAGTGTCACCGCCTGCGGTGCCTCTTGTGGCAAAAGCGGGTGTTAAACGCTAGGTACCAAAAACAACCAAGCAAGCGAGTGTGCATTCCAACGATACTAATGATTGACTGTTTATATAAACTTATTTTAGTGATTAATGAAAGATTAGGTTAGGTTTTCTTAATGTGTTTTATAACCTTTCGTAACTAGCAACTAGTGGTTACTTCAAACCACGCGAGCGAAGCGAGCCTAGTAAGCGGAGGGTCTGTGGTTCAAATCCCAGCTGTGGTATTGAATTTTTAAGTTCCACTTCTACCTCTGAAACATTGCCCACACACGGCTTGTGTGTTTAAGAACACCAACAGTAAGTTAAATATTTAATTTTTTCTGGAAGATTCATTAACGATTTTTCTTGACCATTAACATATATTGCTGCGGTGGTTATTACATATCTATATTTCATAAATAATAAGAAATCCAGTTAACAGTATGTGTAAATGTTATGTTATGAAATGAGTTCAAATCTCCTGTCCATTCATACTAAGATTAAAACCATTACAATTGTTCCTTATCTCTTTCGCGTGTGTAATTTTGCCTTGGACATGATGTAAAAGATTTGGAAATAAATCTTTGCCAATTTGTAGAATATTGTGATAGTTTTCTGGGTCTTCTAACCTCAATTCATTTTTTTAGTAGATCCAATATACATTGGTCTGTGCCCTGTTCTCATGACCTTGTCCATGAATGTCTTTTACGTCTAATACATCTTTTCTTCCTACTGAGACTCGTGGACATATATCCCAAACCTATGCTTAATATAGCAATCACTAAATTAATATTTGCATCCCCCATGTTTATTTCTCATGCTTGCTATATGAACTATTATTTGTATTGCACCAAATGAATCATAGTGACAGACACGTTATGATAGGTGGAGATTTAAATGCTGATTTTGATGTTACTGCAGATAAAAGAAACTGTAAACAAATTTTAAAATGTTCTCAAACAGTTTAACTTTAGTTATACAAATTGCAAACTTACAAGAGAGACAGCCTGCCTCGATAACATAATTACCAATGTGAATCCTGCTCTTGCACATACAGAGGTGGCTATAGTTCCTTTCTCAGACCATGACCCTGTCTCTCTAACACTACCTAATGTAAAGCATAATATAATATATAAGTGCATAGTTGTCTCTAGGCCTATAACTGAGGAGAAAGTAATGGATTTTAGGAACTCTCTATGTAATATAAATTGGTTTGACTTGCTGTGTAGGTCATAATTTTTACATCTTCTCTCAGCCGAACTATGTTTCAAAAGATTTATCAGCTTATCAGATATGTATTCCACAAAAGAAACGTAAGGTAACCTATAAAACAGCATATAAGTGCAAACCAAAAAATAAAGATACTTGGTACACACCTCACTTAGCAGAAGTTGAGCGCCCTTAAACCTACAACAACAATCCAGCATACCACCCCGACCTAGCCTTAGCTCCTTGTGATTTCTTCTAGTTTCCAAAAAGAGAAAATGCATGGAAATACTTCTTCGTTATGGATAAGGAGTGGCATCATTGCTTCAAACACTGATTTCATCAAATTGAAACATGTACTGATGTCAAAGAGGAATATTTTGAATAAAAAAAACCAACAAAATCATTTACATTATTTGAAATTAATCATTTTTCATCCTTGAAAAATGTACAGTGTCGCCCTGGTACACGCACACAAAGGTTTTCTGGGTATAATACCTATTATCAGAGATTTCAACAGATTGCGTTAAATGTTACATGGAAATCAGGACTGACAAACGTTACTCAGCAGGTGTGAACACATTCCCCTACTTCCCCTCTCTTCGTGGCCACAAAAACGGGAAAACAAAGCGAAAACCGGTTATGACTAAAGCGCGCTACTGTTGCTATGGAAGGGGGAACTCCTCTCTTCACACCTGCGGAGTAATGTACATCAGCCGTAACGAAGATGGAAAATGAAATATGTTATTTATTGTATGCCGTAGGTACGCTTATGTCAATGATGCTCAACCTGGGACAAATGTTGGAGTACATGGTGGGCCCATACGTGAGCTATAGGGATCTTGCTCTGATGTCGGCCGCCTTCCCTGTGATGTTCATGATCCTCATGATGTTCATGCCAGAGTCGCCCATGTTTTACGTTATGAATAATCGTCTTAGATCTGCCCAGGTAGCTCTCTCCGAACTATGTGGACGCTCTGCATCTCAAGTTGACACGGTACGTGCCTTTTATTCTTAATAATTTAAGTTAGTGGTGTTTTTTTAATATTATACGAAAGTAAAATACAGAATGATTATCCGGGCTTGTGGGCTGTGGTCTAGTGGAAAATCTCTTTCCAGACGTTTCGTTCAAAGCTGCGTCGAACATCCTCAGCAGTGTGACCGTAGTACTCTGCTACTCTAGGTGACGACTGATACGGAGCGGTTTGGTTCACGTTTAGCTTGTGTGGGTGGGTGTATGACGATTGGTCTGGTCTTTATTGGTTTGTTTGCTGTGTGGGATGGGGCTGCTTCCATTACTGTGGATTGTTGTCGATCAGCTAGCATTTATTGTGGCTCAAGCTGTTGATGGCGTATGATGGCATAACGTGAATAACTGCTGAGTAATTAAATATTAAAGTTTATATTTCGAAATTTAAATGAAAAAAATAATGATTTTAAACTTTAAAATTTATTTTTATCCAAACTAATAACAATATTAAGAAATTATCTGATAAATTTGCTAACATTCTATTACAGAACATAACTGAAAGTTATTAAACTTTTCAAATCAAAATTGCATCATGGGGAACCATTTATACAAATACTAAAATAGTGTAATAAAATATTAATATGTTAGCAACTAATCTGACTAAATGTATAAAATTTAGCACAGTTACTCCTCACTATACAGTGATTGTTGTGTTAAAATTCCAAATTAATCCAATCAAAATTGTAGATTTTCAAAATTTCACAGATGGGTATCCTTAGGACGGAATATACAGTGACTAATTTCGTTATGCTTCCATGACATCCTGAGACTTGAAAACTAAAACAGCTTTCCCACCATTCTTATGGCTTTATGGAGCTTGTTCCTCTGCCATCTGTAGACACTTATTAATATAATGTTTGACTGATTGTAGAAATTTGGTTTCAGGAGCTCGATAGAACCTTATCGCATGTGTCCAGGGAAAGGAGCGAAAAGTGCAAGATAAAGCATCTGGTACGCCACAAGGGTCCCAGGAGAGCGATGTTGATCGTATTGGGGTTATATCCTGTGCAGCATCTAAGTGGATTGATGGCCATTCTGAGATCTTCGAGGAGTCAAAGTCAGATATACTCTCTCCCGAGGTTGCACCTATCGTCATCAGCATATCTCAGGCAGTGGCCTCGTTCGTGTGCGGAGTTTTCACCGACAGGACCGGAAGACGCCCCTTGTTGATGCTTTCTACGACCGGTTGTGGTATTAGCTGGAATCCTTACCTTTCTTCATAGTCTCCAAGTATCGCTCGAGAATGTGGAATGGCTGCCAATCGCCGGCATCATTGGGTACTTCGTTATGGACCATTGGCATTTGTTGTGGAAGGTGAACTGTTCCCTCCAAATATGAAAGGTTTAGCATTGTCACTATGTTCTGTGTACATAGGAATTTTAGGCTTCATAATAACCAAGACCTTTCCTCATCTACAGGATTTGTGGGGACAGTATGTACTTTTCTGGATATTCGCTGCAGTGACGTTCGCAGGAACGGTCTTTGTGTATTTCTGTGTACCGGAAACTAAAGGAAAAACGCTCTCAGATATAGTGGATGAAATGAAGGGTCCAGAATATCAGTCAACACCTCCACATCGACCCACTCATGAGGAACCTCCTGAATCTCAGGAAACCGACGAACCTCCTAAATGACTGTTTTTGATGCTTAAATGTCTAGTGATGTCATATTCCCGCATGGTAACTCTAAAATGACCTATGTTAGGTCAACAAATTGAATGTTTCACAATCTGTTGGTGCTGTATTTATAAATTATATGAGGTGATGTTCATGAGCTTTTGACTCTTTCGTTATCTCGGGTCGTGGTACTGGATGGAATGAGCATACACTCGGGGTTAACTTTAGTGAAATATTTTATTCGCACCTTCTTGTTCACAGTATTTAAATCGTATTACAGTAGTAAGTCTTTTATTTCAGTGGATCGACTTCCCTAGCATCGCCGAGATTTAATGTCTGAAAATTTAGCGATATTTCGCTAAATGTGTTTTCTATCACTCTACAGTTCGTCTATTTTACGTCCTTTTATTTAATCGCACACTTCGTATTAACTAACTTATTAAAGTTAGCTAATATTTCACTTATTTTACACAAATTAACGGTCTTTAAACACTTAGTAAATTTACTTTCACTATTTTATGACGCGCACACATAAAAATGCGTCCATCTACACCAAAGACACAGACGTTAATGACTAGACCATTGGCGCCACATTACACTTCTTTTTGTGTACATCCGCGTATGCGTCCATCAAATAGTTCCCGTATTGTTAGGGAAGCGATCCTTAGCCATTCTCCCTTGGCTTTCAATATTGAACACATATAATTCTTTTATTTATACATATATATTAAAATTAAGTGTGGAAATATTTATGACATCTTTAAACAAACTTAATTGTTTGTAACAATGAACGATAGTAACACATTTTCGTCATTTAACCAACTCATACCAACATCAAGAACAAATCACACTCTCAACAAATATTCACATAAACGATTTTCTTTTGGGGTCTTACAATATCCTGTCTCAATATCTAAGCATTGTAAGTAAGCAGACACAAAAACATCTACTTAGAAGCTTATGAAAGTTGGTAACTCACCCTTACAACTGTGATAGTACCTACCTATGTATGCATTTCAGCAGGAGAGACTTGTTGATGTTTCTATTAGAGCTCCAGTTCTTATATATTGACACTACCATTGTCACTAGGTTAATATTTACAGACTTATTGTAAGTTTGTTTTATGTTAAGGAAATATTGAAGCTATTAACAGTGAAGCAACAGAGTCTAAAATAAGAACAAATTAGCTCTGGAAAATCTTGCAATATTACTAAGATAAGTGACGCTTTTAGTTTCTAATTTGTTCTTATTTTAGATTTGTTTTATGTGTTCATCGTCCACTGCTTTTCTCTTCTTGGTGACATTCAAGGCAGTGGCGGCTCGTGCACATTTGTTTAGAGGAGGAAAGAATTTAACTGTATAAAATTATGAAACCTTAAATAATAATTCATGCAATTGTAAGGGTAAAATGCAATACCTTTTATTGATAGAAGAATTCTGCCCTTCGCTGTTTCGCTGTCGCAAAATCTTCCATTACTCTATCATGCCATTTTGGATCTTTTTCCAGCTGCAACAACAAGTCTTTTTCGATAGACATGAGAGCAAGAGAACATAGTCTGCCTTGACCCATAGTGTTTCTACAGTAAGTTTTTATTCTTTTCAGTGTAGAAAAGCTTCTTTCAACACTTGCTGTCGACACAGGTATCGTAGAAATTAAGCATGCCAATTTGTAGACATTGGGCAGACATTTATGAATGCCTTCCTTAACGAAGAGAACTTTTAACTCCTGGACTTTGGTACAGTTCTGCTGCAAATCACGGTTGTTATAAAACACCACAAATTATTCCAGGGAACAGTTAAACAAGGATGAAAATACAGCATCTGGGAACATCTTGGAAAAATGTTCAAATTTCGAAGCGTCGAGCAAAATAATAAATCATTTCTTCAGACCTTCGAACCTGACTTCCAACTGCGTTGCTAGCGTATCGATTATGTTGAAATATAACTGGCAGAAATTAATTTTCGGATCAACAGCTGCAAGGCGCCTTTTCTTAATTTTAGGAAACTCAACACCAGTTTCATTAGCAGCCGATTTGAAGTGTCCATTATAGGCTGCGTCGTTTCTAGATTTATGCAGGAAATGAACCATTTCAAGAACTCTCCTACAGCAGAAATCAATATCATTGGTTTTAACCTGGAGTAGATTGAAAAGAATGGCAGTTTTCGAAAATACTCCACTGAAAACCGAAAGCAAGAAGTTGAATTAAAAGTCTTCCAATAGACGAATGTAGCCATTTGCTTCTCTAATTGTAGCATCATCCCAGTTTTTTGTTTCTTCCAGCATTTCGAAAAACATTGGCAGAAGACCTTCCCTGAGCAATTTTACAGATTCTACCAAACGAGATTTGAAGTTCCATCTGGTTTGAGCATCTTTAGGCAGTCGAAGTTTGGTCATATTGGTAAGAGCCTCCATTCGTTTTGAGGATTGATGAAAAAATGCGGGCAAACCACTGATACTAGCAAAGAAGACCCTGCACTGGGCAATGCTACTACAGCTGTGTGATAGCACAAGATTAAGCCTGTGTGCATGACAGTGTACAAATAATGTCTGCTTTGCTTTCTGCTTGATCTTCGTCTGCAAGCCGTTTAGTTCTCCGGCCATAACAGTAGCGCCATCATAAGACTGCGCAACAAGTTTTCTGTCATAATTCAATGGCTCTAACTGCTGATGCAGTAATTTGTATAGGGCATTGGCTGTTCTATCTCCACTAACACTGTGGAAACAAAAAATCGTTCTTGAATGTAGCCACATGGATCTACATATCTTAAAATTATTGACCACTGCTCTGAGAGACACGTCCGAAGTTTCATCAGCCTCCGCTGCAAAGAAGGCATCTTTATGAATTTCATCCTCTATTTCTTTCCTTACAAGGCCTGCATCAGATTCAAGGAAATCATTTTGAATGGTTTTTGACAAGCCGATGAATGCTTTAGAATTATTTAAATGTGTCTGAAGTACTTCGTCGCGTTTCATTAATAACTTGAAAAGCTCGGGGTAGTTCCCCTGATTTGATGATAATTCACTTTCATCGTGTCCTCTCAAAGCTAGTTCTTGCCTTCCTAACAGACACACAATATCCACTAAACTTGATAATACGTGTCGATTTTGCTTCACTTGTTCATTGTGTTTGGCGCGAGAAATCCTAGCTGCTTCACTTAACGCTAGATCGATGCGATATTCACTTTTACCGAAGATTGTTAATTTTAGTGCATTGTCGAGATGCTCTCGAAATTTTTCATGCCTCAGGAATTCCTCGGCCCAGATTCTTAACATCACTGAATCCACCAAAAGTCCAAAAATTCTTCGAGTTTGAGAACAAAGCACAAGGAAAACACAAGAGAATTTGCCTTTTTTCACAACCTGTCAGCCAATTGGCTTTTTCATACCAAGTTGTGGAGAAGTTCAACTTCCCGCCTTTGCTACTAGCACACGAGCCCAGGCAATGGTGGGGTTGGTCGTCCCTTCTGTATAACAATTATTGTTCCTGTAATGTGAGTCTTTTAAATTCTCCGAAAACTAAAACACTTTCATTGTCAGTCATTGTGCAATGTTATAACAACAAATTAAAAGAGCAAAACTTCACCGTCTTACTCGCGCGTTGGAAGAAACACAGTAGAATATTACTGAAAAAGGAGCAGCAACTAAATACGTGACTGAAAGCTTTACGATGCACAATGATCAACATATCCATGAAGGGAAAAGACCTGTTAATAGATCTGGTTGAAAATAAAATCACTAGATGGCAGCAATAGTATTAATACCTTTGCCGGTTCCAACTCTCGCGCCTCAGAGAGGAATTATCCGCAACGCTCCAGCCTTCAGGGACTTAGCGCAGGCGCAGTTCGAGAGTTGTTGTTGTAGTGTTTAACGCCCGCTTTTACTACTACGGCACCGCAGGCGGTGACACTGATGATACATGAAGATGGAGCACCGGTGGAATGAGATGGCGGGGGAAACCGGAGTACCCGGAGAAAACCCGCCCTGACGCCGCTTCGTCCACCACGAATACCACATGCGGGTCCCTGGGATCGAACCCGGGCCGCCTAGGTGGTAGGCGAGCGCGCTAACCGCTCGGCCACGGCGCCGCCGCAGTTCGAGAGGAGGAACTCCTCCTCAGCTGTTCATAAGCTGCATTAAAAATCTGTTTTTCTCTCTGGCTGTTGTAGCGCTATGTTCTATGCACATTTACTATGGGAGTGGAGGCAAGAGATAAGTTTCCTCCGCTGCGCGGACACTCGTAAGGTGTCACGTGGTATAAATGTGCGAAGTATAAACCAGCATACCTTAATATAATAGCTTCGAATTCAAAATTTGTTCAATATTGCTTGAATTTTAAGATTAATATAGTATTTATAAATTAATAAAAAATTTGAGGAGAATGTTCCTCCCTTCCCTCCTCTGAGAAGCCGCCACTGATTCAAGGAAGTATCCAGTTTTACATAACATAATGTTACTTTATTGACATTTATACTAGGTTTCAATGCCACGCCCC
Source organism: Tenodera sinensis (assembly GCA_030765045.1). NCBI lineage: Eukaryota > Metazoa > Arthropoda > Insecta > Mantodea > Mantidae > Tenodera > Tenodera sinensis. The sequence goes on along the minus strand of CM060962.1, from coordinate 197,625,796 downwards.
GAATTAATCTGGAGGTTTCTTTCTCTTTCTCTTTTTGCCGAATATTCTACTTACTTTCACAAGACCTGCATTTTCTCACTGGAGTATCAGTAAAGCAATGAAGAAGCAGCAGTGGGCGGCCTCCAATGACCCTTCATTCGTTTTGCGACTATAAGTCACCAGATATTTTCTCCTGAATTGCAACGGTTCCAGCGCGCGGTCTCTGTAGCTGTTATTAAGGGGACAGGGTAGTGATTTGGGTTCAAAAAGTCAATCTTTTGTTTTTCATTTTTTAAAAAAGTAGAAATCTTCCTCTTCAAAATGATATATACATTGTAAGGGTACTGGCATATTTAAGGCTTTAAATTACCCCATTTAAATATGGCGGAGTGCTGTGCCACACTGGGTAAAGAGGGCTTCAGAGATGACACACTTTTCTTTAAATGTAGTTTTCTGTAACTTGACATTTTTCAAACTCAGGTACACTTTTTTTCAACACCACCGAAGCTATTTGAATGAAAATTTTACAGTAGTTCCAGAAGCATGTACTCTACAAACCCAACCGATTTTTATTGGAAAAATCTAAAACAGAAAATTTTAAAAAAAGTATTTGTGCAAAAAAAAATTATGTTTTTTTTTTTTTTTTTTACAAAAGTTAAATATTTTTTCTTTTGAATATAGCCAGAGATATTTACGTAAATTTAGGTTAACAGTTATGAACACACATTGCCCAGTGCACTACAAAAGTTTCAACACATATGCTTGAATGTTGTAGAAGGAATTTGTACCGTTAGTACTATATATATTATATTTTTTCAAAAACATGTTATCAGTTTTTGCCTTATTACATGCCCATCAAAAATGTCAGGTAGTCACGAAAAGTTTAGCGCTCATTATTAAATAATTGTTTCGCATTTTAAGTTTTTTATACCTTCTATCACAACCGCCAATGTATTCTCTGTCATGGTATGTCGTTAAAATAACATTTTTACACCTATATTGACCATTAGACATTTTAAGAAGAAAATGTAGTGTAAATGTCAGTTAGTCACACGCGGAATTGCTCTATATTTAAATGAGCAATTCTTGTATATATGTATATTCCGCACAACTTGGAAACTGCTCTAACGATTTCAATGAAATGTATTCAGATAGGGTTTTGCTTATAAGTTTATCTGTATAGGTATCGTTGCTGAAAAAACGCGATTTTACGCGTAACAGTCACAATTACTCTAAACCTTATTTTGGCCATAATTTCTCTGCTTCAACAAACAAGCCAGGATATTAAAGGTCTCGTCACGGAATCGACTCCAACAATTAGGATGAAAATTTATATTTAGTTATCATTTTGATTTCGAGTTTATCTAAATAAGTATCTTCTCACCCCCCCCCCACCAAAAAAAAGAAAATAAAAAAAAAAAGAAAGAAAACACGATTAAAAAAAAAAGGAAAAGGTCGCCCGGGTACTTGCATAAATAACAGCTACAGAGACCGCGCGGTGGAACCGTTGCAATTCAGGAGAAAATATCTGGTGACTGGGGACAAGGTAGTGATTCGTACACGATTTCAGTATTTCAAAACATAACTTTAGTTGAGGATATCTAAGCTTCTACTGCTCAGATCAAAATTTAATTTGGGATGAATATTTAGTGATTCATTGTAATTACATTGATATAGAGAACATCAAAACAATTATTTAAAATGGGCATGTAATAAGGCAAAAACTGATAACATGTTTTTGAAAAAATATAATATATATAGTACTAACGGTACAAATTCCTTCTACAACATTCAAGCATATGTGTTGAAACTTTTGTAGTGCACTGGGCAATGTGTGTTCATAACTGTTAACCTAAATTTACGTAAATATCTCTGGCTATATTCAAAAGAAAAAATATTTAACTTTTGTAAAAAAAAAAAAAAAAACATAATTTTTTTTTGCACAAATACTTTTTTTAAAATTTTCTGTTTTAGATTTTTCCAATAAAAATCGGTTGGGTTTGTAGAGTACATGCTTCTGGAACTACTGTAAAATTTTCATTCAAATAGCTTCGGTGGTGTTGAAAAAAAGTGTACCTGAGTTTGAAAAATGTCAAGTTACAGAAAACTACATTTAAAGAAAAGTGTGTCATCTCTGAAGCCCTCTTTACCCAGTGTGGCACAGCACTCCGCCATATTTAAATGGGGTAATTTAAAGCCTTAAATATGCCAGTACCCTTACAATGTATTTCTGCTTAAAATGACTAGCAGCTCCATCAGAAAACACTTTCACAAGTTCAACATTCGGAACAATATCCAATATTTCCGAAAATATATTCCTTAAGCAAATATCAACTACATATTTGTCATGCGATACATAATCAGACACCAAAGCAAAATTTTGTTTCTGAATTTCACCAATATCTTCTTTCCTATACCAGGCAACAGCAGTAAATATTGAGATCTGTGTATAGTTCCAGTGGGCAGCTTCTTGCATGTGTGGTTCTCAAAGAAGTCGATCTGTATCACAGGTTCACTAATTGCAACATTTTCCCGAGCCTTCTTAAAGGCCTCGGATTGCGGTCTTTTTACATACACGTGATTTAGGAAACGTGGCAGGCAATTGGTCAATTCTTCAATGCAGTCTTTTACAGATCCCTTTTTAACTTCTATTTCCATTCTTCCATTACGTGAACTCCACAGCTTCCATTCGCATGGAGAATTAGCAAGTTTATCCGAAATGTCTGCTCCACTCAATCCCGGGCAGTTGGAGCATCCTCCCGCATACATTCACTCGATTTCTGATCACAATCCACTTGTGCTATGAACTTAAGAAATTCAGTCTCAGTGAGTACGTGATTTTTACACAATGCTTTGAGAAGAAACATCGTATTTTCTTGTATAATGCATGTGCACACATTATGTGGGATCTGACTTTGAAGACGCACGTGAGCAGGGCGTAATTCAGCGAATTTTGTCAACCACACGGACATTTCTACTCGGTCCTGTAGAAAGAGTGCATGTGCTTCATTTAATGTTACCACTAGATACCTAATGCGAACTTCTTTTGTTTCTCCCTGAACATGGATTTCAATAAAAGCATCTCTTCCAGGAGCTTGGTAAGATATTGAATCATCCTGATAGAACTTGATGATTGCACTTATAAGTTCCTCTGATAGTTGTTTTCCTGATACCGGGACAGAATGCTTTGGTTTTACAACATGTAATCCCTCTTCAACTGCTAACTTACGAATCATTTCTTTTCTTTTACCTGGAGATTGCGGCAATGCTTCCTCAACACGTTTTCTGCACTTTCCGAAATACCGTTTGCTTTTGAAAGCGGTTGATGTTGATGGAGTATCCTTATCAATCCCTTCTTGGTCTCTTATTTTCTGTCTTCCCCACTGTGCTTGCTTATATCTCCTATATTCAGCTTTGAGGTGTTCTCTTCCTTGTTTTGCTTGTTTCAGTATTTCTGTTCCTTTCCTCATAGTCACTTCTATTTTTTCCTTCCATTGTGCATAACTGCCTTGCTCCTTCAGACGTTGTTTGTATTCACGTTGTCTTTGGGCTGGTGTTTTAGCTATGGAGTCAGAAACGGACTGATACGTCTGTCCTGACTGAAGTCTCACAAGCACTGTACGCGTATGACGACCACAGGGCGCCAGCACTAACTGTCCGTTAGTCACGTGTTTTGTGGGAAAATTAATGACTATAGAGGAAAACTTTCTGATACTTTTTTATTTGTTATATCGTAATGACGCAGAATCAAAAAGGATATTTATTTCAGTCTATTGCTTTTCCCTCCAGAGGACTTTATCCTTATTTACCGTGACTAACTGACATTGACACACAGTAATAATTAAAGAGGCTCTAAGGATTATTTATAAATGTCCAAAATTATTGGCCATATACACGTTTCGAAGACGAAGAGTCATTGTGTGATGTACAGAACAAAAGAATTAAAACAGTTGTACATAGCTCCTGAAATATTGATATGAAAATCACTGTTATTCGCGCTTATTTTTAGTGTTTTGGAAATATATGGATAAGAAGTGAAATTCGAAGCCATATTCACCTTAAAAACATTTATTTTTCACTTCATAAGATACTTTGGAGTGTCTAGCATCATCTTTCCTCAGTAAAAAAAGCGAAACATTAATTTCAAATTTTAACACTCGGTGTGACATATTCACGGAATTGCTCTGTATTGCTATAATTAGCGCTCGGAAGTGATTTTATGCAAAAGTGTTATTGCAGAACAAGATTTGACGATTAGTAGGTTCATCATGTGTTGTGTGGTAACGATGTTCAAGCATTATTATCGTTCATTACCTCAGCCTTGTTATGTTTGAGGTTAGAAATACCTTTATTATGTACGTTGGCAAAACTGCTTTCTGCGATTCCTTCGTCAGTTTAGATGATGTCGGCCATTTTGAACTCTTGGTAACTACCGGTAAACTGTGTCCACTATAACTTGGTATTAAGTGCAGTATCTTCCAAGGATGCGGCACGAAGACCTTCAAAAAATTCTACTCCTCCGCCCTAAATCAACACTTTACATGGAAAGTGTTTCAAAGTTTTGATTTTCTCAGAAATAGCTCTAACAAGTGTGATTAAAATGCACACGAAAGGTGCATCCTACCACTCGTGGGCTTCTTTCTGCTCCTAAAGAAGAAGTGTGACACAGTGGCGGCTGTGTCGGTCTGGGTGGCTCAGTTGGTTAGACTCTGGCCTACTGGTCCCAAGGTCGCGGGTTCAAATCCGGCCCAGACCGATGGTTTTTAAGTGTGCTTATAAACGACACCTCCATGTCAGTAGATTTACTGGCATGTAAAAGAACTCCTGCGGGACAAAATTCCGGCACACCGGCGACGCTGATACGATCCTGGCAATTGACAGCGTAGTTAAACAACAAAATATTTTTTTTTAGTGGCTGCTGTCAGGCATCTTCTTTTAAAAATCAGACTGTAGTTGTTTAAATTTAATTAGGTTATGGAACTGTGCATTGGTTTCTCGGGGATGAAGGAACCGATTGTTAAGCACTCTGCATTCAGCGCTGAAACTGCTGGATCTCAGCAATGAGTTAAAGAACTACGCCATGAGTTTCCGATGGATGCGCACGAGCGTACGCTCAATATACTACCTCCGAAATGGTTCACTCCACAAAAAATTAATTTGGACATGCATTTTTTGTATAGTAAGATTTGAGCTGTCTCTTACGGTTTACCGACTTTTCGTTTTTGAGATATGCTGTTCACAGACAGACTAAAATGCTTTTAGGAACAGATACTGCGAAGGACATAACTCATGAATAAAAAGTCTATTGCACTCACATGACTTTCTCTACTCTTGTACTAACCATTATTGCAAACGCTTTATCTTCTATCTTCTTCGTATTACTTGAAATAAACGTCTGCAGATATCTTATTGCTTATTTCCTTGTAGGTATAAGGGGAATATGAGAATACAGTAGGCTTTGAGCGATAGACAAATTTTTAAACCGTTGAGATTCTGTTCTCTTTGCACGGCTAACATAAAAAAGGATAACGATGTTCCATTTGACGAAAGTAACAAAGAATATCTCCGAAATGGTTCACTCTACAAAAAAAAAAAAAAAAATTGTTTAGCCATAAATTGTGTGTTTTAGCGAGATCTACATTTTTTGTCGAGTAAGATTTTGTCTATCTCCATCGGTTTACCAGTAATACAAAAGTAACCCAGAGTAAACAGCACTACATGGGCTATAAGCAGAAAATTCAAAATGTACATTTCGTTTGTCATAAAAATATTTCAAACATCTTTCTTTCCCAAATTAAACTCCCCTTGTGTAGGACTTACATCCCCTAGGACTTACAAGCCAGCCTAGGGTCAGACGCCTTTCGGGGAGCAGAGGGACCGCTGGACCAGACAGTGACGACCTGGTAGCAGGTGGTCAGTCAAGCACCAAGTATAGTAGTGAGGAAGAGGATGATATGAAATGCAGGCGAAATGGATGATTGGAAAGGTGATAATGGATCAATTTGTGGAACGAATAGTGGAGGACACCGGAGAACCCCGAGAAAACCCTCCCAGATGCCACTTCGTCCACCACGAATACCACATGCGGGTCCCTGGGATCGCCTAGGCGCATCTCAGCCACGGCGCCGTCATTATCATTCCAGACTCAGGGAATCGCACTCGGGACCCCTTACACAGCAGGCAGGTGCTCTACCAACTGCGCTACAGGGCCAGTTATTTCAAACGTATGGCATTTTAATCAAAATCGTTTGAGCCATTTTGCAGTAATTAAAATTTTCGAAAAATTTTCTACGCAAAGGGTAGTTTGGGATAGAGGAATTTTCTTCTAAGTTTTCGTGTCGTATCCTTAAAAGACATTAAACTTGCAACTGGTTCTTTTTTTTTTTCTTGTTCTTTTTCTTCAGGGGCATCAACATATATATTTCAGGTGAAATCTCGGCGTAGAATTTTGGGTGAAATACAATACTTCCTCTACCTTACTTTACGCAGCAGAGAAAGTAAACAAGAAAACATATTCAGACATTCTACATAGACCACACAAAACAACTTTCACATGGGGAAACCTTCATTAAAAATATGTGTTGCACTCACATGACTTTCTCTACTCTTGTACTAACCATTCTTACAAACTCTTACTCCTTCATCTTCTTCATGTTGAGAGGAACATTTGCAGAAATTATCTTATTTCCTTGTGTGTGCAAGGGGAATATGGGAATATCGCTTTGAGCGATGGTCAAATTTTTAAAGCCTTCAAAGTCCGTTCTCTTTGCAATGTTAACATAAAAAATGAATAACGATGTTCCATTTGACAGAAGTATAAGTTCTTAAACTCACACAAATAACAAGGAAATTCTCCGACGTGATTCACTCTATGGGGAAAAGAAAAAAATAAAAAAAATAAAATAAAATAAAAAAAACCGTATTTAGACGGAAACTGTGTGTTTTAACCAGATCCACATTTTGGTATGGTAAGATTTGGTCTTTCTCTTACGATTTATCAATTATGCAAGTCATCCAGACTACATGGGTTACAACTTGAAAATTCAAGATATACGTTTCATTTGTCATAAAATTATCTCAAACGTATGGCATGTTAATTAAAATCGTTAGAGCCACTTTCAAGGAAAAAATTTTCTCTAAATTGTCCATGTAAAGGGCAGTTTAAGGTGAATGTGTTTTCCTCAAAATCTTCGTGTCGCATTCTTGAAACACATGTAACTTAAATACCAAATGTGGTTTTTAACCGACTTTTGGTGTTTGAGTTATGCTGTGCACAAAGTGACACACATACACGCGCGCGCGGACCTTTGTCTAAAAATGCTGTTTTGGATTCAGGGGGCCTCAAAACTTATTTCCTGTGAACTTTCGACATGGAAATTTTGGGTGGAATACAATATTTCTACTTACTGGTAGAGAAAGTAAAAATCTGATGTGTTGCACTCGCATGACTTTCTCCACCCTTGTACTAACCATTCTTACAAACTCTTATACCTATATCTTCTTCATGTTGAGATAAACATATATACAAATTATCTTATTGCTTAATTCCTTGTGGTTGCAAGGGGGATATTAGAATACAGTGGGCTCTGAGTGACAGTTAAATCTTTTAAAGCTTTGAGATTCCGTTCTCTTTGCACACTTAACGTATAAAAAATGAACAACGATGGTCCATTTCACGAAAGTTTTAAGTTTTCCGAAACTCACACACATAACAAGGAGTTTCTCCGAAATGGTTCACTCTACAAGAAAATTTATTTGGACATAAATTGTGTACTTTAGCAAGATCTACAACTTTTGTATGGTATGATTTGGTCTAATTCTAACGGTTTACCAGTTATGCAAAAGTCGTCTAGAGTAAATACTATAGGGACTATAGCCAGAAAATTCAAGATATACATTTCATTTGTCATAAAAATATCTCACACATGTAATATTTTAATCAAAATCGTTAATGCCATTTTCAAGAAAATAAAAAGTTTCGAGGTTTTCCATGTAAGGGGTATTTTAGGGTGGGGCTATTTTCTTCGAAATCTTCATGTTGCATCCCTGAAAGACATTAAGCTTAAATACCAAATTTGGTTTTTAACCTACTTTTCGTTTTTGAGTTATGCTGTCCACAGTCTGAAAGACACACGAACCTTTTTCTAAAAATGCTTTTTTTTTTCAGAGGGTCTCAAAACATATTTCCGGTGAAATCTCGACATCGAATTTTTGGGTGGAATACAATACTTCCGCTACTTACCAGTGGAGAAAGTAAAAATGGGTTAAATACATAAATTGCCATAATAAGTTCAGGATCTTCCAAGGATGAAGTTGCCCTCGCCCCAAAGTTCCCTTTATAGTAAAGATGTTTCAAATGTTCTGAGCTTCTCAAAAATGACAGTGATTTTCACTGCAAAAACCCATGTTTGAGACATTTTCATGATAAATGAAATGTATATCTTGAATTTTCTGGGAATGGTCTCTGAAGTGCTATTCATTCTCAATGAGTTTTGTCTAACTGGTAAACCGAAGAGTGACGATATATTACCACACAAAACTGTGTATGTCTATCTGATGCACAGAAGATAATAACTAGGGCCAGGCATTTAATGACTTATAATTTGGTAAAAAGTGCATTTATGACCTAACAATTACAAAAAATGACCCAAAAGGTTGACCCCAAAAATGTTAAAGTTACCAAAAAATAAAGACTTGCCAATAAAAATGCTATTTATTATTATTACGTTAAACACTCACTCACACGTCAGTCTGGGTGGCTCAGTTGGTTAGACGCTGGCCTACTGATCCCAAGGTCGCGGGTTCAAACACGGCCCAGGCCGATGGTTTGTAAGTGTGCTTAAAAACGACAGCTCCATGTCAGTAGATTTACTTGCTTCATGTAAAAGAACTCCTGCGGGACGAAATTCCGGCACACCGGCGACACTGATGTGATCCTGGCAATTGATAGCGTCGTTAAACAACAAAATATTTTTTTAAAAATTAAACACTCACTTTGTTACTAAGCTACAAAAATATAACATAAAATCAAAATATTAAAAGAAAATTATAAATATACATGTTAGAGTATCCTTTATTGAAGAAATTGCATTTCAATGCACTTTTATAACAATTTTTAGTTGTAGTTAACAATCACAAATTGGCGGAGATTCTCAAACAAAAATGACTATTGCTTGCTAGTACTGACATACAAATTCGAAAGCTCCTCTCTACTTCAACGGAAACAATTGGAGCATACTGAAAGCAAGCAATATCTCCTGGATTTAACTCACAGTCAGCAAGAGAAAACTCTTCACCAGACAAATCACTGCCAATTGAGTGCAATGTTTTGTACTCCCTGTTCTTGTCTATACACTTCTTTATTTTTATTGCCACTGCATCACCCACTTTATCATATGCACGGCTCAAATCATTCACTACTTTGTCCACTATTTGTAGCTATTCCATTAATATCACTTGAGATTTTTCCAGAGAAGTTATTGCATCAGGAAGGAATCCAAAATTAGTGATTATGTAAGAAAGTTTACCCATCAATTTCTTTATCAGCCAGCAGTTCTTGCGTCTTTTTAATTGACACAGACTCAGCATTATCAAAAGAATCAACTACTTTCTTCACAACGTCAAAATTCTTGCAATAATAACTACAAGCCTCGAGCCATGTTCCCCATCTAGTCAAAACGGGTGAAAAGGGCAGTTGAATTTCTGGAGCTTCTGCTTTGAATGCTACAACTCGAGAGGGCGCTTTCAAGAGTACTTTCTTGACGCAGTCAATTAATTTATCCACATTCAGGTGTAATGCGTGCACTAAACATGTCACATGCACCATTTTTGGGTAGAGCGCACTTAAAGAAGCAGCAGCTTTCATCATGTAGGGTGCTGCGTCTGTTATAAAAAGCAATACATTGGAATCTTGAATCCCATTAGGCCAAAGTATTGAGGCGGTATTTTTTGCATAAGCCCCCTGAAGTGATTGAATGTAAAATTATAGGGGCAGCGGAAAGGCCCCTTAAAGTCGTGAATAGCTATTACGGTCGGCAAAGACTGATATTCAATTGTCTGTTCAACTGCTTGTATTGGTGTCACGTGAAAATGGCGAAGTCCGTGTTCGAGTAGTGTGAACCCCTCAGTCCGCAGCGGATAAGATAAAAGACGCCAATCCAGAATATTTGTGTTATTATTTGTGATGTAAAGGAACAATAAATAAGTATTTAAAGTGAAAACGGAATTTAATCATCCTTGCAAGGCGTTGACCCGCACCGCACCCTGAGGTACATCGAGAGAGTTGATAAAAATTACTTCGAGTCTCATTGCTACAAAATGGTGCTTACGCTGGGAGAATGAAACGATATTTAAGGACTCGTCGTGTTAGGATATAGTGGAACTCTCTCCCACCAGCCCCTAGTCCCGCATAAAAATAATTTAAATATCCGTTCCAAATGGCGCCCAACGTGGGCGCACCGTAAGCACCATTTTGTAGCAATGAGACTCGAAGTAATTTTTATCAACTTTCTCGATGTACCTCAGGGCGCGGTACGGGTCAACGCCTTGCAAGGATGATCAAATTTCGTTCCCTCTTTAAAAAACTTATTATTATTCCTTTAGATCACAAAAAATAACACAAATATTCTGGATTGGCGTCTTTTATCTCATACGCTGCGGGGTTCACACTACCCGAACACGGACTTCGCGATTTGCACGTGACGCCAATCCAAGCTGTTGAACTAGCAGACAATTGAATCTCAGTCTTTGCCGACTATAATAGCTATTTACAACCTTAGGAGGCCTTTCCGGCGCCCCTATAATTTTGCATTTAATCACTTCAGGGGCTTGTGCAAAAAATATCGCTTCAGTATTCTCAATGCGTGGTCAAATTCTAAGCTGATGGTTGAATAGTTCACTTTGTCCAGCTGCTCACAATGTAATAGAAATTGTTCTCCGGGGTTGTGTGCTTCTAGAACTGCAACAATAACATCGCCTGCATCACGGCTTACAGTCTGTTATCTCGTCGATGGATACGTGTATATTCTTTTCTCCAATCGTTTTTCTCATTTGTTGGAAAATTTTGTTGTAGCACCGATCCACGTAGGTTCTTCTCATTGTTCTGGGAGCTGGAATTAATTTTCCTGTCACCACTAAGAAAGCGCGCAGCTTAGAATGATTCAGCTTGTGAAGTGGAATATCGGTAGATAAAATGTTTCACATAATTTCTCACAAAATGGCAAAAATGTTGAACGAGTTTCGCCCAGAAGTATCTGCTGTAAGCTTACACTGGATTTATTTTCAAGTCGTTGCAGGCCACGTTTATGCTTCTCCCGTGACATGTGTTGTTCTACCATAAACGTTTTTCAGCAGCCACTCTCACATCACAGATCTTGCAGAATAATATATGACCGTCCGTGGAAAAAATATTTTCTCTATATTTTGAAACAAATGCCTTCAATTTAACACTAATGGTTCCCTTCACTTTAGGCATTTTGCTCTTATGGTGCTCGTGCAGGTGCTAGGAACAACTGATCACCTCACTTAACATCACAACAAAGCCGGTTTACCTGGATATAAGAATTTCCTTGGGAGTGTGGGCAAGTCCATTAGCCACGTTCCTTGAAAAATAGGGGTAGGAGGTAGCTTAAGCTCTAAGAAATTGAATCCCTATAAGTTCATAATGCACATTCCTTGAAAAATAGGGGTAGGAGGTAGCATAAGCTCTAAGAAATTGAATTCCTAGAAGTGGGCCAGTTCATAATGCACATTCCTTGAAAAATAGGGGTAGGAGTTAGCATAGCATTTACTTAAATCCAAGAAATTGTATTGGCAAGGAAAAATACTGAATTTTAATTTTTAAAAAGTGAATTAAATACAAATAGTCTCCCAACCTTCCAGAAAAGTGTTGAAAATGCTCAAAATGGCCTAAAAATTGCCAAGAAGTTACTTATTCGTAAAAAAGTAAGAAAATGCCCCAACAAATTGATTTTATTTAACTCGTTAGTCAATGCCATACCTTTCGGTATATGCAAGCAATGTTTCAACATTCATAAGGAAAAAAAAAAGCAAAATCATTAATTGCCTTGCCCTAATAATAACACATCATTAGCATCGGCAGACTTTTGTCTAGGGGGGGGGGGAGGATGGGCGCATGTTGGAAGTTCGCAGTCAGACAATATTAATTCGTTATTTTGTTGTCAAAAGTTAAGAGTATCTGTTGCGGATAACTATTAATATGTGCTAAATAAAAATTAATCTTTATATTAAAATTAAAATAATAGTAATTCACTGCACATTAAATTCATTAATTTCGAAGGCGCCCCCATGCCACCCCTTCGCGACGCAAATGTAGCAAAGCCATTCTGCTCCTTGGCTTCCCAGTATGTAAAGTGATTTTAAAGTGTCCAAATATGGCTTCCTTGTTGTCAGCACCATCTAATTGGCTGCACTGTTGTTGTTGTTGTTGTTGTTGTTGTTGTTTGGGGTTTATGGACGCACTAACACACTCCGGGTAGGAGTAATCGATATCTGCGTCGAATCAAAATGAGTAGCAGCTCTGAGAGAAACGATGCAACACTAAAGGAGGGTCGGATCACAGTTCATAGTTTCATTTTGCAGTTAACGAGATGGCGAAGTAGTAGCCGTGGCAAATGGGTATCAGTAGTATATACCAAAGATGAGATATTCCATGGGCCATTGCCATAACGTTGGGCCAGTGTGCTGATAAATTGCGAGACAGAAAGTGTATGTAAGGATCAATTAAAGAAGATGTGGTTGATATCACCGTAGGCACCACAATCACAATTTGGGGAGGCTCTTTGGCGGATTTTAAATAAGTAGGCCGGTGAACGGCAACTCCAAATCGGATTTTTGAGATCAAAGAGATTGCAGCTCTACTGAGAGTGGATTTCTTAAACCATGGAGATCGCTTCGTTAGGGGAGGTATGTCGGAAGCGTTAGAAAGTTGTGAAATCACGTGGTCAGATATAAGTTGTGCAGCATCTCTCCAAGCGAGGGTTACCGGTTTCATCGGTGCTGGGAGATGAGCCTCCCCCCTAGCCAGGCGGTCAGCTCTTTCGTTGCCCGAAATATTTGCATGTCCCGGGACCCACAAGAATTGAATTGTATTGCATTGGTTAAGGTGTTTGGAGATTTCTAAACGACACATCACCTCCCACCAATCCATCCCCGGATGCATACTGGGTGAGCTGATGCTTCGAAGGGCACTCAAAGAATCCGAACAAAACAGGATCGTGGAGTTGGAAATACAAAGAGTAGATTGCAGAACTTGATAAAGGGCATAAATCTCAGCAAAATAATTGGAAAACCCCGCAGGGAGAGACACCCGTGCAGACGTTTGTGTGGTCCAGTTTATAAACGCTGCTCCCGCACCTGTTGGGGTAACGGAACCGTCGGTAAATAGATGGAAAAAAGGTTGAGTCACCGATGCGGAGTGTTGGGACATGAAATGGTGGAACCGTTGTGGTTTAGACGGGTCCCCGCGATGTAGACCAGCAGACAAAAGAGTCACTTGCGGTTGGTGGACTAAGTAGTCCACTAAGTATAGCGGAAGCCTGGGGAAACTTGGCATGTCCTCTAATTCTTGACACTTCCGAAAAACTAATAGGTAAATCAGAGGATAGCGTATAGAAGCAACTACTTGGTAAAGTGGTAAGCGTGCACTTAACAGAAGTTGCGCGTACAATGGCGTTTCTCGGTATTGGAATAATTTGACAATAAATCGGACTGCTAGTTCTACCTGTCGTCGTAGAAGAGGCTGCATTCCCAGCTTGGTAAACACCTTTTTCATAGAAGGTTTGCCCCCTACCCCAAGTATGGCTTTGCCAATGCGGTAAAGGACAGAGTCTATTTTCCTCTGCCACACCTTAGGAAGATAAGTAACGACTATCGAACCGTAATCTAATTTAGCCTGACATAAAGATAAGTATATGTGGTATAAACTCTGGGGGTGTGCTCCCCAGTTACACCCTTGCAAGTAACGGAAGAGGGTACTAGAAGCCAAGAGGGACGAATGCAAGTGCATCGCCTGCAATTTCCAACTCAGGTTATGATCCAGGTGTAACCCAAGAAATTTGACGGATCTAGCTAAAGGAAGAGGATTTTCCCCAATAGACATATTTGCATGTAGCAGAGGTGGGCCGCGTTTAAAGAAAATCGATACGCATTTGTCAGGGTGGACCGTCAGTCCTAGGTCATTGAGCTTCCCAAGTAGGAGGTCTAAATCGGCCTGAAGGGTGGTCGGAGACTGACGCACAGTATGTAGAGGGGTTTGGGAGTATAAAACCAAGTCGTCGGCATATAAAAGAAGTTGGCTGTGCTTAAACGGCAATGTACTTAATGTGTGAATGTAGAGGATAAAAAGGAGAGGGCTAAGGGACGTGCCCTGGGGGAGACCTTGGGAACAGAAACGTGGAGATTGTAACATATAGCGAGGATGAAAGTAAATGCGGCGATTTGACAGAAGGTTGATAAAAAGTGTAAGTAGGGAAGGTGCGAAGGTAAAGTGGCGTAAACCTTGTATTAATGGGCCAACAGACACAGAATCATAAGCATGGAAAATATCCAAAAAGTGGGCCAAAACCCCTTGATTCTGATACCACGAGACTCGAACGTCCTGGATAAGCTGTAAAATATTATGTGTAGTAGAAAAAGACTTGCGAAATCCATACTGTCCCTTCGGCCAGAGACCAACGCGTTCCAGATAAAAGGACAGTCGTGAAACCAATATTTGCTCCAACAGTTTGCGAAGTACAGAGGCTAGCACTATCGGTCTGTAGTTTTTGCTTCTTCGCCCGACTTGCCCGGTTTGAGGATAGGGAGCACGTAAAAAGTGTTCCAACCTTCGGGAAAAGTTCCTGTGGTAAGGATGTGAGAATAGCACACAGTAAGTAGGTGGAGAAGATTGGTCGGAAAATTATGAATCATGTCGTAGGAAATACCGTCAGGACCCGGCGTAGAAGAGTGAGTGTGCCGTTGGAGAGCCATTTGTAGTTCGTCGATCGTCACCACGGAAATCAACTCCCGTCTCCCAGCAAGTAACTCCACAAGACTGTCAGGCGGGTCCTCCACCTCCGGGCTCTCTTCTGCATAGTCTGGGGTTACAGAACATAAAAAGTCTTGTTGCAATTCAGGGTTATAATCTATGGGAGACATTGGGCCCCTAACCCTCCACGTGAACCATCGTAGTTTACGCCATATCTCACAGGTTGATACGCGGGGTGTGAGATGGGAACAATAATTACTCCACCCAAGGCGCCTGTTGTAGAATCCGTCGAGTTTGGGCATATTGTCGTTGCGTGGCTAAGTAGAGGTATCTGGTAGGGGAGGATTTGTACAGTCGCAGGGCACGGCGACGTTTAGCTACTGCCTCAGAGTACTCCGGGGTCCACCACGGTGGCTTCGCAGTTCGTGTCGGTGCGTACAGACGAGTTGGGGTAGTACTTAGGGAGGGTAGAGTTTAGCGCGGCATCCAAGAGGGCGAGGGGATTAGAGGCAAGTGGTATGGAAGTGAGCTGAAGAAAAGCACTATCCAGGTCCTGCTTAAATTGGGTCCAATCATGTATTTGCGGGCGTATCGGGATATGACGATGGCGTTGGGAAGGACCAAGTGGAGAAATTTGTAGCAATATGGGCCTGTGGTCACTGCCGAGGCTATCAAGATCCACCTTCCAGGTAGAGTGTGGCCAGAGTGAGTCAGAGATAAAGGTAAGATCGGGAGACGTCGGACGTTGGGGAGGAAGTCCATAGCGCGTAGGGTCATCGGTATTCAAAAGAAGGAGACGGGAAGAGGCCAAAGAGTGTAACATCCGGTAGGTATGTACACCATCGATTATCTGCTGTGGTGTGAGTCCGAGGTTAAAGTCACTACATATGATGGTTGGTAAATGGGGCTTCAGCAAGACGTGGGAATTCCAAAAGGTTTGCGAAATATGGCGTGCTGGAGCGTTGTAAACCGTGAGGATCTGTAGTTGAGGCAGTTCTAAAAGTACTGCCTGAAATTGTTCATCGAAGCTAGCTATTTCATGGACGGAGAGGATAGTAAGGGAAAGGTGAAGTAGGAGGAGTAGCCCTCCTCCCTCCCGGTTACGATCGTGCCGAATAATACGGTGAGAAGTCCAGCGAAAGGTGTGGTGTGGCACTAGCCAGAATTCTGAAATAAGCACCAAATCAATATGTTTGTTAGACAGGTAATTTTGGAGCTCCGCCCGTTTAGAGCGGATGCTACGCCCGTTCCACTGGAGTATGGATAATGGTTTGTCCATGGTTTAAATAGGACTTAAATTTAAGCGTCTGTGTCTGGATCAGGCCCGCGAGTATGCGCCCTGCCTGTTTAACCCAGTTCGACGCTTTAGTTTCC
The DNA here is from genome assembly GCA_030765045.1 of Tenodera sinensis. Lineage (NCBI taxonomy): Eukaryota > Metazoa > Arthropoda > Insecta > Mantodea > Mantidae > Tenodera > Tenodera sinensis. The sequence goes on along the minus strand of CM060962.1, from coordinate 197,609,457 downwards.
ACCAAGAGACGCAGATCTTCGAGTTGTCGGCGAAATGCGAGACTGTCTACCAATTGTGTTACAACGTGAGGTTTGTTGGCGGGAGCATCCGCCTGGGATGTGAAAGAGCTCGGAAGAGCACCGGAAATTCTAGAAACATATACAGGCTTAGAGGGGCCTGCCTGAGGTAGACGGCCAGAAGATATATCTGAGGAGTAGGGAAATGCGCACTTCGGGGGCGGTCCTTGAGCAAGGCGAACTCGTTTGGTGGTGCTAAAATATGGTGAGGTTTGTTCGGCGACAGTAGGCCCGGGGACGCCGGACCCTCCTCCAGCCAAACGTTTATGTTTAGTCAATGTTAGAGTCTGGGGTGTCGGTGAAATCTCATCTGGGCGTACTGTATGTGGAGCATTTTCTCGAACTTTATCGGCAAATGAAGAAGCCCCCCTAAGCATCGCCAGAGCTTCGTAACGCGTGACCCGAAGCTCAGCGACTCGTTTCAGGACTGCTTCCTCTCTGAGGCGGACAAGGCAAGCTTTTGCCGTTGCCGGATGTGCAAGCTTGCAGTGTACACAACGTAGGTTGTTTGATGTACAAGATGAGGTGTATGTGATTCGGCACACTTAAAGCAGACTGTATTGCTGCGACAAGCTTTACCCGAATACCCATATTTGGCACAGTTGAAACACTGCATCACTCGGCCAATATATGGGGTAATTTTAAAGGAGCTGTAGTATAGTCTGAAAGAACGTGGAAGGATTTGACTGCGGAAAGTAATAACACAAGTCTGTGTGGGGTGGTATACAGTTTCACCCTGCGGGGTTACTTCTTTACGCTTAAAGCGGTAAACATGTTGTATGGGGGCATTACACTCGATATTTCCGAAGTCCATAATCTCCTGTTCAGTAATGTCAGTGTCCACGTTTCTTATAATGCCCTTCGTCTCAATGCGATGTTGTGAAATAAAGGAACGCATATTAGTCTCCGAGTCGAACCCGGATAGCAAAAATGCATTCACCTCGGAAAATTTTTCAAAATATACTTCAAAACGATTTCTTCCAGCTTTTTATAGTTTAGTGATATTCCGCATATTTCTCAAAGAGAAGTTTACCAAGTTTCAATGGGTGTAGTGAAGCTACGTCACCCTTACTGCTTGTACGGACTACTAAATATGGAGTGAAATCATTAAATGAATATAAGAGTTTTTCCGTAACAGAAGTAGGGAGGCTAGCAGTAGTTTCCGAAACCGGCAAAACCGAAGCTTCGGCTTCAACCATTTCTTTATCGGAGTCCGGGAAAGAAGGCTCGGCCATCGGCCGGCGAGTGGGACAGGATTTCTCCCGTCACCGAGGAACCCTTAAATGTCGGCACCTGACCGAATTAACATATCTCAGTTATAAATGAAATCAAGATGAAGCAACAATATCAAAAGTATGTGCACAGTAAATAAAATTCACTTTGTATGGCACCACAATCCTGTAGTTTGAAACACAAAGCACACTAGTCACCAGCACTGCACTGCGATTACGTGCACCAGAGAGAATCTTCACACTTCACAACCTCTTCTGCGAGCACTAATTGCAGAAAGTTCACCAAATGTCCTCTCACGATGATGTACACGTGTATTATGGCTGCACTGAATCCTCGTTATCCACTACCGGACGTCAGTGATGCCAATTTAGTTGTTTTTAAATTAAAACTGGTCTTTTTGGGAACATGTTTAGTTGGCAAAATTTATAAATTTAACATTGCTAGTATAGGAATTTAGTTGTTTGATAAATTGCATTTAGTTGGACAGAAATATTTTTAGCATAGACAACAAAGACATTTAGCGGATTTCTTATTTTGGTCTGGTTATATTTCTTGATCCTCTGTTGGCAACACTGCCGGACGTATATTGGCGCCGAAACCGGATGTACCCGTTCTCTCAACGTACGTTCTTGGAGGCGTCAATGTGTGCATTCAGGTGAGTGCTTATAAATCGTTTGTAAACCTTGTTAATTAAATACTAATTGATCATATTAACACTGATATGAAACTGGAAGGAACCCTTTTTCCACAGCAGGCGAAAGGGTAACCACAATTCTTTAATTTGCCGAGTATTTCATGAGGTAAAGTTATTTCCTGCAATCGCTCATTAATGGCGGTCTGTAAGGTATGTATACATCATATCTAAACGTTGTTAGTTAAATACTAAGCTTCATCTGAGTCCTAATCCCCTATCTGCGCAGCAGGCAAAATGTGAGTCAAAATTCTTTAATATACTGTGACTTTGGTGGGTGTAAAGTAAAGAAGACAGATGTAGCCGAGATAAAGAAACACTTTTATTTCCGTAAACAGTAACTTTGTACACTCGTTGTAACAGCAAGAAAGTCTTTACCGATTCACCAACAGCACGGCTCCGAATTAGTAACACAAGAACTGTCCCTGCTCACAATTTACCACTATTTATATCTCCCAGGCACTATTCTGGAAACTTCAGGAAAGTTCAGTTATTATTGCGGTGAAATACAAAGCAGAAAATTCCAGAAGTCTCTATCCCTTTCTCTCTTTCGGCAAGCGCCCCAACAATGCGGCCATTCTCTGTCTCTTTCCTTCGGCTCCTTTGCGGTAGTGCCGACAATAATGCGATGGGCGACACTGCTCCCTCCTCAAGGCTGGTCGTCCCGAACAGCACCATCGTAACGGGCCAGACGATCCAGGTGTACCACTAACATCTTTCCTCGGGGCACCTTCTGGATGCGGTAGACTATGCCGTTAATCCTCTTTGCCACTCGGTACGGTCCTTGCCGCGGTTGTTGAAGTTTTGGGCAGCGTCCCTTGGTCCGGGTAGGGCGGTACAACCAGACCATGTCACCTTGCTGGAATCCTCGGCTGTTGGCTTGCCTGTCGTACCGGGTCTTCATGCGGTCGCTCGCCATCTGGATGTTCTGACGAGCCATCTCGTGCATGTCGTGGAGATGGTCTACTAGATGCTCCACATACTCGGTTGCCGGCTGTTTCGCTTCCGGGGGGCTCCCAAAAGCCAGGTCACAAGGGAGCCGTAGCTCTCGGCCGAACATTAGGCTTGCTGGTGTCATCCCGGTGGTGTCGTGTGTTAACGAACGGTAGGCCAGCAAGAACAGTGGTACCTTGAGGTCCCAGTCTCGCTGATGGCTGACCACGACCTTCCTCAGGTGCTCCTCTAGGGTCTTGATGTATCTCTCGACCATGCCGTCCGACTGTGGATGTAGGGGTGTTGTGCGGGTCTTGTTCACCCCATGTCTTTCCAATGCCTCCTTCATTAGGTGCGTCTCAAAATTGGTGCCCTGGTCGCTGTGGAGCTCTAACGGGACCCCAAAACGGCAGAACAGCTGTTCCACGAGGCAGTCTGTAATCGTCTTCGCCTCTTGGTTCGGGATGGCATACACCTCCGGCCACTTGGTGAAGTAGTCCACAGCTACCATCAGGTACTTGTTGCCTCGATCGGACACTAGGAGTGGTCCAGCTATGTCGACGGCGATGCGTTCGAAGGGCGCTCCGACGTTGTACTGCTGCATGCGACCCCGGCTCTTAGTCTGGGGGCCGCGACTCGCCGCGCACACGTGACATTGACGGCACCAGTTCTCAGCGTCTGCTCGGAGCCTCAGCCAGTAGTAGCGCTGTCGGAGTTTGTCGATCGTCCGGTTTGCTCCTAGGTGTCCACCCGAGGTACCAGCGTGCACTTCCTCCAAGACTTCCGGCACTTACTTCGGGGAAGTACCAACTGCTCTTTCTCGGTCTTCCCATCAGGTGATTCCCATACCCGGAACAGCACGCCCTCTTTGGTCTTCAACGAGTCCCATTGGGCCCAGTACGACTTGTATGTAGCGCCTCTGGGTGCGATGTCCTCCCAAGTTGGTCTCGTCCCTGTCTGCACTTCTCTCAAGAATGGCCCCCAAGTGGGCGTCCGCCAACTGCTCCCTCCTCAGGCCCGCGCTATCCCATCCATCCGCAGGCACTGCCGTGTCCACTCTGACAGCTTCGGTATGCTCCTTCTCTTCCACTCTTGCGCATTGGCCGCACTATTCTGGGCAGGGTCTTCGGGACATGGCGTCTGCGTTGCCGTGGCTCTTCCCTCTGCGATGTTTGGAGGTGAAGTCGTACTCCTGCAACCTCTGGACCCAACGGGCTGTCTGGCCCTCCAGGTTTCTAAAGCTAAGTAGCCAGGTTAGGGCGGAGTGGTCTGTCCTCAGGTGGAATGGCTGACCGTACAGGTACTTGTGGAAGTGCTCCAAGGTCTTCACTACTGCCAGTAGCTCTCGTCGGGTGACACAGTAGTTCTTCTCTGCTTTGGACAACGTCTTGCTGTAGTAGGCTATCACCCGCTCGTGGCCGTTCTGGACTTGGGATAGGATGCCTCCAATGCAATGGTCGCTGGCGTCGGTGTCCACAATGAAGGCGTCACCTGGTTGTGGGAATCCCAAAATAGGAGCACTGCAGAGCGTCTTCTTCAGCTGCCGGAAAGCGCCTTCGGCGTCCTCCGTCCACACATAAGGTCGATGTTCTTCCGTCAGGCGAGTGAGGGGTTTGGCGATGCTGGAGAAACCCTTTATGAAGCGGCGGTAATAACTGCACAATCCAAGGAAACTGCGCAGTTCTCGCTTATCCTTTGGGCGAGGCCAATCTCTCACGGCTTGTGTCTTCTCCGGATCCGTGGCCACTCCGGTTGGTGAGACTATGTGGCCCAAGTAGTTGACTTCCCTGCGGAAGAGCTGGCACTTCTTGGCGTTCAGCTTCAAGCCGGTCGCCTGCAGTCTCTGTAGCACCTTGGTCAGTTTGTCAAAATGGTCTTCGAATGTCTTGCCGACGATGATGATGTCGTCCAGGTATAACAGGCAGGCGTCATAAGTCAATCCTCTCATTACTAACCCCATGAGGCGTTGGAAGGTAGCTGGTGCGTTGCAGAGACCAAAGGGCATAAGTGTGAACTGCCAAAGCCCTTGGCCTGTCGAGAATGCGGTCTTCTTGTCTCTCGGGTCTAGAGCCACTTGCCAGTAACCCGATTTCAGGTCCAGGGTTGAGAACCACTGCGCACCAGCAAGCGTGTCCAGGGTGTCCTCAATCCGGGGTAAGGGGAAGCAGTCCTTCCTGGTGACAGCGTTCAGCTTCCTGTAATCTACGCAGAAGCGTAGCTCGCCATTCTTCTTCTTCACCAGAACTACAGGGGAACACCAAGGACTGTCAGACTCTTCGATTACTCCCTTGGTTCTCATGTCCTCAAGCATGTCTCGTACCGCCGCTTGTTTAGCCAACGGAACGCGTCTAGGTGGTTGCCGAATAGGCCGGGCGTCTCCGGTGTCAATGTGGTGAAGCACTCGGTCCGTGCGGCCGTAATCGCTGCTGCCTTGGCTGAAGACACGCTGATATCGTCTCAGCAGTTGTTGGACCTTCTCTCTCTGTTCAGCGGTCAGATGGTCGGCCGCCCTCTCCAGTAAGCCTTCCAGCCGGGGCCCCAGGTGTTGCGTCGGCACCGGCTCCTGGGTCTTGTCTATTGGTGTTACGCTGACCACGGGCTCACACGCCCCCAACTCCGTCCCGGCCTGGACGTCGTGATCGGTTTCTGTTGGGTTGGACCGTCTCACCGGCACCTCCTCTCGGCACGGCAACAATGTCCCGGCTACACAGAGCCCATGCACAAGCGTCTTCCGGTCCAGCAGCATGTTCTTCTTGCGCTGGCCTTCCAGTCGCGCCGTCACTACCATCTCGCTTCTCGCGGGGACAACTACGTCTTCCCTGAGAATGACCCTGCAGATTCCAAGGCGTTCTTCGGGGTACCGGAGCATTACTTCCTCTCCCTTAAGCCGCAGAACCTTCTTGCCGATGTCGACAGTCGCCTCGTGGCTCCTGAGGGCATCCAGTCCCAGTATCACCTCCTCAGCCACCTCCGCGACGAACACCCATAAACGCAAGACACTTCGCCCCAAAGTCAACTGCAGCCGGGCCTCCCTCTCCACAGGCAAGGTGTCACCCGATGCCGTCACTAGTTGGTACGGTCGGCTCGGTTTTCTCGACGGCAAGCCCCTGGCTACGTCAGGTCTGATGACAGTCACGGCTACTCCAGTGTCAACAAGCACGCGGCACGGCTTCCCTCTCACCCAACCGTCCGCGATGAGGCTGTCATCCATCCGTCGGCTGACGGCGTGCAGTGTCACTCGAGGGGATGATGGTGATGGCGCCGACGTGCCCCGCGCCACGCCGGCCATTACTCGTTTTCCCGCTGCTCTTCTTGGTGCCGGCAGTCTCTCATCAGGTGTCCCGGCTGGCCACACCCTCAACACACGCCACCTGGTCTTCGTCGGTGTCCCTGGACTGGTCTGCGGTCTTCATCGTAGCGGACACTCCTTGTCTTCGAGGTCGGGGTAGCCGTCACTTTGGCCGCTTCCATCCTTAATGCGGCCGTTAGTGCCTCGTGGATGTTCTTGTAGTCACCGAGCATCAGGCGTTGATGTATCTCGGCATCGCGTACCACGTCGACGAAGGTATAGGTGGCTTCTCGGGATACGAATTCGGAGGGGAGGTCGACCAAGGCTTTGCTGGCCAGCTGTTCGATTGCCAGGGCGAACTCCTGCAGCGTCTCCACTGGCAGTTGCATCCTAGATTTCAGTTGGCTGCGGTAGGCTGCGGCTAAGCGGTGGTTTCCGAACCGGTTCTCCAGGGTCTCCCAGATGTCCTTGGGCGCCGCCGCTGTCTGGACTGCGTTCAGCACCTCTGCGGCTCGTCCCTGGAGGCTGGCTATCAGCTGCGCGGCCTCTTCTTCTGGCGACCATTTGTTGTGCTTGGCCACTGTGTCGAATTGACGGCGGAAGACCTCAAACGTTGACGTGCCATCGTACTTCGGTGGTTTGACGCGCGTCGATGTTGTGTCGCGTGCTGGAGCCTCGGCCTTCTAGTTCTTGAGCTTTTCACAAAGCATCCCTTCCACCATTGCATTTAGCTCCTTGGTGCTACCGTCGACCCTGTCTTCGAGAACGCTAAGCCGTTCCCCGACATTCTCCAGGGCGTCAACGCGTTGGCCGAGGTCCTCCATCTTTCCACCGAGCTCTTCCACCATTCCACCAAGCTCTTTCACATCCTTCCTTACGCCAGCCAGTTGCTCGTCAATTTTCGCCGATAGCTCCGTCTTCATCTCTTTCAGCTCGGCAGTGAGGTTGTCGTTTGCCGTCTTCATCTCTGCTTTCAGCTCTTGTAAAAAGCTCACCAATGTAGCTTCCATCGTCATATCCCGCTTCTGACACCAGTGTGACTTTGATGGGTGTAAAGTAAAGAAGACAGATGTAGTCGAGACAAAGAAACACTTTTATTTCCGTAAACAGTAACTTTGTACACTCGTTGCAACAGCAAGAAAGTCTTTACCAATTCACCAACAGCTCGGCTCCAAATTAGTATCACAAGAACTGTCCCTGCTCACACTTTACCGCTATTTATATCTCCCAGGCACTATTCTGGAAACTTCAGGAAAGTTCAGTTATTATTGCGGTCAAATACAAAGCAGAAAATTCCAGAAGTCTCTATCCCTTTCTCTCTTTCGGCAAGTGCCCCAACAATGCGGCCATTCTCTGTCTCTTCCCTTCGGCTCCTTTGCCGTAGTGCCGACAATAATGCGATGGGTGACAATACCATGTGTTTTAAATGTTGAGGCAACTTTAAGCTTCCAAGGACGCATGGTGTCGCGAGGTATAAGGTACACCAGCAGCGCATTTATGTGGGGATCGTGACTTTCCACAGCTAAATAATTAAGATTCACCATAGGTAGAGTTCGATTCCTGACTGGAGTGTCTCATGTGCAAATGATGCTTCAGCTATGCCATTATCCTTAATAGGAATTGTGATTAATTTGAGTCCCGATCAACTTAACCTGAAGTCAGGAAATTAACTGGACTGACAGCAACATGGCTAAGGGGAAAATGGATCAAGGTCTAACATGCAAGGTACATATGTTCCATGTAAGAAACAAGGCAAATGTCCATTTGTATAAGCTATACAACCCTAATAAGCCTTAATAATACATTAAACATTCACAAAGGACTTACTTCCGAAACACAGTTTTAGGTTAATTGTGCTGATACCCAGAATTGCAACCACAGACATGCATGATGGGATGAAAATTCACACGATCCAACAATTCTACAAGAAACTAGCTGACAACACTTAAGCAAAACTCCCAACTCTTTCAATGTTTAGGAGGTTACCGAATGGAAACAATTGCAACAGACCACTTTCATAGACAGAAAACTAAATGACAGGCCAATTGGTGACAAAGCACAAGAATTTCTAGACAGTCTCATACAACACTAACATGACACAGATAGTAGGAAACCCATGACCTTCACCTACTCACCTAACCTCTTCACTGTTACAGGCAATCTAGTCCCTTCAGGTCCTTTGAAGGGCTTTTACTATCCAGCTAAGGCAGATTGGGACCCTCCCTTGTGGCACACTTGTGTAGCTGGCTGCTTATCTGTGTGGGAACGACAAATGGCATGGATGTGGACTCACATCTCAGAAGCAAGGAATTCTTGCAATAATTCAGATAATGCTGGCACCAGGGAATCTTCACTTGGCGAATTCTCCTATTCGATGTCCCTATCATCCAGCGATAAGCACCTAAAAGGTATGTTTGTACTTGTAGGCTAAGGCATTCCCAAAGGAGCTTCTAATGTTGACCCATGTTGCAGCACACACAGTGAACAATTGCACTAACAGTTGTAAGAAACTTTAGTCACTAAACACCCGCAATTGCTCAGGACGTTTGTCATGTGTAATCCAGGGTAAGCAAAATTAGACACGCTTGCATGCAATGCGTGCCAGGTTCTCATCTTTTGGAGACTAACTACAGTGTTATGCACCCAGCAAACAAATGCCTGTGAATCAATAACAATAACCTAGTGACATGTGCAGGGGTCATTTAGGGAGTATGGCCACCAGAAGGTGGGTCTCAAACACAGCTGGCTGGGGATAGTCCATAAGAAGAATTCCCACTTCCACACCCCCAAAAAAATATCTCTTAAAGTTACTGATTCATCTTCTGAAAGATCATCAGGAAAGCTTACCTTCTTGTTAACTTTGTGATGAAATCCCACAGTATTTTAGTACTTATTTTTTGTAAGTAAACCATCTGTGTAATCTGTTGCTACATCAAGTTAGCTTTAAGTACTTGTTTACCCTTAGGATAAATGAAAATACTTCAGTCGTAAACAAAAAGAGTAAATTTAGATTGAAGTAGTCACTGTTTCCAGCCAGGTTCTTAATGTAAAGTACAAATATTATGGGACTCATGCATATTTATTTCTCGACACTTGAGTGAGAAGTTTTACTGTCCACAAATTTAACCTTGATTGGATGTGTTCTGTTTCTAAGGTATTACTCAAACCACTTCAGTGGAGTTGCTCTTAAATAGTTATACAATTTGTGAATTAATACATCAAGATCAAAAGATTTTGATTTCAAAAAACATTTCCATGCCCTGAACCCAGATTTTTATATACTTTTTCAGTGATATTCTGCAATGCCAAGCTAATAGTCTTCCCTTGCTGAAACCCATACTGTACTTTGATATAATATGGATATTCTTTAGAAAGGGTGACGTGAGCACTTGGTCAGAATTTCGACTAAGTCCAACTCGGCAGTGTGCACGAATTCTAACGAAAGTTGCCAAAGTTGCTGTGTTACTGCAGCACTGCCAACAGCACTATTTTCCCATGAATTTGTTGCCAATTGTAAGTTTGAATGTTTTAGCCGGACCCAGCAGTATGCTAGTGACCTTGTTAGAAGCAAGTTGTGAGAGTGCCATGACTTGGTTTATAAGCATATTAGATTTAGTGCCTCTGTGCTATAATGAGGAGGAATGTATACCATTTCTTTACAACGAGGGCCTGCTGAGAACTCGAATGCTATGCAGGGAATGTGATGCTGTGCTACACCCCGTTAGTAGAAGGGGTAAAAATGGATATTTTCTCCACTCGAAAATAAAAAAAAATTAATAAATAAATAAAGAACAAGAGAGTCCATCTGCCAATTACTAATACATCACAGTGCTCTGGGAATATATTGACCCTGTAAACACTTTTTCTCTTAACTTTTTGCACAGATCACTGTGAGCTGCCCACTGGGCAAGACATCGTGACATCTTTGTTTCAGTACAAGGAGGACTGCATAGTGCAGTTTTAAGCTCCGAGGTGCTTGCATAGAGGTTTCAGGAAAACATACAGAACTTCAAATCTGAATTATTTAGATGTATGGGTGATTAGATTGTTTGTATTTTCCATTACCTGACCACCCCTTGTAATGCATTCTTCATTTACCAAAGGATCTTTCTTCACAACAGTTACAGTAATAGCTTTAGGGGCTCTTTGCTTCAACCAGTAGGCTATTGATGAACCCATTGCTCCACCACCAATTACCAATTGACCTTTTCACTGCGTCCTACGCTTCTTTAAGATTTGAAAATAATTCTTTCACCAAATGTTTCGCTCATGTTAAATCATCCCCAAGAATTCTGACAGTTTTCAGGTAATTGTGTTATTTGAACTTTATAAAGTACTGCCAAAAATATGATCACAATGTGTTGTGAACAAAAGTAGGAGTGCTGTGCTGGCGGTATGTCTGTGGCGGCAACAACGCGTGAGTGCATTTGTGTTTAATGTGTTGGCAACCAAAAGTAGTGTAGTTGAAAAAAGCAATGTTGGCGGATGTGAAAATCATCTGCTAGTGACAGCTAGCGCATGCAGCAAAACCTAGTGGCGATTCTGATAACCACTGTCGGTGGATGTGCAGTAAGTAACTTCAGACTTAGAATCTGGCTGGCAAGTGCTAAGTCACCTTTTCTAAAGAAGAGCCAATATTATATTAATTGAGACAAGGTACCGATGTCACACTGAGCTGTTGCAAGTAGGTCAAGCTCCTCTGTGGGGGCCCACATTGAAAATTATTGTATAAGAAGCAGAGGTTTTGGTAGACAAGGAAATTATACCCTGGGAGAATTAACCTGGCACTTAAGGTTACAGTTGCCTGCCGACTGCTCTGTCGTAGCGTTGCCGCTTTTTCACTGGCTGTCCATGGAAAGTATTTCCACCATAACAATATGTCCACCTTTTCTTTTTCAAAGTATTCTCTTACAGCCAATATCATCTCCTGGGCCTGACATTTTAGGGTTATTCCTGTACCTAATACATACTTTTTGTCTTTACCAGGACTATAAGCCATTTTTAAACAAAATGCAGCATAACCAAGGCCACTAAAATTTAACGAATGCAACAAAACACTGAAATTAACAGCTGTAAACTATAAAGTATATAAAATAATATACAATCACCCCAGATACAGTGCTGTATGTAATTTGTCCTTAAATCACCATCTTTCATTCTGCACTTATTAAACAATCAAACATTGTTATTTATTAATGCCAACAAACTTACTGTTGGTGCTTTTTAAACACACAAGCCATGTGTGGGCAAAGTTTGAGAGGTAGAACTGGAACTTAAAAATTCAATGCCACAACTGGGATTTGAACCACAGACCTTCCGCTTACCGGGCGGCTGCTCTACCACTGAGCTATTGTGACAAACTGCCAGAATGGCATCAAATTCTCAAACCAGTTTGTATTTCTCCTGGTAAACCACAAAGGCAGTCTCACATCAGAGACAAATTACCCCAATGGTGACTTACTATTGTAAGTACTTTATATCCCAGGGTTAAATAACCTTCAGATGGTATAAAGTACTTACAATAGTAAGTCACCATTGGGGTAATTTGTCTCTGATGTGAGACTGCCTTTGTGGTTTACCAGGAGAAATACGAACTGGTTTGAGAATTTGATGCCATTCTGGCAGTTTGTCACAATAGCTCAGTGATAGAGCAGCCGCCCGATAAGCGGAAGGTCTGTGGTTCAAATCCCAGTTGTGGTATTGAATTTTTAAGTTCCAGTTCTACCTCTCAATCAAACATTATATGGCTGCTAACTGCAAAACACGCGAAAGGCAGCAGCCAGGAATACACAAGTACATGCACATGTTGCAACATGGGGGAGTACACACCTCTGGTCACGTGATAGTCACATGGTGTATTTGTAACGTGATTGGATGTGATATGTGGAGACTCCTTACCCGCCCCTTATGAGCAACGTGGCAGTCAGATGCCAGGTGACTTCTCTCAGGTTATAGAAATGGAGAGATAATGGTAGGAACGGAAATAGTCACTACACTATAGTTTACTGTTGAATCCCAAAATAATGTGGTTCTTGAGGGACATGATTTAGTCCCGTGTAATAACAATTCCACAGTATATTGAAATGTGAGCTTAGAAGCAACAAAAATCAATCCCAAGGAGGTGGTGGGAAACTTCATGCAACAATAAATTACAGTACTTTGTAAAGTATGTAATATACGGCAAAGTGCATCACTTTTATATCTCGTTACACACCTATTATGCTAGTGGTGTACCTATGCCAGTACTCCAGTCCTGCAGCTGATCTTAGTTAATACAGTACATACAGTTACATTGTACCCATTTTACACTAATATAAGTCTGCATTGTCTTAAAGAAATCAATAAATTTTATTTCGCTACATAATGCAGGTTTTATTTATTTTTTTTTTGTCTGAATATTGTTTGACTGTAGCCAGGGCTGTATTTACGTAAGGGCAAACCGGGCAACTGCCCAGGGCAGCACATTTTAGGAGGCGGCAAAATTACTGGAAAGCTACACCAAAGTTCCTTTTGATTCTGTGAAATTGATTGAAAAACGTCAACAGAGTTTCTTCCTACAAGGAATTCAGTAAACCATTTATGTTTTTGACAAATCTGAAGATATTTAGTCCACTTGAAATTCAGGAAGCATCATCCAGACTTCAGAAAGTCTACAGTTCGGATCTTGAAGATTCAGCATTTGTACTTGAATGCTTACACTTCAAAAGCTACATAGAGAAGAATGAAAATGTGACACACTCTCCTACACAGCTGTAAGGTAACTGTCTAGAGAGTGTTTACCCAAACTTAAACATAGCTCTACAAATATACTTGAGCACTCCTGCCTCCAATTGCTCAACTGAGAAATCATTTTCTGCTCTAAGATGCATAAATAATTATTAAAGAACATCACAAGTGAAGGATCATCTTAGTTATCTTGGTGTTCTTGCAATTAAATCTGACTTACCAGTCAAAGTGAACTATAACGAACTCATAAACTTGTTTGCAAATGACAGGGCAAGGAGGAATCCTCTTGTTATTAAAACAGTATATGTTTTGACATCTAATATGGGCTGATGCCTCTTTAGTGTCAGATCTTTCTATTAAGATGTTCTTACTTAAATTTTAATAACCTCACTTATGGTGTTTGCCACTCATACTTAAGTATCCAAACTAGTGAAACCATTCTCTATGTTTTGAAAATTTAAGTAATATATGTATTGCAAGTTGGGGGGGGGGGGGTAGCAAATGGGGATAGTAAATGGTTTTTTGCCCAGGGGTGTCGGAGGTCCTGAATTCGGGCCTGACTGTAGCAATATGGAGACGAATACTGTTCAATGCATTGTGATCCTCCATTCACAGAATCATCTTGTTTATGGTTCTTACCACTTCATTAACATGTAGAATATCTTCTTATGGATGCATGTGTCCTTACTTCAGGAAATTCTTACCAATGCAGTGACCTAGGTCAACGTTAGCAGTGCAGCGGTCACAGTGGCCAAGATCCACACTAGGGGTAACAAAAAGTATATTCTAGTACTGCACTTTGAAGAAATTTGAAGCTTGATTTAGAAAAACAAAAAATAAATAAAATGTACAATATATTTTTGCGGGACATGCTTTCCCCCACATTAAATCTGAAACTGTGGTATTTCTGACTGGACTATTTTACTTCTACTGTATTGATAGGAGTGGAGCAGAACCTAGGGCCAGTGGAGATAGAAGTAGCAAGAATCTTCACCAGGCGAATTCTCCTTTATAACGTCAGTATCATCCACGGATAAGCACTAAAAAGGTATGTTTGTGCTTGTTATGTATCACACGTTAACCAACTAAATGAAGTACAATTCTACTTAGTTATAGTGAAAACTTATATCTAAACACAAAATAATTCTCGGCTCCTAATAAATATTTATTTGCAGTGCTTAGCAACAAACAAAAACATCGCCTCTCATTTGCAAAGAGAATACAATCTAAAGTTAACTTCACACAATATTCTCCCACCTTGCAATTTTGGAACATCAAAAATTGCAACACGAGAGCCTCATTCATAAAATCTTGCAGGGCACTTCACTAATCTCCCACTATGAGTAGACAATATGTCTCTGCACTGTGGGGGCTCTTTGGGACCTTCTCCCTCTTCTGAAGAACCAGTCTTCGGTGTAGTCTCCTCAGATAATTATGTAGAACACTCCACTTCCATCTCTGAACATGTAAGTTTTCCTCGCTGTGGACTTGTAGACTTACAGTTTGAAATGAATCTTTTAATCCGTCTAATGAGTGACTATTTTCTCAAATTGAGAAAAATACTTGTAGTACCAGCCTGAGTCTGATGAATTTTCCAATACCAAGAGAACTGTAGTGGATTTTTGCCTCTCAAGCAGGATTTCTTCTTCATTTACGTCACAACAATCTGTAGGCCACTTACTCAGCCAGGATGGTCCCTCCCACCATTTAGACGCCAGGAGTTCTGCTGTTGTGCATCCCTGGGTAGCCAGGTCAGCACTATTCAGCACACCTGATACGTGTCTCCAAGATTCCTTTTGTGTCAGTTGTCTGATCTCTAACTCTGTTCTCAACAAACACTGACCAAAGAACTTCTCATTTTATGCATGCCAATACTGTTGTCAAATTGGTCCACAAATGAACATCTTCAATATTAATCTCATTTTTTATAGATGATAACAAACGTGTTTAATTGTAGCTGCCATTAATTCAAGGCGTGAAATAATAGGTCGAGGGAATGAAGCTACCCTCGATTTTGCTAGGAGGAGTTGAACGCCAACTCCTGTCTCAGTGCATGCCCGCAGACATATCACTGTTGCATAGGCATCTTGACTGGCATCACAAAAGGCACACAGGCTGGAATTCAGATGTGTCTCTGGAAGCCATCTTTTAAACTTAGTTAGGATTTCCTTAGGTATCTCAGCATCCCAGGAATATTTATGGAGTTCTTGGAGCGGTAGCTTAGGCAATAATATAACTAGAACTGCAAATCCAATTGGATCGTAAACCTTGTGTACAACTGACAGTAACACTCTTCGTTATCTTCTCTGGTGACAGTTCCTTTGGGTTATCACAGCTTAAACAAGAGTATCGCCCGCACGATTCTATCGTATTCCCAGAACAGACGGCATCTTATCATCTCCTTCATACACAATATACGAACTCTCCTGCCCTCTAAGTTCAAATTGGTGATGATCAAGAACATCTCTAATTAACAATTCTGGTTCACCTTCAATTGAAACACTTGTTAAACAGTTGTCAACATAAATGCTCTCTTTCAGTTGTTCAATAATGCCAGTGGTTACAATATCTTCCTTTTCCCCTATATCTTTCCAGGCATTTTGCAAGAGATGTTCAATTACAGCTCCCAGCAGAAAAGGGCTCGATATCACCCCAAAAAATACTTGTTTGTGTTGGTATGTTCTGATTTTATCTTTTCCCCATAGGAATCTCAGAAAGTCACGATCTTCAGGTGCCACGGATATGTGAAGGAATGCTTTATGAATGTCAGGTATAATACCAATTTTCTTCTTCCGGAAGCTGATGAGGAGAGAAGGAATAAGCTGAATAAGATTTGGGCCCTTTTCTAAATAGTCATTGAGTGAAGGATTATTGTCCTTTCTTGCCGAGGCATCAAAGACTGGTTGAACAGGCGTTGTTGAATTCTTGATAACAGGTTGATGAGGCAAGTAGTGACCACAAATGTCTGTCTCTGTGGCTTGAATTTCTTCTATTATCCCTTCATCTAGCCAACATTTAAAAACTTGATCATATTCTTCTAAGTATCCATTCGCTTCCAGTTTTCTTCTAGTAACTTCTAGACCTTTTGCCGTTAAGTCGTATGCAGGGTCCAAAGTTATATGTTCATTCAACCAGGAAGCTGAACTTCATATCTTCCATCTTCGTTCATCTTTGCTGTTTTGATGAAGTTCCTCCTTGCTTGTTCCTCCAACTGATGTTTGTTCCTTTCTATTATTGTATCCTATATTCCTAGCATGTCCAATTCCCATAGGTTGCAGATATTCTCCAAGTTGAATAGAATAGGTGTTGTCTCACTTTGCTTACTTTGTATACACGAGTCTTGACTGAATACAGTCCACCCTAAAGCAGTCTTCATCGCAGTCAAACCTCCTACTCTTTTGTACTCAGAGAACACCAATCCCAGGAATTCTCCACCTATAAGAATCTCGATATCTTTATCCTCTGCTACATCCAGATGTATAAGTCTTAGCGACTTCGCTTGCTCTGCAGTAAGACGTCATTCAGGAGTACAAATAATATGCTGACCAAGGGCTGTTAAGTCTTAAGTAATTAGAATTATCTAGATTCTGAAGGACAACCTTAAATACTTTGTGTTCTACCGCCGATTCGGTCCGACATCCAAAAACAGAATGATTCAAAGCAATCTTCTGAGTTGCTTTAAGTCCTATTCTCTCTGCTAAATCTTCTGAGATATATGAATGTTGAGATTCCGAATCCAGAAGAGCATGCACAATGTCCACCTTATATCCAAAAGCAATTTTAACTATGATTGTCTTGAGGTACACACAAGAATAATTGATGCATAAATTAGTAACTGACTTTGATCGTAATTCTGCCTGTCTTTCTTCCTGTAATTTATTTTCGGAGAAATCACACATGATTCGATAGTGCTGTTATTTACAGACGTTACTTGAGAGGCGCATGTGGCATCTTCTAGCAGTGTGTCCAATCTTGAGACATTTGAAACAGGCACCTTTCTTTGACAACTTTGTCTTCCTTTCTTCAGATGTCATTCTTTTAGCCTGTGCAAACCCCAATGACAAATGGTTCTCTTCACCACAAAAAAACACAGGCACTCAATACTCCTACAGTTGCCACTAGGCCCTGTGCAGTAGGAGTTGGACATTTATTTAAAGATTTTACATTCTTTATTGTATCAATTACACTAGCGATACTAATCCTCCTCATAAGTTACAGGTACTCGTCAAGTTTCACTTCAGATTTCAAAAACTAAAATATGTTTTAGCTTCTCCTGTGACACATTTTCTGACATATTTTCTTCTTTTCTTTGCCAAACTTGGATAAGTTCATCACTTAAACATGACTCCACTAGAGGGAACAATAATGCAGCGTGGTCTGTGGTTAATCCCATTGTTTCTAATGAGCTGATATTAACCTCAATCTTGTCATACAAAACTGACAGTAGTGGTTTTTCTGTCACTAGATTAATTATATCCCTCGCATAAATTTCTATTAGCAAGTTTCTATGTCCATAGCGCTCTTCTAATAGTTGTACAGCTTTAAAATACTTGTCAGCAGTCAGGGGAAATCCATTTACTGGCTCATAGGCTCTCGTGCCTGGTGTCAAAGAATCTCTTAAATACAGAATTTCTTCAATGTCCTGTAATTTATTGCTGTCATGAATTCTCTTAAACTGTTCTCAGAATAATAGTCATTGCTTAATATCTCCCAAAAACTTGACAAGTGACAACTTTGGCAATTTCGTGAGCAATCTGCTGGATTAGGACGTATCTGACCTCACAGAAGAAGGATCACACTGCACTTCAGCTCTTACAGACCTTTCATATTCACATCTAGCTATTGCCCACATATGCTTCTGTTTCTTCAAACTCCGTAGCTTCATTTTCACTTTAATTTCGCGGACCCTGCAAGCTTAACGGTTTCGTTTGTCAAGTGCGAATAATCTATCACCTTTGTCTTCAAGGATCTTAAAACATGTCAGAATATCTTCACGCACTATATTGACTTTCTTGATCTTGCTCTGAAATGCATTATAAGCTCGAGAAAATGAACAGCATAATTGTGTTCTTTCTCTTTTTGACGAGGTCACTTCAGTCATTTTATTACGCCTCTTGATATTTCATGTTTTCTTTTCACCAACCAAAATAACTGCACAACAGTCCTGTCACGGTCACCAGATATTACGTATAATATGTTAACAAACTAAATGAAGTGCAATTCTATTTAGTTATGGTGAATACTTATTATATCTAAACACAAAATAATTCTCGGCATCTAATAACAAATATTCATTTGGAGTGCATAGCAACAAACAAAAGAACGTCACTTCTCTTTTGCAAAGAGAATACAATCTATAATTAACTTCACACAACAGTACTTGTAGGTTAAGGCATTCCCAAAGGAGTTTCTAATGTAGGCGTATGTCACAACACACATGTTGGACAATTGCACTAACAGTTGCAAGAACCTTTAAGTGGCTAAACACCCGGAATTGCTCAGGGCCTTTAATGTGTGTAATCCAGGGTAAGCAACAATTTACTCGCTTGCATGCAATGCATGCCAGGTTCTCATCTGTAGACTCTCATTTGTAGACTAAGTTTGTTGTTTATGATTAAGTACATTTTATTGCTTGGTTTGTGCATTTTGGTAGTCCTAATAGATTGGGAATTGATGGATTGTTTGAATTCAATTTTAAGGTATATGACTTTGTGCATTAGTTTGTGATTTCATTTACTGCAATGTATGAATTGTGCAGGGACTTTGATTTATCTTCTGTGTAATCATTAGTGTATATAATAGGTACTCTCAATGTTTTTATGTGACTAGTTAAGGCCGACTGTGTGTTGTTGGAGGGTTTGTGGGGAGACGATATGGGCATCGCTTCTTATTCATTCCTTAAATGGAGGTTTGTCAACCTGCCTAGAGTTGTAGGGCTTAGTAACCTGGCGGTAGTTTGAATCGTAGCTGCTGTTCTTTGTTGACCTGTGTTATTACTTCAAACTTGTAGAAGATAGTGTTTTAGTGCATTATTATGTGTCCATCTCACTCTAACAGTGTAAGCATGTGTGTTGTGTTGTACTGTTCTTGTGCACTTTTAAGATTCTGTATTAGAAGATTAGTGACCAATTCTCATAAAGAATGCAGTACAATCTTTATTGACAAGAGCCTTTACTCAATGCAGTGCTGAAGATAGTCGGAAGTGGAACGAATGCGAAGGCCTATGCCAAACATTAATGTGACTCAAAACAATTCAGATGAAAAGTAGAACATTCAATAGGAAGCTTCATTTCTGAAATGTATGAAAACGTGTTTGGTTATGTGACTGAAAAATTAGTAACGCAGAAGAATATAAAACAGAATATTACAAAATAATTGAAATAGCACAAAAAAACGGCTTCCCCAAAGAATTAGTAGATAAAAAGTTAAAACAAGCAGAAAAGAAAAAATTATTAAAAAAAACTACAACTCTCACAGCAGCAAAAACAAAAATGATATTCAAAAAATTCACATATCATCCACGGGCCTTTGATAAATTTAAAAAGGTGTTCAAGGAATACAACATTCAGCTAGCATCAGTAAACCATTGCTCCATAAAAAACCTACTGCTTTCAAATATAAAAGATGCTATTCCACCTAACAAAAAATCTGGCATATACCAAATTGAATGCAGTGATTGTAATGAAATATACATAGGAAAAACCAAAAGAAATTTAGAAATTAGATCCAAGGAACACGTTAGAAACATTAAGAGTAAACAATTAGAAAAATCAGTGGCTGCATTTCACTTTTGGACAAAAAAATCATGACATAAAGCTAGAACCGAAACTTCTCAAACACATAGCCGGAAAACAAGAACTGCTAACATGGGAACAAATCTTTATTTTAAAAAGTAGAAACCGAGTATTTAATTTCGACATTCCTCAGAGAGACATTTTCAGTAAGTTCATTGAACCGCCACCAGAAGAAACACCAGAAGAAGCATCACCATCTGCACCATGAAACACCATGGAAACCCAGTTATTGTCCGGTTGATAATGGAGGAAAGTTAACCTTCGAAACGCGTCCCGGAAAAATATGTTGTAAGTGTTGTTCATTGTTATTAATTAACTCACCTTTTAAATTAAACGCCTTGTATTGTTTTCTGTACCTGCTGTTTGGCAGAGTCGAGAAGAATTCTTGAGTCTGAGGCTTTGTGTTTGATGGACTTCATTAGAGAAAACATTATATGCTAAGTTCAGCAAATTTGTCAAACCGCTGCTAACTATGCTGATGTGTAACACTGTTTCTCCTTTGATTGTAAGCACTGGCAATGCTCTTAATAGAGCAAGAATTTGTGATAAACATTGGTGACTTAACTGCAAAACCTATTCATAAATTTTCAAGGTTTAAGTGGAGGAGAGCTCAATTCCTGTATAAATAGGTAAGCGCGCTTACTCTACATTTTATTTTAATTTGTGCACCATCTAACTTTTAATTCACAAGCCACCTGTGGGATTAATGTAATGTTCTGGAGCATAGAAGGTCTAAAAAATAAGAAGAATGGTGCAGAATTGTAACATGATTAAAAACATGATGTTGTTGGCGTGGTGGAAGCATGGGTAAAGGAGAAAGATAAAGCAGAGGTAAGCAGTTTTAAATTTACAAAAATGAACAGAAACAAGAGACATGAAATGGTAAGGACATCAGGTGGCATAGAATTTTTAGTGAAAAATGAGTAGTGGCAAAAATTGATAAGGAGGTAGTAAGTAAAAGCAGTGGTATTCTAATTATTATTTTTAATTTTTTTATTAATGTCCTCCAACGTAGTGCCATATGAGATGGTGAATGAATGAAATGTGTGAACTGACACTCAAATGAGCCCGAGGTCCACAGAGCTTGAAGTTACCCAATATTCAGCTACTCAGGATAAGGGAAAATCTCTGCAAAATCCTTATCCGTTAACTCGCCCTAAGTGAGATTGAAAGTCGCAACCTCTTGGACGTGAAGTAGACAGGTTACCACCACTCTACAGAGGCAGACTTGTGGTGCTCTAAGGAGTATAGTTAAGCAATAGTGGAAATACAGGGCTTTCAAATCGTTTCTTCACTGTTGCACGGCCTTTTGGCTGTGGGAGTTTGAATTTGCTGCGGCCGTTACTAACAAGCCGCACGTAAAACATGTATAAAAACTTCACCTTATAGAAAATGCTGGAAATGTCCTCCCTCTTTCACTACACAGACATATTGGGAAAACACATTCTGATTCACACGATTTTAGATGAAGGGGGGGGGGGGGGGGGCGAGAGGGCCATACACCAGCACTAATCACTACCTACGAACACTTCCCTAATTTTATTCAGGAACTCACTCCTCTGCTGTATGGACAGTAGCAGAATCTTGTTGAAACCATCCATATGATTTCTCTTCTGTCAGTTCATGATAAAATGCGGTCAAAATGTCATTTTGGTACCTCTCTTTATTTACAGTCTGGTCATAAAATATTGGACCAATTATGCATCTAGCACAACAAACTCCAACTTTTTTATCATAATGAGGTATTTATTGAACATGATGTGGATTTTGAGGTATCCAATACTGACTGTTATGAGTGCTCACATGACCATTTAGATGAAACCACGCCTCATCTGAAAAGAACAGAAGCTGTGGATCGATTAAACCACCATTCACTGATGAAAGAAACCATTCACAATAATGCATTTGCACTATGGGATCGCCTTGTTTCAGGCACTGGACACGTGTACGCTTATAAGGTTTCAGTTTTAATAATTTTGTTGCTATGTGTGCAGAAGTCACTGAAACCCTCACGTGTTGTGCTAACTTTGGGGGTGATTTTGTTGGTGTACATTCAAGACTTGCGCTTATTTCGTTAAGTTTTCCTTCTGTTAAAACTGTACGTTTACACTTGGTTTTTTTGTGACAGAGTCAATGCTTTCGAATTTGTTCACAATGTTGTGAATTCCATGTCTGGAAGGAGGGACTTCACCAGGGAACTTCTGAATATCCTCTGTGCAAACACGACGTGCAGATTCATACTTATTAAAATACGTTGTACCAAGGTCAGTCGCCTGTCCATGGTGGCAACAATCACTATCTGAGTGCACCCGCCTTGGTAGCATGATGGTTAGCGTGTCTGCCTCACATTCAAGAGGTCGCGAGTTCGAATCTCGCTTAGGGTAAGTTATCCGGGTAAGGTTTTTCTTCCTAGGTTTTCCCTACCCTGAGAAGGTGAATGTCAGGTAACTTAAAGCTCCGTGGACCTCGGGCTCATTTGAGCATCATTTCACCCATTTCATTTCATTCATTCGTCCGATATGATGCAATGTTGGAGGACGTTAATTAAAAAAAAGAAAGTAACTGAGTGCGTGTCTATGAGGAGAAGTAGGGGTAGCATAGCGGCGACAAGCAGGAGAATGCTTTCGTGGGGACCTTTTGTTGCTACAGACCCGGCTGCGGCAACTTCAAGCTCGCACAGGCAAAAGGCCATTCAGCGGTGAAGAACCGATTCAAAAGCCCTGTAAAAACTATAGTAGAAGGGAGGGGGTCTAAAACCCACCAGTTGCATCAACTTTTTATGATGTCAATGTATTAAAAGTTTAGAAGAGTCAGGAAGACATATCAGAAGTAGGTGTAATTGTTAGTAGGAGACTAATGCCAGCATTGGGGAGGCAAGAGGAGGGAGGATGAAGTGAAATAGGATCACAGAATTGAGGAAGTAATAAGAAAGAAAATAAAAAGTAGAAATGAATATAAATAAATAAAGATGGGGAGAAACTAATAGAATGTTGTGAGAGAAATAATATTTTAATGTGTAAGGAATACATGGATGGGGATGAAGAGGGTTAGTTCACATTTATGAATGCCAATGGACAAAGTGTACAAAATGGACTTGGTATTATTTAATGAAGAAGCAGAAGAATGTATCACCCATTTGAAAGTGCAAAATGATGTACTGATTAAACAGTCACTTTCCAATAATTTTAGAAATACAACAGAGTAGAGAACAAAAGAAATAGAGCTAATACAGACAAAAAACATACAAACGTACAAGTGGAGGAAATACTGGGAAGGAAAGTTTAAAAAGGAACTAGACAGAAATTATAGAAAGGGGTATGTGAATAATAATGGAGAGTGGTATATGAAATGTGCTATGGATGCTAGAAATATTAGTAATGAAAGCAGGGGGAGAAATGGAAAGAATGGATAAAAGAGAAAGAACTAACTGGTTTGATAATGACAGTACGCCTGCAAGGAGGGAAGTATATAAAGAAGTGAAAAGAATGGAGGGGCTCAGAAAAAGCTAACAGGCGGAGACATGTCTTTTGGGAGAGAAAAGAAAATAGTGGCAAAAAAGATGAAAAAATTGATAGTAGAGGCAAATGAAATTATTACTTAATCCATTGCTTTTAATCTACAATGAACTCCACTCTTCTCCTGCTAAGAATTCAGAACATTAGTTACAATTGTACGGCCAGTAGATCTCCGGCTCTGACATTTCTCGAGACCACGTGGCACAGTGTTGCCAGTTCTTTAGTGCCAATCTCAAACTGGTTATTTTAAACCATTTACACAAGGAATTGCTACTTCATAAATTTATGTGGACAGTATGCATATAAATGATCACAGAATAGTTGAATATGCAGACAATTGTTATACAGTTTACCTGCCGGAAAAAGAACAATATTGTATTATATTATACTAATTTAAATTGGGTATTAAACAACATAGATTTCAATTCTAAAGGAAAGACGCCGCAATCGTCATAAATATTGACTTCATCTTCATCTCTGGAGTCACTGCTGTTGTCACCTGGGCCGAATGAAATTATCAGCTCTTCCACACAATTTTTCTTCCCTTGCTTTTCTTAAAAGTTTCCAGGTGTAATCCATGATATTGACATTTTTCCATTTGTCCATTGTCGCTTGTTGCGCTTCCTGTTGCACTAATGGTTCCACATCAGCAGTTTGAAATGTTGTGTTATGTTTTGCAACATAACCTCTTACTTCTGCCCAAATCAATTCAATCACATTGAAGTGACAATGGTAGGGAGGGAGCCTGATGACGGTATGACCACGAGCAGCAGCAATGGTGTCAGTCTCATACATACTAAACCGTGGCTTATGCAGCTTTAAAGCTGGAAAAGGTTCTGCTTTTGTCATTTCTCCGCAATCTCCATGTATATTGTTCTTCTCCAACCACTGCAGAATCACAGTTTTCTGTCGCTCATTGTCCCTGCTTTGTTTAACTGTACCAAGTGGTAAGGCACATTGTCCATAACAATAATGGAGTTGGCAGGACGGATTCTTGGAACCAACGCTTAAATGTATTTCCATCCATTTCTTCATGATAATCATGAGTGGCACTTCTCCTTGGTCACACTTTTCACAGTAGTTTTACTCACTTTCAAAGCATCACAAACTCTATCCAGCACATTGGTAACAGGTAGATGGGGTCCACCATTGCTTTCCTTTTCAAAGTACTCACGTAGCCTGAGTATAAACTCACGGCTTTGGCTCTTATAAGAGCTGACTTTTTTCTTTGATGCCGATGAACCAGTAGCCATGTTATTACAATAACAATAATAATAATAACACAGAAACACTTATATCGGAATTCATGCATGCACAAAATAACTAACAAACTCCACCTGCACAAACACCAAAAGCAGATAAACTACCTGGTCCTTGTAAAACAGAGCTGGCAACATGGTGCTAGATTTGGAAGCCACGCCTAGCCATAAGACCACTGATTGGTGCTAGCAGAAAGTTTTAATACCTGGTGCGTTACTCACTTCCAGTATTGCCAATAGTAATAGCTACTGCCCATAAGAGTTGTAACCGTAATATTTGAACATAATAGTGGTGTAATGAAGATATTGCATGAAAATAAAACCAAATTTGTATTTCAATGTTTTAAACTTACTAAACATCATATACTTTCATTTTTAAGGTAATTTTGAGAGCCTATTTTCTGAAACTCATTACTATACATTGGCAATGTTAACCTTCCCCCTCCAACTCATCACAGCTGTGAAACGTCAGAGCTGGAGATCCATTGGCTGTAAAAATAGAGCTTGCCATTTGCCTGTTTTGTTCCATCATTTGGAATTGTAGGCTTTGTATGTATAAATACATTTCCTGCTTGTTGGAATGTACTAATTTTATAATGCCTTAATTGTCTATTTTCCTAGTGTGTGCCTTTCCTTACGATAAGGGCCTGTTAGAGTTTATTCTAGTGATTAGCTTTTATCAGGGATTTTGCTTACTGTAATTTCATTACTTTTGTTTATTGCATTTATTACTAGGATTTGAACCATGGATCTTCTGCTCTATGGGCGTCTGCTCTTAACCACTGAACTACCAAGCCAACATGCCAGCACAGCCACATTGTCCAACTGATTTGCATTTTCCCAGCAGACCACAAGGGAATCTGATATTCAGGACAAATACCCCAATGGTTACTTAACAGTCATATGTACTTCAGTCCCAGGTTTTAAAATTATGATATAGTTTCCATATTGTAAGACCAAACTTGATGTTGTAACACACACACAAACTGTGTGTAGGTAAACTTTGGAAAGTAGAATCAGAACTGAAAAGTTCAATGCTACAGCCAGGATTTGAACCATAAATGTTCTCTCTACATGTAGCTGCTCTGAACCACTGGTTGCTTGATTGGTCTGATATTTGGATATGGCTGTTTGATGTTTCTGTACTACTTTTTTATTATAATTTCTTTTCCAGGATACTCCATTAGAGTGGTAAAATTACATACATTATTTATACTCTGGGAGAAATAATGGTCAGCATTTGACACTAGTAACCAAAGACACTGGGACCTTTTACAGAAAAGAAAAAGTGATAACATTCTCTTTTGGTTTGAGTGCTAAGAGTGCTGTTACTTATAGGGAGAAACTATTTCTATTAGTGTGCCAGCTAGTAATTTTATAAGAAGGCATAGAATGAGTATGAATAAGTAGAAGTAAAACTAAAAGTTAGAGTAAATTCAAATTTTGTGTTTTTAAGTTTTAGGTGGGCAAAAAGGAAACCGTATTCAGATCACTATATGCTACCAAATGAAACACTCATGACAAAAGGAATTATCTTTGCATACCAAGAGACTCTTCTTGTAACTGGCAGTAAGGGGACAATAGGTATTGACGTACCCCTTCATTATTATAGAACGACTGTTACACACATTGGGGACTCTTCAAATGTTAGAAGCACAGGAAGCGTCGGACACGTTGATATTGATTGATTGGTTAAAAATTTCAAAATTGAAGAAAATATTTCAATTACTAAAGGCAGAAGTAGAAAACCTTCAGCATTACTAACCAACTTCCGCCACCAATGCACGGGAAAGGCGAGGTTTAGTAAATACTGGTGGATCTGTAGTAAAATTTCTAGTTGGGACACCTAACAGATAAATTGTGTACATAGGCAAATTGCAAACTGAGAGGATGTTGCTACAAAATTAGTTCATGTGAGTGAAGATCAAATTATATTAAAAAGCTTGGGCGATAGAGTAACTTTGAATATAGAGACTGAAAAACTTAAAAAGTGCATTAGTAAATGATATTGAAAATATACTGCAAAAAGACAAAGCAACACAAGAAAATATTGCAAGTCTTGAGAAATGGGTTCTAATGAATTTCTTGTTTCAGCTGCAGTTTTCAAAATTTGATTGTTTATTCTGAACCTAGAGCAACAAGTCGCTCAGTTGCGTGAAAGGGTTAGGTATCTTCTCCACTGGTAGACTTAGAGCAACCATCGTTACTCCTAAATATTTTAAGACAATTCTAAAGACTACTAGCCACACAATTGCCAATGTTAACTTCTCTTCTCATTCTTGCAGGGACTGACATGCAACATATGCACACATACTATGTAAAGCTGTTCTCATTTCTATTTGTCGTGCAGGTTCTTAATTTTTGGCTATATTCATAGAAAATTGAATATACAATAACCTTTCCTCTGGCGCATTTCAATCGATTCAATGGTTTTTGTGTTAATTAAGTTTTAAAAATACATAATTGTGTTGCTGTTTTAATTCTGTTAGAAGTGGCAACATTGCACTGACACTTCCATTTTTCATTGCCCTTCTTTCTGTTAGAACCAAGCTATATGTAGAAAAGAATTCTCCCGCCAGCATTTTAATACTGGTAACCGGACATTGGGACCTTTTACAGAAAAAAAAAGTGATAACATTCTCTTTTGGTTTGGGTGCTAAGAGTGATGTTACTATATCAGACTTGTTGCTATGGCCCATCTGTTCAACAGTGGCGCAAAATTCTCTGTGCTTTAAGTTTATTGCGGTGACTTTGATAACACGGAATGTGACCTTATGAAATAAACTTTTATTCTAGCCTCACCGATTGCATTGTCGGGAAGCTTTCATTGTCTCTGCCAATAGTATTTATTTTGTAGTATTGTTGGAAGTTTATCTCCAAAGAAGCCAGGTTATTGAATTCGTAAGAATTAAATGTGAATTCTTTCATTGTTGTAAAATAAAAACATAAACACCAGCAACAATAAGGCAACAATTAAAAATACATATTTTTAAGCAAAATTTTAAAAAGTTATAGAACACGTTACCGCATAAAACAAAAAAATTGTGATCATACTTTCAGTAGTATCAGTAATGAATTGTGTTTATTAGACACTCTAGAAACCGTATGATATAATATTGTGACAACGCTGGCACTGCTTACAGCTCAACTGTCTAGTAGATAGTAATTTTGAACTGCTGGTGTTACTCTGTTTACATCGTTAGCACGCCTCATTCAATTGTGACATATATATTTAGTAAATCTTCTCCCCGAGTGCATATTTCTGGCAGACAATATTAAAACTGTACATGTCTTCACCACAAGTACCAGTGTTGGAAGCAAACAAGCTTTGCTATTTATTGTGAAAATGAATGTCTTGTTCGGTCCCTGCTACTCAGTAAATGAACTTTGGAAGTATAAGTTGTGTGTGATTCATTACTAATGTTGATCTCGTATCATTGTTTCAATGCATTTGACCAACAATGCATGCAGCTCCTATATGAGAAGGCTTATTAAGAATGCACATGTTATGTTCAAATGGCACCAATATCTGTAGTACTGTATTGAAAAACAGGCAGGGAATGCCCAAGTTGACTTCCAAATTGAAAAGATAAGTGGAATCTAGGCACACTAATAATCAGCTGGCATTGAGGTGGATGGATAGGCGAGAAGTGTTATGCTGACTACAATGCATACAGCTGGCATGAAGGAAACAGGAAAAGTGAGCAGGACACAAACTACCCGGAAGCTTTGGAAAAGTCACAAGTACAGGAGGTCAAATAGAAGAAAGATGCAGCAATAGCAGAGCCCTATGTTATGAACTTCAGGGAACAGATAATGCCTAATCAGGTTAAAAAGACAAATAACATGATGACAAGCTTGAAGAAGAAAGCAGACACACATAGAACTGGGAATAAACCAATAATTCTCAACACTTGGAAAAAGGAGCTGTATGGACTTTTTCAGTGTGACACAAATCCTGTTATGAACAAAATTCCACATAGTTAACGTTCTGAATTTATTTAAATTGTTGGAAACTCACATATATTTTATTCAGTTTCATGTTAGATTTGTGTATAAAAGGATAATTTAATTAATAAAGTTGCAACATTTCATTTTAGGAGTTGTTAGTGTTATCTCATGGATCTGCAACAGTTTTATCTTCTCCAACACTGATAAAGCCACCACCTGCAAAAAAATCTAAGCTGGAGCTGCTGTAAGTGGAAGAACCAAATAATCTGAATAACACACAATTACAGTGATTGGTTTTATTGGAACAGTTAACTTTAGCATGGCTGCCAATAAAGAAAGAAAACTTGGTCATACAGTGTCTTGAGAAAATGGCACAGAGGGAGTTCAATGAAAGTGACAAACATTATGGGTACACTACTTTGTGATTCTTCACTTTCAGTGTTATATGAATGACATTTTTAAATTGAAAACTATGTCCATATTTCTAAATACTATTCTGCTCCAACTTACTTGTAATTCTCTTAATCACAGGAGTAGTTTCAGAGAGTTCTCTCCATCATTCAGCTGTTGGTCGACTGGTTGAGCATCAGGTAACTGCCTCCCCTTACTCTCTTTGCCTGGTCTGCAGTTCTTCCTATTGGCTAGTTGTAAGACATTGTCTATGATTGGTATGCCGAAATTCATCAGCTGATCTCGATCCTTAATGATGTAAATATTTTCCCAAACAGTTAACTCCCAATAATTTTTTACTGGTTTTAAAAGTTGGATATTTAGGTTGATATTATGATTGCAAGACCATAAGTGGTGAGCTATGACTGATTTATCTGTTTCTTTACGTTTGATGTTTTTGATGTCTTGTTTCATTCTGCTTTCCAAATTTTTTTTTGTTTTGCTATATATATTATAGCAGTCTTCACAGTTGGCACGGTAGATTCCTGATAGTTTAATACTTGGAGTTATGTTTTTTTTAAAGGGTGATTTAGTAAGTTTCTACCAATATACCTGTTTTGCACAGCCAGTTTTATATTATAATCCTTAAAAATGTTGAATTTGTTTTGAAAAATTTTGGATGATATGTAAGTTTACAATGTCTTTCTTTGTTGTTAATTTTTAATTTGCCAACATCCTTGGTAGTTTTTAATCTTCTACACTTTTCTAATAATCAAAGAATACAAAATAATTATCTAATAATACAAAGACACAGCTAAATCAGTATAGCTCACCACTTTTGGTCTTGCAATCATATCAACCTAAATATCCAACTTTTAAAACCAGTAAAAGATTATTGGGAGTTAATAGTTTGAGAAAATAATTACATCATTAAAGGATCGAGATCAGCTGATGAATTTACATCTGACAACTAGCCAATAAGAACAGCAGACCACGCAACAAGAGAAGGGGGAAGCAGTTACCTCATGTTCCACCAATTGATCAACAGCTGAATGATGGAGAGAACTATGGAACTAATCCTGTGATTAACATAATTACAAGTAAGTTGCAGCAGAATGTGTTTAGAAATATCAACATATTTTTCTATTTATCAATGTGCTCCACTGTTTTAAACACTTCATTTTCATCAATTTAATATGACGTTTTTGTTTAAAGTTACACTTCAGCCACTTTTTGCAGTGTCCAACAAATAATGGTGTAATTAGTTCATGATGTTACATAAAGAAACAAATAAAATGAACAAACATGTAATGCATTCTAGAGTTCCTATAATGTTTGCAAATTTGCAGATCACCATGGTGATCAATGTCTTCTGTGCTAAAATCATCATCATCCTGCAGATATTTGGCTATATTGTGCAGCAGACGATGGTTAAAACATTTGAAATAGCAACTTGGCAAACATATTGTAGAATTGGAAATCTGTTTAGATGTCCAAAGCAACATTCAATAATGACCAGGGTTAGGAAGTTCATGCTCTAAAAAAATGTTTTAATATGTATGCAAGTATGCCCTTAAAATGTGCAAAATATGCACGAATATATGCCCTAAAAATACAATACTTAAAGATAATGTGCATGTGCAAACTTACATTTATTGCTGAGAAGTAGATGCACATGACTCCATGCAAAAAATGGGGGATGAAATACAGTTTACCACTACTGCACGACGGACACTTTCCATGGTTATCTTCGTCTGCTGTCTCTCAATATACTTTTGTATCTTGAAAAACCTGTTTCAATGTCACATGAGGACATTGGTGCATACTTAAAAGCTGATAGTTGTTCCACAGAACGAGACAAGTCTTCAGGTATACCTAAGGACTTTCCTCCAAGAATGTCTCATATTTTCGAGATTTGTTTACACCCATGGTTTCTTAAAAGAACATAGTTTACTTTGTCTTTTATTGTCTGTCCTACATTACCTGGAATGGACACCAAACCAGAAATGGTAGTATCAAATACATTTAACTGCTGATTTAAGGGAAGACCAACTGTTTCCAGGGTTATAATTGCTGCAGGCATATTGGAAAAATGTTTTAATATAAAGGCAAGATTTCCTTCAAGCTCTTCATCTGAGAGAACATTCTGTACTATTTGAATTGAAACAGCATCATTTGATTCTAGTGAATTAATAACTCCAGTGACCTTCTCTAAATGTTTAGCATAATACAATGTAGCAGTTTTCTACTCCCCCAATGGGTTAAAACAGGTTCAGGCGGTAGTGGAATATTAGGCACCATATTTTTGAACAGCTGGACCCTAGATGCAGATTTTAGAAATACTTTTTTCACGTTAGAGATTAACTTATCTAGTTTAGGAAAATATAATCTAATTGTTTCTGCAATGCGATGAAGGGCATGAATAAGACAAGTTAAATGAATGCACTTAGGAAAAATTTCTCTTAATGTTTTCCCTGCTTTGATCTTATAGCTTGCTGCATCGGTTAACAATAAAAGTACATTGTCATATTTTATATCACCAGGCCATATTAATATTATAGAGTCAATCACAAGTTGACTCACAGATGCACTGTTAGTAACTTCTGAAAACAAGTTAAGAGATAGGGCACACCTGCCTCTTGCTGATTTAGTACACCCACTAATAACATTTGCGAAGAAACATCCTTCTATATCAGTTGTTTCACCTGTTGAGATCCAGAGAAACTCATTTGCTAACTTAGTTTGCGAGGTAGACATTACATTGTTGTAACAACGAGGGATGTATGTTTTATGTAAGGTCCTTTGGTCAGGCAGTGTTGCTTGGTGTACTTTTCTAAAAAGTTACACATAACTGGGTTATTTATTTTCCATAAAGGTATGTCAGCTGCCAGGAATGCTTCACAAAGGTTATATGAAAACTGTGTAACTCTACTTCCCATACACTCGACTAGTAGACGTTGGACACTTTCACTTCTGTCACTTTTTTTCACAATCATTTCCGTGTGTTTTGCGGTATTAATATGTTGAATGACCTGAAATCGTTTTTCACTTCCAGTATTTTTTTCACATGCCTTACAGTATTACACACTACCATCTGTACTGATAAGATCACTAGAAAATTCACTTTGTAAACTTTTAAGTCTGCTTGCACTACTTGGCTTCACCTTCGGCATTTTTAATACTGTCTGTATTCATACCACATCGTCAATTGTCAGAAACAAAGTGGCTGCTGGATCAAGACACTGCGCAATGCTAATCTAATCCCCAGTACAGCAGGGATTTCTCTATCTGCAAGGCAGGCCAATATCACATGACTCTTACCAGCATTGCATCACTCACTCTTCACCTGATCATGATCATGATTCACTTGCCTGAAGGTGAAACGGGTTGACAACAGTCCAAAAAGTGACTTACAGACATGGAACTTTTTCTAAAAATACCTTTGTATTCACGGTGCCTCAAAACAAAGCTGGTGAACAGAGAGTAGGGGAAGTATTGTATTCCACTAAAAAATTCAATGTCCAGATTTCACCAGAAATGTATGTGACAATATATAAAGGTGTTTATGTGGTATTTGTTTACAGTTCAAAATACACATTTAACAGAAACAACAATAAAATTTCCTAGAATGTGTGAAACAAACTGTTGCCATTTCTACCATAATTAACAAGGCAACAAATTTTGGTTTTTTAAATTCAATTTACACAAAAACCATTGAATCTATTGAAGTGTGACAAAGGAAAAAGTTGTTCTTTATTCAATTTTGTATGAATATAGCCATAAGTCAAGAACCTTTAATCAATAATAATTCAGTCAGGTGATGAAATTTCTTTGATAAAATTTTTTTTTCTAGAAAACTGTATGCTTTTCAGCTTTTTGTATTACACTTTCTTGTTATTCACAATAAGAGAAATTTGCTGTTAACCCTTTCACTGCTGAGATATTTTGCTACATATGCCATTCTTCCTCAAATTCCTAAACTGGTTTTGATATCCCTTTCCGAGGCCCCGAGGCCGAAGTGATTCCCCAGTTGATTTGTATATCATACTGGCAAGTTGGTCATGGTAGCTTAGTGGTTAAAGCAGCTGCTGAATGAGCAGTAGATCTGTGGTTCAAATCCCAGCTATGGCATTGAATTTTTCAGTCCTGATTCTACCTCTTAAACTTTGCCCACACGTGGTTTGTGTGTTTGAAAACACCAGCAGTGAGTTTCTTGACATAAATAATAATTTGTGGTATTGTTTTAAAACACACATTTATGCAACAAACATTTGTTTCTGTGTCAATGTACGTTAGCTAGTTTCTAAAAAGAACATATTTGTGTAAGCCTTTGTATGAAAAAAATTCAAATCTGGGCGTAGTTAGTTTTAGAATTATTTACCCATGGTCTACTCAATGACTGACCATGGCCATCTACTGGTTTCAGATGATATTTGCCAATACCTTTGGTACATGTTATGTTGTATAATCAATTTCAATATATTGTAAGAATTGGTGCTGTTTTTGCAATTATTTTTATGGAATTTGCTGTGCTATGAGGCTCGTTTTCTATCTAGGTCGTGGTAACGGATGGAATGAAATATCACACATTGTTTCTTTACCACAATGTATTAATTTATTAACACTTCATCGATACTTTACATTAAACAATTTCTCTCAGCACCATTCTAAATGCTTAAAAATCTTTACACTTTTTCACTTAGTAGAACTTATGCTTAATGAAAGTTTGGTGAAAGTTCCATGTTCACACTACCTAAATATGATTGTTTTTTCATCTCGAAGATACACACGCGAGTGAACAGTTTTTGGCGTCGTTTGACGCGACACCGCCTTTTTCATATTCATCCGCACATGCGTCCATCAAATAGTTCTTTCTCGTTAGGGAAGTGATCCCTAATCATCCTCCCCTACTTTTATTATGGAACACATACAATTCTAATATTTATACATATATATTAAAATCAAATATGGAAAGACTTATGACGTCTTTGTGCAAACTTAGTTGTTCGTAACAATGAACCTTATCAACATGTTTTCGTCATTTAATTATCTCATACCAACATCAAAAAACGAATTACACTTTTAACAAACATTCACATGAACGATTTTCTTTTGGGGTCTTCTAATATTCTGTCTCAGAATGTTCATTTAAATCTACATTTGAAAATTCCCAGTACCTGACCACCCGGTCAGCCTCTGTCTTTGTGCATAAAAATGACATGCTAATAGTTCACCACTCACCTTTTAATTTACCTATGCATTTAATTGATTAACAGAGATTACAGAATATCAAGGCAAGATGTAGGTTTAGGTAGTAAAACATAATAGATAACAATTGATACTTGGATTATCTTGGATATAGAGGAACAGTCACCTGTCTTCTTCCTTATTATGCAACAGAAGCCAAGCTACTAGCACATGCAGGGCTCACTTCAGGCCCTTACAAAATAAATTTATCTTGTTCCTAGTAGCAATATCAGTTTACTCATAACATCTTATGATGACACAGGTTCAAAGGAGTCAATAAATAGCCTTATCTCATGTGCCAATAGCTTATTATAAGTTAAATAAGGAAAATTGAAGCTATTAACAGTGAAGCAACAAGATTCTAAAGTAAGAACAAATTAGAAACTAAAAACTTCACTTATCTTAGTAATGTTGCATGTTCTTTTTGAACAAGCTAACCCAGGGTTTCAAGTTGTCTCCAACTCATTCTCAAAGCTTTTTAAAGAAGCTTATTATAAGTTGATTAATAACAAATAGTCAGCTACTGGGTGGTGGTCAACCACTGGCTGGGTGACCCTATAGTCCAAGTTTTCACATATTAGTGTGCTGTAACTGAGTGAGAGGGCTGTTTGCCTCTCCTCAAATTGACAGTCATCTGTTTCAGAGAGGCCAAAACAATAAAGGTGGTGTGCCATAAGGGCCATGGCCACTGCACACAAATATCATGTAATCTATTGTCACTTGTACAACTACTTAAACAGTTTAATTAACAGCTAAATAACTAAAATTCTGTGGAGCACTTATCAAAACAAAACTTGTGTAATGTTGACCATGCAATGGAAAGAATTAAATTTAACTACGATGTTCATACTACAGAAATGAGTATGATGAAATGCAAGTTTCCAATGTAAACAATTTAAGATATCCACAATCACGACACTAGAAATAAAAGTAATGTTGCTATCCACAGACTTAGTCTGTTTGAAAAGCTGCCAATTTATTATTCTGGTACAAAACTGTATAACAGACTGCCAGCTGAACTTAAAAGGTGTGAAAGTGATCAAGAATTCATAACTGCTTTACAAAGTTAATAATTAAAATGTTTAATTCATTAGAGGGCTTTTTAATAAATGAGATTTTAATGTATTCCAGTTTATTAAGTTCAATGCCATGTGTGTGTAGTTCTCGACTAGGTGTGCCAAAGCGGTTAAGTCAAAAAACCTCATAATGAGAAAAACTAAATTGAAGATTAAAATCAATTTCCCAAATCCCTTATGTGCCAAAAGTCTACACATTTTGAAAAAAAAAAAATATTTGTTGGTTAATATTGTAAACATGAAAATCAGGTTTCTTTAATTCTGTAAATCTTCATCCCTTATATAAGGATTATCTGAAGTGTTGGTGGGTGGATGCATAGCTTTTCACAGTATATTTTGACATTTCCACTTCCACTCAAATGTTATAATAATGGTGTCAGAGAAAGATTTATTGTTTGCCACTAGAATATATAATGAAATTGTATTTTTAAATATTTAATCAATTCTTGTAGTTCCCATGAGGATAATATATCACCATATTTATATAGAATTCACATTTAGCAGAACTTGAAAAAATCACAACATAAAAATAATACAATGATAATGAAACAAGACATATCACTGTTGTAATAATAATCCAAGAAGAAACAACCCTTACCACCAAGCCGCTGCATCCACCACCTGTAATTACCACACGCATCAAGAGAGTGGTGCAGTACTGGTGCTGAGCACCCCGGTCCCTCCCAGCTGGTTATGCTGTCTACGCAACAAGGACCGCAACTTTTCAATAAAGTAGCTCCTCGATTGGCCTCTCAGGGACATAATGAGGCTGAGTGCACCCTGTGCCAGGTTCCTCAGTGGAAGAAAATCCCCATGCTGATGCCGGGAATCAAGTCTTGGTCTGTAGCTTGGTAAAGCAGAAGCGCTACCACTGCACTAAGGAGATGACCCCAATATCACTATAGTGTTTGAAAATATCTTATAATTGCATGGTAAATATTATATTTTTCAGCCTTTTATAAAACGCTCAAGTTAATGAACTTGGTAAAATATAACACTAGGTAAAGAAACAAGGCATCTTATTATTATGGCTTTAATGTCATATAGTTTCTTTAAATTTCCATGAAATTGTTTTCACCATCCACAATATAATGAATAATAAGAACATGTTCTTCACTAAACATTGTCATTGGTATCAGTATTTGGAAAAGTACTAAGAGCGCTTTCAGATATTTTCAATGCTCTAGAATTCCCCAAATGTAGCCAAGATGAATGAAAGTAGGTCCAGCGAGTCCTATTTTTGCTAGGTTTACTCCATTTGGACCAGAATACTTCTTAAAGGTTTTATACCTGTAGATTTAGTTCCTCTTCTGAGAAAACTGGCAAATCTGAAATCATCTTTCCTCAGCTTGAGATACAATTGCCAAAGGATACCTTTTGAAAACACAGCCACTGCATGTCCCTCAAAATGATCTTTAGTCCAGTTATGTCAACCTTTCCTAGCACAAGCTCTTTCCCTAACAATACTGAAAAGTCATAAAGGTCCTCTTTAGACATTTCACTGACCACAAATGGCTTGTTCTTTCCTGATAAATCAATGAGTGAGGATGAATAAGAACACAATGCTTCCATTTCCTGTTTGCTATGATCGCATAATCTCCATCCTCTCCATGTGTATATGTCCTAATAATAGAAATTAGTGGTCAATAGATTAGGGGATTGGGTGTTCCTGAAGTGCAGCCATACACATTATGGCAATGTGAGTCTGTTTTGTTTTGTCCTTTGCAGGAATCGGAATATGTAAGCTATTTTTTACATCTAGATGAAGTTATATAAATGAATTGTAAAGGCAAGATCCTATTCATTAGTCACTCTTAACACTTGTCTTTTGTGCTACATGAAACAGTATGTTTGCCTGACATCACAGCAGTGAACGTTAAGTTTCAGCTCCATAATTGACTTTTGTAGAAGGCAATGGGGCTACCAACTACTGGAGTTTGCAAACATTGTTGTAAGTCGCATGTTATGACTTTCCTTATAAGATAATTTCTTGAGAGTGACTTGCCAAGTCAACCTTTTCTTGGTGCATTTCTTACTCTCAAACTCTAGTATTTTTCACCTTCAGAGATCTATCTTCAGCTTAAGTCTATCACATGTCTGGATTGCGTCTGCTGTTGGTTTCTGTAGTTCAAGATTAACAATAGTTTTGTATATCCTCCTACCAATATGTTGTCCAGGAATAGCATTTAAATATTCTCCGTATAAAGTAGTGACACGAGATGGTAAATTGTTTCTCTGTGTTTTTATTGAAATGATATACAGAGTTGCAATACTTTATTTTTTCATGTGTATTGTTCACAAGTCAGAGTAGTTGGTTTGCATTAATCAATTTTCATATTAGTGCAATGAAAATAAATGCTCGGTCACCATATAGGTGTAGTGTCAAGTTGGGTAAGTCATTTAAATTTGCAGTGCACAACAAGTTAAGTCAGCTCTATTACTGACTTAACCAACTTTGCACTGCTGGCTCGATGGTGTAAAATAAGCTAAGTCAAAAGTGTGTGACCTAACTGTCTTTGCACACGCAAAACTGATGACTTCATGACATACTTCCTTTTGCACTTCCATGTTACTTGGCTATTATAAGTGATATGACTTAACCAATTAGATACATTTGTAGAGCACACAAAATTACATCAAAGATTATGGAGAACTCATTTTTGGCTTAACCGCTTTTGCACACCCAGTCGAGATTTGTATACTTATATGTTCTTCAAGCTGTTAATATGTATGTTTTTCCACATTAGCTGTGTGTAGGATGAAATTGGAAAGGGTAGAGTGAGACTGAAAATTTGAATGTCATGACCGGGATTTGAACCACAGATCTAACAGTTACCATCCTGCTGCTCTAACCACTAAGCTATCATGCCCAACGTGCCGATATGACAATAAATTCTCCAACTCACTTATATTCAATTTTTCAGTCTCACTTCTACCCTTTCCAATTACATCCTACACATGGCTAGTGTGGAAAAACATTAATTACTTCAGAAAGTCTTTGCTTAAGCTTATCTGTAACTGCAGAAACTTCAAATTATTTGAAAGCTTTCACATCTATCGATGTATATATTTTTCATGTGTGAACCCAAAATAGCTGTTCATAGTGTCTTAACATTTATGCCATTTTGTCATATATGTGTGTGCCCCATGAAACTGCTTACAAGTGGGTATTAAAGTACAGAATCATTGTAACTATGGCAGATGCAAAATTTAATGGTGGGTGGCTCAGCACAACCTCCAATTTTAGGCCTGTTATGCCTTGTGGTGTTGTATAGTAAAACATGCTGTGAAATAACGTTCTAAAGTTGGGGACATAAATGTCATCTGTGCCTGCAAAATTTATTGGCACAACAGGAAAGAGAATAGTAATAGTCAGCTATCAGCTGCCATTAAACTTTGTGTCTGCCATAACTCAGGGCCCTTCATGGTTGTTTGAGTAAGTCGTGGTTTTATTAAAAAGAGATATCTCTTTCTATAAAGCAATCTGATCAAAAAAATAAAATAGTCATATGAGTATCTCTACCCTCAGTTTTATTTTAATAGCTATAGTACAAAATTCTTTAAATGCCTGGAAGACCTAGAACCTTGGGGAAAAAGATCTCTCTAGTGATTGTCCCTTTTTTTCTATAAAGAGTTGTCAAATACCAGATTGAAATGTACATGTGAATTATGAGGCATGCGAAAGCAGTGAAAAGTAATTAAGCTAAATGTTGTAGACTTTCATACGTACCGCTTATCAGGAATAAACAAATATGATAATGCAAGCTCCACTACTCATTCCATGCTTATTTAAATAAAACATTTTTAGTTTCAAACAAAAATAATTAACTTTATTGGTTCAAATACTGAGGTCTAAGTAACAGGGTTTGACAGGAGCAGAAAAGTGAGCATATGTTTTCACTCCCCTTTATTCCTGGTAATATCACTGTGTATGGCTTTATATATTGTTATATGTTTAAGGCAAAGTTTCTGGTTGTAATTGTTCATTAATTTGAGGTTGAGTCAAATTAAAACTTTAGGATGAAAAACGTAGACATGAATTAATATGTGTATGAAAGAATAGCAATGCCTCATCTCTCTTTTGAAAGTAAACTGAACTATGTATATACGAGGGTGATTCAAATATAAAGGGTAATTGTTGCATATCACAGAGGAAGCAGTTCAGAGCGGGGCAGTGAAGGTTGGTGTGTTAGGGAGAAGGAACTAGCTTTTCTGCTGCTTTGCTAGGTTCTGGCCTCAGTACAGGCCTGAGTGAGCAAGAGGTTCCTTGGTCTGTTGCACAACACATTATTATCAAGTTTTTAACCAATGAAGGGGCTAAACCTTCGAAGATTTTAACTCGTTTAAGGGCGCAGTTTGGGGACACTACACTGTCACAGAATCAAGAGTTTACTTGGGCCAGACAATTTAAGGGTGGTCAAGAATTTCTGGAAAATGAAAGTCATGCTCAACACCCAAGGTCAAATCTCACAGATGACAACATCCGTGCCGTTTCAGAGCTCCACTGTTAAAGGAATCGCATCAGAAGTTGGTTGATTTTCTTCATGATCGATGTACAGTGACTGCAGCTTACTATTGCCAATTGTTAAGGTCTGTAAAAGCTGCCTGCTGAAGCAAAAGACATCGTATGCCCATCAGAGATGACATCCTTCTCCAAGACAACACTATGCCTCACACTGCCAATTTGACAATGGACACAATGGTGGACATGCACTGGGAAACCCTTGAACACCCTCCCTATAGTCCAGACTTGTCCCCCCAGACTATTTTTTGTTTGCACCCATGAAAGAATCGCTTGGAGGCAAACATTTTGAAAGCAATGGCAACGTCGAGGAGCATTTGCGCATTTGGTTGGCGACGCGCCCTCAAACTTTTTTTGAAGAAGGAATGTTCAAGCTTCCGACACGTTGGCAAAAATGGGTATAGTGTGAAGGAAGCTATGTAGAGAAATATTGATATAGTCACTTGTGAATATATTTAATCAATAAATAATTTTAACAAAATTACCCTTTATATTTGAATGACCCTCTTACAACACTGGTAGAAGGTGTAGATGTAAAGGCTGGAGCAAAATGTATGGCACGTTTATATAATCTGAGTCTGTGAACAGTACATAAGTTTGGAATTGTTAATTTATTACTAAAGGTCAGTCATTTTCAGTTGCAATGAATCAGTTGCCCATACATATATGCATTTAAGCTGTAGA
Organism: Tenodera sinensis; assembly: GCA_030765045.1. Lineage (NCBI taxonomy): Eukaryota > Metazoa > Arthropoda > Insecta > Mantodea > Mantidae > Tenodera > Tenodera sinensis. The sequence continues at coordinate 197,569,090 of CM060962.1, read as the reverse complement.
AGCTTGTATTCATTTAAATAGTATCATTGATGTTTAGCATTTCTTACGCCTAGCAGATCAACACGTCATGTTCATGATAGATGGACTATCGTGCAAAGGGTCAAGTGTGGAAAATAAATCATCAGGTAGTCCATCCAGGGTCTGCATAAGTATTAGTGTTACTTTGAATGGTGTTTTAAAATGACGAAAACCTTTCTGGTATGTAAATTAAGAAGAAAAGGACATCTTGACACTACATGGTTCCAGCAAGATGGGGTTACTGCCCATAGAGCTATCCAGATTTCTTTGGGATTATCTGAAGGAGGGAGTATCTCCACTCACAAGGAGACAATTGCAGAATTAAGGACTTCCATTCATCAAGATATTGCAGACCTTCTGTGCGACATGTTTACAAGTGTGATGGATACGTTCCTGATTCAACTGTGCTTGTGAAGTGACTGGAAGGAATATAAGGGGTATGATTCTGAGAAAGTAATTGTGTTTTCATCAGATGGCAAGGTGTGGACATTGTTTTCAAACAAACTGCATTTCTAGGTAAGCAGCCATTCTTTAATTCATTGTTATTAATATTGTGCTATACATTTGCTTCAGTCTGTATAAGAAATGAAAATGGCTTCGCTATGGAGCACAGCATAATAGATGAGTTGATTATGGCTAATATTTTAATAGCTCATTTCAAGATCTTAATAGTAAAACTATATGTGTTAATACTGTTTGATTATTTCATGTATGTAATATATGTTATGCTGTGTTTATATGCATGTTCCCGTCCAATCATATATTTATATGTGTTTGTACATCAGGCTGTGTGCTTTTTTTTATACTGAAACTGTTAAACTTTTTGTTTTACAACATGAAAATAAATTTAGAAAAATGTCACTTCAGTTTCCTTCTTTGCCTATTCCAATATTCTACTTGTATTATAATTCATTTACCAATGCAAGGATTTCCAGGTAGAGCGAACACTTGTTTATGGTGCGACCAGCATTGAGAAAATACCAGGACCTGGCAGCAGTGTTTCAACATGTCAGGACATATGTATATGACAGTAGCACTCATTTGTTTTCCTGTATATGAAAACATTTGGCGGAAAAATATCCACTCTTTGCAACTCATTATTATTTGCCCTTCACTCTGTACTATGCAGTAGCTATATGAGTTATGTTTCTATCAGGTAAAACTCCAAATTATATTCTGACCCACATACTGAGGGGCATGTAGGATAAGCACTATTTTCAACAGCTATACTGTACAAACCTCAGAGTAACATATTTGGAATGTCCTGTTTCATTCATTCCTGTACTTTTCTTTAGAACTGCAGTTGTTCCAAACATGTTACCCCAGGTTCTTTTTGTGAAAATATGCATTTATTTGTACAAATTAATATCAAAGTGGCATCAATGATTGGTGCTTTAAGGTTAACATCTGAAATATTAGTGTATCATGCCACACTAAAAAATTAAAATCAGGACAAAATTCTGTACCCATTTTTAAATGGGCATTCTAAAAATTCTTTCAATGGTATGTTTTCCTAATAAAGCTATTTTTGCATTACTTGAGCCTATAGATTCTGTAATTACCACATTTTATGACATGTTCAATTTTTATGTAAAACTGAGTGGGGTTTGTACCCATGTTGCAACTTTTGTCAGAGATTTATCTTGTTCCGGACGACTATTACACATCCTTCATGCTTTTTCAAGTGTTCAGCTACATAGGGTTCATATTTTCATGATGCTGCTCTTAATACTTGAGTTATGAAATTAGATATTGTAATTACATGTACATTTGGAACACTGTGAATAGCAGAAATGATAAACCATGATTAAAGTTAGAGCTTGTGGAAGTATGACTGCTATGTTGTAAAGATGGTATTAACAGCCATTATTTCAACAGCCTTGAGAACACTGTTTAAACTAAGAATTCATGGCGCAGTGCAAAGTGCCTGCCTGCATGTAATAACCATATTGCTATGTGGAGACAGTATCAAAGACATCCTTTTGTCATAACCTTCTGTCTGACTGCAGCAATGATTTAAAATAAAATGGCAAAGTGAAATTCAAAGCATGCTCTCACTTGTTGAAGGAAACTTGGAAATATTGTGCAAGATAAGGCTTCTACTACAGCACAATATGAGAGCTTGTCCATTGTTGTGTACTAACTACACTGTTATATATTATTCTCTCTATTCGTATACTTTGGAAATAGAATTACACAATTGATTCTTTCTATTCACATTAGTCATTCATTTCCAATATAATTTTCATTAAGTAATGGGTGCCATTGATTCCACCCACATCAAAATACCCATCTGTGCAATAGGACTGTTTACATGAACTGGAAGGGATGCTTTTCAGACCTGACTTAAGCTGCTTTTTAGTCTGATAGTTAAGGTGTAGCCTCAAAACAAAAACAGGCTTTATCAGTCGTGAGTTCAGTACTGCTTAAGGTCAAAGTTAACATATACGTCCCTAGCATATAGAGAATATTAAACCATGTCATACACAATATGTGGCATCCAAAGAGATAACAGCAATTGTCCTCTGCATCCTTTACATGTAGCTTTACGTTTCACTGTCAGTTAAAATGTAGGAAAGCACATTTCCAACCTCTCCATTTCTCTATAAAATCTTAACCCCTAACATGCTGACCTGTCATGGCATGTAATACGTCCTCTGATTGGTGATCAGAGGATATGGTTGGTGTATTTATTTTGATAATTCTCCGTAAACCAACGACAGGTGTGGTCCTCCAGACATTCTGGGGGTTGTGAGAGAGTGATGTGACCCCCAAAACATAAAAGTATGGTGCTCTCTAAAAAGCGGTTACTATTACTGCTATTGCTCTCTTCAATATCATCAGTGAAAAATATTGGAGAGCAAGAGGATTAATGATTTCATTGTCAGAAATCCAGCATTAGCTAACAACAACATTTCATTGATATAAAAGTTTACAACTCATTTGGTCATGATTTACATATATAAACAAAAGACTGAAGCAGCTCCTAAAACAAACAATACTATCCCCCCCCCCCCCAAAATAGAAAGTACTAAAAATTGTAACGAAAGATATTCCATACATTCATTTCACACTCAATGTTCAAATCTAAACAATGTGCAGTTAAACCTGATTAGATGCTGTTTAAGTAATGAAACTGTGTGTAACTTAAACATTGATTAGCTAGACAATGTCTCAGGGTTTAAAGAAACTGGTGATAAATTGCATTCCTCAAAAAATAACCTTATTCAACTTGGATCAAGGCTTTATGTGAAGGTGTTTATAGCCAGTGAAAACAGGATGAGTGAGTGGGTGGGTCTGGCAAAACCTTGGTCATTTAGGTCTGTTCACACCTTATAACCTAAAACAACCAAAATACTATAAGGATAAAATGAGAAAAGCTAACAGATGGCGTTAAAATAAACAGTTAAAACACTAAGAGGTAAAACATGAGAACGTTAAAATTCCACAAAACAAAGTTTAAAACAGTCTTAAAACTAAAACACAAGTTAGACTTGTTTATTGAATTCAATTTGAACGACACACCACAGTGCCCTAGCTATAGCTACTGCGTCATTACGTAAACGAAACCAAGTTTAAAACCCAGACCAGTGGACTCACAAGCGTATCGCTACCCCCTAAAAGGGACTTATTTTATATTTTGAGTGATCCTAAAACAATGGCATGCAAAATTGCAATTTTTTAACTTTAGACTGCTGCAACCACGAAAATTCTAAAACTCAAATAATATTCGGTATAATGATTTTTATATAATACAGTAGGTACCTATGCGAACATACCGTAAAAATAATATCAATAAAGCTCAAAATAAGCATGTCACAGCAAAAAGAAAACATACGGATTATTTAATCTCATCTGTTGATAAGATTTAAAAAATTGGAGAAAATAGTTTCAGAAGTGTTCGATTTGACGTGAAATTACCCATTTCAGTGTTTATGCTAACAGTTTGACCTTGACGGAAGTACAACGCATGACTGGCAATCAGCTGCACGCGGTGTGCATACCTTCTGGCCGTGAAAGCCGCGTTACTTCAGTCTGCACGGCTTGCTAAGTTATTTAATTTCTCTGTATGTATTTGGTATTCCAATCTGAACCTTTTCTAGGGTTACATGGCATCATCAAGCTACGTTTTAAAAATTTTCCCGGAAATGTTTAGTTAAAAGTATTGTTAATGATGTTTGTAATGTTAATGACCTTGTAAAAATAGGAAATATCAAACTAATTGTTTTTTGTTTAACGTATAAATAAAGTACACATTTCAATGTTCAAAATGAGCTACAGATCATATTTATCTAAAAAATAATACCAAATACCAGAGATATTTATGTTTATGTACAACGGTGTACGCAAAATATCGAAAATGTAATGCTTTATGTTTACCAAAATAATTAATTTACAGACAAAAAAATAGAGGTATCATTTTTTCATTCATAGAACACGTAAATTTAATATTAATGAAATCTGGGACATGAAGGTCAAATTTTGTGCGATTTGACATGGAATTACTCATATATGACGGGTGTGGGATACTTGCACTTTGACACTTGCAATCAGTTGTGCTTAGACCTACCTGAGTACAAACTGCTTTCTCATTATTTCCTTGCTACTGCCCAGGAACCAGATTTGGAGTTTCCTTTCTCTATTGCTAAGTAAAGAAATTGTGTTAATCATAATGGCAAAAAGTAACTTCTTCATATTATTATTGTTGTTATTAATGGCGGCGGCGGCGGCGGCGGCGGTGGTGGTGGTGGTGGTGGTGGTGGCGGCGGCGGCGGCGGCGGTGGTGGTGGTGGTGGTGGTGGTGGTGGTGGTGGTGGTGGTGGTGGTGGTGGTGGTGGTGGTGGTGGTGGTGGTGGTGGTGGTGGTGGTGGTGGTGGTGGTGGTGGTGGTGGTGGTGGTGGTGGTGGTGGTGGTGGTGGTGGTGGTGGTGGTGGTGGTGGTGGTGGTGGTGGTGGTGGTGGTGGTGGTGGTGGTGGTGGTGGTGGTGGTGGTGGTGGTGGTGGTGGTGGTGGTGGTGGTGGTGGTGGTGGTGGTGGTGGTGGTGGTGGTGGTGGTGGTGGTGGTGGTGAGTAGTTATAAATGGCCGATTCAACGGTTTTAATTGCCCTATTATAATTGGCCGATTCAACGGTTATAATTGCCCTATTCAACGGCACCCCCGCAGGGGGCATATTGTTGAAACGGCCACCGATTCAGCGGTATTAGAAAGTCTATATGAGCATATGGGAGAGACAGAGAGAGAAAAGAATGGTTGAATCGGCGTTCCGTTTGAAGGATATATGGATGGGGGGACTCTAGTAGGGAAATAGAACCCCATCCAATCCCAACCCCCCCCCTGGATGTGTGGGCGTGTGTATGTGTATGTGTAAGTGTATGTGTTTATGATGATAGTGCAATGCATGCTAGGCTGGGAGGGGGGTTGTGTGTGTTTGTGTGTGTGTGTGTGTGTGTGTGTGCGCGCGCGCATGTATGTACCATTAATGAAGACAGTGGCTATGCGTATGTGCAATTACCGTAGGAGGAAGTAAGAATTTCCCTGCACAGTAAGCCGTTGCGTTGACCGCTACTGAAAAAATGGGACAAGCTGAAAACCGAAAAAAGAAAAAAACAAATGAATTAAGAGTATATCCGTTGTGAGGGGCGATAATAGATTGTATCTTAAATATATGCAGAGCACGCGGTAGTCCATAGGATAGAATCCCGTAAACAAAATTAAAAGCTTTCACGAGAGTACAGGTGTGCTAGAAGTTAATAGAATGTGTGTTAAGTATATGCATAGCAAGTATGAGTGGAAGGTAACACCGAGGTACAAATAATCAAAAAAGTGATGATCTGAAAGCCTCTGAGTTCACAAGAAATATTCAGAATGTCTGAAATAAATTTACATATCCCTGTGCCGTTGTATACAGCATGAAAAGGTTTAATGGGTGCCCACACCCTTCAATTACAAAGTCGTAAACGAAGCAGGTGTCCCGATAATGGTATTCAGAAAACGTTTCGTATATGTGTGGTTAATAAGACCCTATGGTCACTGTATAACGGATGTATGTATGCTTCACATACTTGAATTTCATAGATTAACCTTTCCAAAAGAGAAAATGATGAGAAGGAATAAATAATGAATAAATTATCCTTAAAAGGTTTAATGTACACCATACACACTCTCTCACAAAGTCGTAAACGAAGCAGGTGTTCGAATAATTGTATTCAGAAAACGTTTTTGAATATGTGGGTCAATAAGACACACTGGTTATTATATGATGGGAACCTCTGTTTCCGTAAACGAAGCAGGTGTTTGAATATTGTTATTCAGAAGACATTTCGTATATGTGTGTTAATAAGACCCGCTGGTCATTG